>OZ001352.1:12240993-12581323 GCA_963924055.1 Drosophila limbata | reverse complement strand
ACAAAGTCAACTGATGTTAAAAGTCAGGCCTATATTGTTAAAAGTGGATAACAGAAAGATGTTGTATTATAAAGAGCTGTATTTTCTGTGAAAAATCTATAACTATTGGTATGTTAAAGTAAATCATCATATACTAAGATTGAAAAAGTATTTAAACTGATATATATTTGTTATAATACATAGATTAAATTATTATTTTTTAAGTTACTTAAAGTGAATTTCTGTGAATTTGTGTGAAAGTAGTTCAACTCGTATTCTAAAAAGTTTACTAAATTATTGAGCTAATATTTTAATAACAAAGTTGACCAGGTCTATGTAAAATATATTCTGATTTAGTGCATTTGGAGAACATAGAAAATGATTAAAATGATTGCACCTAAAATTAGAATTAAATTGGTTTACAATGACAATTTTAAGAAAATTGATAGACAGTGCTTTATTAGTCACGCCCTCAAGTTGAAATAATTAAATGAAATGCGGCTTTTAGCAGTTAGAATTCAGTTGACAATGTGCATTAATTCGAGCCTTTAACTGGCTTTAACAACTAACGAAACCTAACTTGACAGTTTCTGCAAATTAACTGAGGCGCAATTCGAGTGGCAGCTTATCAGATTTCTAATTAATTTAATTTTGCACCGAGTGGCTTCCCCGTTAAAAGCCTGAGTCGACACAATTGTGAGGGGCGGGAAAGGGAGGAAGGGTGGAAGGAACTGGGCTTAGGGTTAGGCAGGTGGTGGACGAGGCGACTTCCTGACTCTTGTCAAAGTCTGCTGATTAAATCAGTCATAGAAATGTCGAGAGCCAGCATAAAAAACAACAGAAAACGAAGAAAAAGAAAAACCTTTAGACCAAATCAAATATTTGCCTGTAGCTGGTCAGGACGGTGACAGTACAACGCAGGTATGGGCTAAGGTAGCCGGGGGGAGTAGACCAGCATTTAACCGTTAGTTTTGTGGTCTTATTATGCAAAAAGTGGCAGTCGGAGTCGGACCACCATCGGGCCAAGCAGCCAAGCAAAGAGCCACGACACAAAAACCAAACACGAAACAGTTAAAAAGGCCAAGCTACAATGGAAAGGGGGGAGGTAAGGAGAGACGGACGGACGGACATACAAGGAAAAAAGTCATCGTCATCGGCAATTCAAACATATGCAGACTTCACTCTCTGCCACCGTCGCAGTCTCGGCTGGCGTCGGCGTCGCTGCCTGGCTGCTTAGTTAGCCTCATTTAGAAAACGTTTGTTATGCAATGCCAACATTTGTATTCGAAAATGTTTTTTATTCAGCTGTTGACTTTTTTTCTCTCTCATTTCGTTTAGTTTTTTTTTGCCTGCCTGCCTTTTGTATTGTAAGTTTTTCGTTGCGGCCTAAATGGCTGACGCGGCTCTGAGCCTCTTAGCCAGACCCTGGGACTAGGACTTAGGCGGAGCTGACGGAGACGGAGACGGAGAGGAGGAGTTGGACTTGGTGTGGGTCTGGGTGCCTGAGAACAACGATGTGGACGACGACGACATGACTTTGTGTCGACTTCAGCTGTTTTTCCAACGAGTCGAGTCGAGTTTGAATTTTAAATGCAATCATTTCCTTTGCCGCAGTTGACTGCCCCCATCCCCCTGCCTCTAACCCCTCCATGGACATGTTGCATGGACTGGTCTAAGGACACTTCGTGATTTTCGCTATGATTGTCTGGAAATGTTTTTGGCTGTCGTTCGCTTGCTTAACTAACGAGCCTCAAATTGTTTAAATATGCGCGCGATATAAAACATTTCGTGAGCTACGAGAGCTCATTCGGATCCGAATCCGAACACCGAAATGGCCAAAAACTCAACGGGACACCTTGCCCCAAGATGGCCAAGAGGCCATAGCATTGCCTCTCCCTTTTGCCCTTTCTCTCTCTCTCCCTCTTCCTCTCTCTGTCGTCATCGGCAGCTTTTAAACTGATTTTGATCGCGGCTGCACGCCCGCAGAATTTCCACAAAAAAATTAGCTTTCGGCTGTCTATAACAGTATTTTGAACTAACAGATACCCAGTAATTTTAAGTGAAGTAATTCCATTGATATTCACACTTATTATGAAATATTACACAAATTTCAGAAAGGCTTTAAAAACTTTATTTAAAGTGATTCTGCAATATTGTGTGATGTATTTAGAATGTCAACACTTTCTCTCAAATTTAAGCCACCCTTTCAAGAAATTTGTATAGGGTATTTAAAATCCAAATATCTGATTTGATTTATGTTGAGCGGCTTTTTTGGCGCAATTTATAAAGATGTCGACTGCAAGTTTGGTTACTTTTATATAAATATATTTTTAGAGATATAAATTTTGGGAGTTTCACGTTTTACCTGAGCGACCAGCAACTCAATAAGATACCTTTAAAAAATGTCGGTGCTTTGTTGTTGTTGCTGTTGTTGTTGTTGTTGCTGGACCCTGCGCTGTCAACCCAATTCAAATTGTGTACAAAATCGTGAGGCGCATAATTAAAATTTATATGTTTAATTCATGGCAAAGGTGAAGTGAAGAAGAGGTAGAAGAGAAAAGGGAGGGCGGATGGGAGGAGTTCAAAAACCAGCGGCAATTGAGTTGTGCACAATCAAAACAATTTCAACGGCTTTTAAAGTATTTATAAATTAACTTGATAACAAGTTAATTTGCGATAAACAAATTTATTGATAATATTTAATAAGCGCAATCATATAATAAATGTCTAACATTAATGGCTGTATTAAAACAATCAATTCGAAAATATCAATAACTTTATTTTGTTCTTGTTATACAAATTATTCATTACATTACTAAATTTGACTATTTCCAATTAGTTTAATACATATTCTGGTTATTTATTAAATACAGATTTAGTTACTCAATCAGTTTTGTGTAATTATCAATTGGGTCTCAGAATATTAATTTAATTATTGTCTTCGAAATACGAGAGACAAAAGAATTTTTAACACTGCGGACGGTAGTCTGCGCTAGTGACGAAAGCATTAATAGATAACTAGAAGTCTTCGAGTTAAATTTTGTACAGATTCAGATATGAATTTCTGTTATCCTTTCCGGAAGGGGATTTCAGGGAATCCTTAGATTATTGCTGGATATTGTAAAGATCTGTCAATGTTTTTTTTCTCCAAAGTAGTATCGCTGTCTCCCATTGCCAGTGCTCTTAATTTTAGCCCGTAAATGAGGCCATACAAATGGCGCCAGTTTGTACAGAGTCAGCGAGGATTTAAGCCAAGTCATGGGAAGTGGTCAGGGCCAATCTGTCCAGTCCAAAAGACGTCGAAGGCGCTGCCATTTTTGGTGCGATGCGAAAACTTTACAATGTCAATTAAAAGTAATTACCAGAGCCATTAACGCAGCGGCAAAAACTGCAGCAAAATACAGAAAAAACAGCATTCGGACGGCCTCGAAACAACGATACCAAAAACGGGCAAAAGGCAAAGGCGGCTAAAAGGAAAAACAGCAACTAAAATGCAAGAAAATAAGACAAAAAATAAAAACACACACAAAAAAAAAACAGAAAACAACAAGAAAAATGCAGGTAATTTATTTGTCATCAATTGGCTGGCAATAAATCAGACAATCACAAAAATGCTGTCAACATTAAGACATGTGAATACGAATACATTTGCAACAACAGCGACAGTCTCAGGCACCGCAGCAACAGTTGCTGCCGTAGCTGAGACAACAGCAACAACAAGATTGCAAGATTTATGGGCGTGTAACCTGTTTCTTTAATTGCACATTTGCAGCCCCCAAACGACAGCGACAACGACAAATACAGCAACAGTCGCAGCGGCAGCAGCAACAGAAAAACGTGAAAAATGAATTAAATAACAATGCACTCACAAAACAAACGAAACGATTTGAAAATGAACTGAAAACAGTAGCAAAAACACACACAAAAAGTTGACTTGTTTCATCTGTTGTTGTTGTTGCTGCTGTTGTTGTTGCTGTTGTCGCCGCTTCGTTGCACTGCATCAAATAGTTGCAATTTTTTTTATTTTATTTTTCTTGTTCAGCTGTGTTTTTGTTTATTTTTTGGCTTGCCACATTCGTCAGCTTGTCCGACAATGGCAGCTCAATTGTCGCCATTTTGGCTTTTTGTTGCATGCAACATCATTAATTAGTAGCTGCCATATATGTATGAGAGACAAAGAGAGGAGAATTGACTGCAGTCAATCATTAAAATCAATTGCAGCTTTTCGATGTCTATTTATGGCTTAGCTTATCAATTGAAAAAAATAAAATTACTCAATTAAAAGCTTAGTTAAGGCAATTAATTGTTAGTCAATTTAAAACTGAGGAATATGCCAAAAGGAGTGGCAATCTGAAAGTCTGACAATTAATAAATGATTATAAATTGAGTCTGATCAAACAAGATGAATAAAAAATTCAATAAATATTATACATATTAAATAAAATATATGCATTAAATATGGCAGCTAATTAGATACAATTTCTAATCAAAAATAAGTAAAGTAAAGTAAATATAAAAAAATATATTTAAATAATGCTGGATGCAAAAGTTTACAATTTGGGGCAAGTTGCAAGTGGCAGGCAAACATCCAATAACAATTTCAGTTGCATGTTTTTGTCGAATTAAAATTTGCAACGTGGCACGTTCGCAGTTCGCAGTTAGCTGCCGCCAAAGTTTGGCGCTGATCCTGCCACAAGCACAGGCCGCAAGCAGCAAGCAGAGCACACAACAGTATCTGCCTCCCCCTGCACCTCTCAACCCTTCAAAACAATTCCTTGCCCCCCTCCGCTTAGTTATTCATGTACATTTGTATCCTGCGCATAGCATAAAATGCGGCTGTGGCTGCTGTGCGGAAAGGCAGCAGACAAATAGTAATGAAACTCTTCTCTTCTCCAGCCAGGACACTACTTCTTCTGTTCTATTTTATTCTCCACAGTTGTGTTCTGTTCTCCATTGTGCGGCTGCCACTCCGAGGCAGCAGCTACATTTCGACATAATGTAAACTAATTAAAATTCAAAAGCCATAAACAGATTTTGCCAATAAAACTTTGCTAGCAAAATATTTTTTACAAACACACACACAGACAAAGAAGTCGAGGGGAAAACAAAGAAAACTTCAGACAAATACAAGTGCGAGGATTTTTGGAATCAAGTTTTTTGGGTTTTGAGCCTCGAGCGAGCAACTCAAGTTAAAGGCAACTCTTAAAGCATTTTGTTGTTGTGCTTCTTGTTGTTATTGTTATTGTGCATTGTTAGTTGCAGCTATAGAAACAAACATATATTTATATGTATATATTTGAAAGATATGTATGCATGTGTGTGCTTAAGATGTGCTCTCAAGTCGAGTGCAGGAAGTGAAACGTAGGAAGTGTGGCCAACAACATTTTATACTCGAGCGCATAATATTCATATGCAGGCCATAAAAAACTTTGGCAGCTCAACGAGAGATCTTCCTCTTCTTTGGCCACTTCTCCTTCATTTTTATCATCTTCTTCGCGTCTGTTCTATAGTCTGTTCATACCCCATGTGAAACCACCAAGTGCCGCAATGATTCTGCCAAGTGTTTGGTACAATGGAACAATCCTTGAGTGTGTGCAAATTCAGGAATTTTTGTAGATTCAAGACTTGATTTCAATTCAACTTTAAAAATTCAGAAGTGCCTTAAACTGAATATAAAAAAATATATTTTAAATATAAGTGGTTTAAAAAATAATTTTATTCGAAAAATGCCTTTTAAAAAGAAATTCGGGTATGAATTGAGGGAAATATTCGGAGTATACTTTAAGCATTCATAGAAAAATTGTGTTAATGAATTGAAAAATTAGAAAATAGACAAAAGCTTTACATGAAATATATTATCTTATAAAAAAAACCTCTTTACGAGGTAAAAGTCTAGTGACGAAATCATTTTCATGCACCAAAATTTCTGATATCCAATTTTGTGACGAATAATATTAAGGTTTACTTATAAATTACTAAAAAAAAATTTTGTCACTCGGCACATTGCGCTAATTTCTTCATACCTAATAAATATTTTTTTTTTGCGCAGTGCCGAGTGACAAAATTTTTTTTTAGTAATAAGATGCTATGGGGGTTTCAATTTTAGCGGTTTTTAGCGATTTCCCGCTAAACTAGCGATTTTTCGAAAAAGTCGTAGAGCAAACGTTTCTAGATTTTTGAGCGGGAACAAGTCCTCATTCAAACTTTTAAGCTAAATTAACGATTTGATCCAAACAAACAAACAAACAGACAAACAGACAAACAGACAAACAGACAAACAGACAAACAGACAAACGGACAAACAGACAAACTGACTTTTCATCTCATTTTCGGAAGGCCGCTAAAAATTTCAAAATTTATTATCTTTTGAACCAGTGGTCGGATTTTGAGGATCGAGGTGTCATTCGACGCGTATTTTTGATTAGAATAGTAAAAAATTAAAAAAAAATTCAGAAAGGCTCCAACGGCCCCATTTGCTCCAATCATTTAAATTTTGCCCCTCCCACTTACGCCTGTTTATCTCACGAACCAGGTGAGTTTTCAAAAGTCTTAGTATGCACATTTGTAAGTTAAATTGATACCTTTCGATCGGTATATAACTCGACCTGATCGGACAGTCATAGCAAATTTTCCATTCTTCCTGTGTATATATGCTAGTCGCCTTTCGCACCCTTCGTGCTGCTTTCGTCACTAGCGCGGACTGCCGTCCGCAGTGATTTGCAAATATAAATGAAATAATATAATATAATGTAATAATAATTGTAACTAAATAAATTAAAAAGTCTAGGCTTTTAAGATTTTATTAAAATTAATGAATTCGATGATGATATTTTACCAATTATTAAAATTAACAATAATATTTTATTGGCATCAAATTTGATCAATATCAATAATCAGTTGGAATCTTTAAGATTTCTAAAATTGATTTGACTTTTTATATCTTTAATTGTGTCATATTACCACAGTCGATTCTTGGACAGACATTTGTGCAATATACGAGTTCGGCTTGGGTTGGGTTTGGATTTGGTTTTATTTCTTTTTTTTTGAGTTGCAGTCTGAATCGTGTTGAGTTTGTGTTTGCTGCTGAACAATTGAAGTTCGTCGGGGCAAATATAAAAAATGAGCGTCAGAGTGGGACGGAGATAGAGATAGATGTTGTTATTGTTGTTGTTGCTGTTGTTGCAGCGCCTCCATTTGCCAGCAAAGTTGCAACAGGAGCAGAGAAGAGGAGGGGCAAGAGGGGCAATGGGAGCTTAACTTAACTTTGCTTTTACTGCGATAAAATGAAAATTGCACACGCGCCATAAATAAGGATTCTCACAAGGATAATTTATAAAACTTTGCTCACAACGTTTTACTTATGAGCAGCAGGCGACGCCAGACAAACCCCTTCCCCCTCCCCCCTTTGGTTACCTGTGGGGCAGCCTCGTCCGCCTTTTGGGGGCAACTGATGCACTTCGGTATCTCTCTCTCCCCAGTGTCAGGATCCCTTCCTGAAACGTTTCCCCAACCTCCTTTTTCGACGAAAGTTAAGTTTGTAAATTCCGCAAAAGTGTTGAGTCTATGACGTATGCAAAGGCAACCTAACAAATAGAACGTGTGGCAGTGACAGTGGCAGCAACTGACCATTGACCTGCCCCTTTTGGTTGCCAGCAACAACAAAATGGCCAACGAATTGTCTTCCCTGCCGTCGAAATTGTAATCGATGTGCGAAATAAACAAAAGCGGACATAATTATCGAGTTATCGCGCGGCGACTGCGACTGCGGGTGTGGCATGCCCCTCCAGACTGCCCCACTCCCTCTCCCCACTCACACACACTCACACAATGAATGTATGACCCTGGCGTGTTGTGTGCTAAGCCCGCACCGAAAATTTCGCAATGGCAACGCATCGATATTTATGATGTCATGGATTTTATTGTTGCCTGCTGCTGGAAAATATTCATATGCGTTGCAAGAACTCAGACCAGGCAACGAGGTTGCCACTCGTAGTCCGGCAGGGAAACGGGCAAACACGGAAACAGTAAAACGACCATCAGCCGTACAGGATGTAAATTTTGCAGCCAAAGGATGTGAGTGGGAGGGTGAGAAAAAAGGCGAAATGGGGAATGAGGAGAAGCGGAGGAGAATGAATGTCGTCGGGTGGCTTGTTATTGACGTTGGCGATAAGGAGGTGGTGGTCTGGACTGGACTGAGCTGGAGCTAGAGATGAAGCTGCTGCGATAGTCCAGTTGCCCATACACTCAGAGAGAGAGAGAGAGAGAGAGAGAAGGAGCGGAGTCAAATTTCGAGCAGGTTCAGGAACCCAGTGGCTGCCACAGATGCTCTAGGTCACAGTGCAATAAAATGTTGCCAATATTATTTCTCGCTGTTCTATTGCTGCTGCTTCCACTTCTCCCCTCTCTCTCTCTCTCTCTCTCTCTCTCTCCTTTTTCGTTTCCTCTCTTCTTTTTTTTCGTATTTTTTGTATTGTGCTGCCTATTGCCAACTTTGATGCAAACTGGGCCCGCAGAACGAAGGCCAGTGCCCGCAACGAGGCCCAGCATCAGTTAAGAGAGCTCAGCACGGAAGTTGCACATATGCCTCGAATGAGGAGAGTGGGTGGGGGAGACGGGTGAGGGGGAAGTGGGAGGGGGAGGTCGCGCAGTGTTATGCGGGCTTTGGGGTCGTTTGGGGTGTCGGGTTTTTGGTTGCTGCGCCGACACTTGAGTTATGCGCATAGATTGAAAATTGCCGATAACCGAAAAAAGAATCGCACGAACTGCAGCAACAAACAACAAACAAAAACAACAATATCAGCAACAACAACAACTCGCGGCAGTTTGCAATTGTTGTTTGGCTTGTGTTGTGTTGCAGAGAAGTGTTGGCTGGCTTTTGGGGGCGTGTCCACACGAAGCTCGAGCGCGTGATACAACACGCCATTATAAAGTTATTAAAAGACAAAAACAACACAACAACAACACCAAAACAGGTTGATGGAGGCAAAGCGGAAAGCGGAGAGATGGAGACAGAGATACAGAGACACTTTAGCCTGAGGATGAAATGCAAACCGAGATGGTTATGAGACACTTTTGTAGGCACTTCAATTGCACTAAATAGAAGCTCTTTAAGTAAATAGTAATTGCTAATAATTTATCATTTACGATCGTCTAATGAGCGATAAATAGCTTAAGTCTGGGGATAACAAAAAGAAAACCGAGTTTGATTTTTAGAACTTATTAAAGAATCGTTATGACACGTTTATTGAAATATTGAAAGCTTTTTATTATTTAATACATTTTATTCTGTCGAAAACCAAATGGATCTCAAACCTTTTCTAGAATTCTTTTAGATAAAAGGAAAAAATAAAGATTCAAATTTTAATTGTTTAAATTTCTATGCAAATACCATGTTTTATATTTGATTGGATTAACTTTTATATAGTTCTATTCTCTTTCTTCCTCTCTGTATGTATTTAAATCTCTATCTCTCTATATTTATCGAAAAATATTTAAACCTTTTGCTGACAGTTAAAATACGCGACACAAACAAAAAGAGTTGGCAACAATGCAGAAATTGTTTATGAGATTAAGCTCATAAACTGCGAAAATGCATTTTAATTGAAGTGCAGCTTTGGGACTTAATAATACATTTTTCAGTTTACCAATTTTTGTTCGTGCCACATCGAAGCTCAAAGCGGCTTTGCTGCACTTGTTGTTGTTGTTATTTCAGTCTGTTGCTGATAGTAAATTGACAATATTGTTATATGAAAACTGTGAAATGTAGACAAAATGAACAGCATACTGTGCCGCAACAATGGCGTTGATTGTTTGAACTTTGCTGGCGCTTCGATGCAATTTTTCCCTTACATTTAAAATTTTTTATTTATTTTTTTGCCGTTGCTGCTGCCAATAAATTGGCAATAAGCATAAATCGTTGAAGATTTATGCCACGCATGCATATAAAATAAATTAGTTTCTTTTTCATAGAAATAATCAAAAAAGAAAAAGGCGGAAAATAATGATTGTAATAAAGCGCATTGATAGACAGAGTTCAGCTGGGGAATTTAGCAGAGATGAAATGCAAATGGCTGATAACATTGATAAGAGTTAATCTAGCTGTTCATAGATTAAAGTAATTTCAGCTCAGATTCAGACACTTTTGTCTAATTTGTCAGCATTTGATTTATAATCAGCGTTCGGATTCTGTTCAGCTCTGTGCGACGGATGTGGCACTCAAGATGCAGCGGAAGTGTCTGCCCGACATCGCACTAATTGCCACTCACCCTTGCCACCAAAAGGGGCGGGGCAGTCAGAGACTTGGGGGCGGAGGTTGGGCGACTCATAAATACGACATGTTTGCATGCATTTTCAATGAGGAATTGTCTGTGCCGAAATACACAGCGAAAGCACGCCATTTAATTTGTATGAATCCATCAGCAGCGCCTTTGTCTTACCCAAAAAAAAAGAAGGAAACAAATATAGACAGGGAAGAAAGAAAACCAGACAGCGACGCGACAAGTGAAAATGGTGCAAAATTCGCCCAGTCCCAAGTCAAGTGAATTCCCCGTTTCATATGGCAGTAGTGGCTCATTCTGTTGGCAGTTTTCATGGCTTTGTTCAGAATTACCATCAAGTTGACAGTTCTATGGCGCGTTGACAGTTCACACACACACACACACACACATCATATATGTATGTAGATATGCAAATATGTCGCCAACTCGCTGAACTCATTCTTGTGGAAAATGTGTCGTGTGAAGAGCCCGCAAAAACGGAAGGAAGGAACTGGAGGAAACGAGTCGCCACGAACTGAAATGAAATGAAATGAAATGAGGAATGTGCTTCACTAACACAGCGCAACAGAAAAAGTGCAAATGTCTGTGGCAAGAACAAGACAACCAGGGGAGCAAACAAACAAAAAACAAACCAACAGCCAAAAGAAAAACTCTGTCCAAAAAACTTGAAAATGCAAATAAATGTAACTTGGCCATTTTCATTTTTATTTCCATTTCCACTGTGCTGTTTTTTTTTGTTTTGCGTTGTCACGTCACGAATTCGTCACGTGAAGTGACCCCGCCCACTTTAACGCCTCCCACCCCTTGTTTTCTCGCCCGACTGCCATTCAAAACTATTTTGGTCGTTGGCATTTAAAGTGTCACATTTATATGGCATTTTTGACCCCCCTCCCCTCCCCTCCCCTGCCTTCTGCCTTCTCCCTTTGCCCCTCATCTGCATCTGTTGTTGTTGCTGTGGATGTGTGAATTTTCCTGCGCCTGGTCTGGCATTTTAAAACCGAGTCATCTCTGCACAATGGCCACGTATAAAAGTCACTCACGTGTTAAAATACAACGACACTTGAATGGGTTGACTTGCCACTCATTGTCGCATGCATCGGATGAGTGCAGCTGACAGCTGTGGTGATTAGACGACGTTGTTGCCCCTGGACAAGCCAGCGCGCAACACGATTATAGACAAAACTACAACTTTAGTCCTTGGGAGTCAAAAGAACCCTTTTTTAGTGATAGGCGTCTAACTAATAGGTATGAATTTCAAATAGAGTCAGAGATGATGTCAGTGGTAAATCTGCAATTCATATTCTCTAAAAGATTTTATAGCTTAAATTGAGTTTATAAATTATATACTACTTTTTTCTTTCAATAAACTCGTATGTACAATCATTTCTTATCGATTACCAATAGGTACTCTTTATCATTATCATAATATTCCTTCTAAGACTCTATTTCTATAAGTCTCTAACAGCTGAAATCTACAACTTGTCTCTAGAGATCAACTCAAAATTGTATATTCTAAGATCTTTAGCTGATCTTTAATTACACTTTAGAGATATTACGCATCCTGTGTGTATCTTGAGTGGGATAATGGGCTTATTGTCATTTCAGTTCAGGCATTGCAGCTCCAATTACAAACATTGACTTGTTAGGCACATATGCAATGCAATGAATTCGAAAAAAACAAAAGAAAATGGAAAATATCTATGGGAATATATATTGTGTCCTTGTTGCGCCTGCACGCAAAACATGGCCACCGTTTTCCATTTCCCAATTTCCCATTTTTTCTCAAGTGCCGCGCACAGATGTCGCTATTTTTGGCCTTCAACCACTTCAAGTTCGAGCTCTCCAGACTTTGCTGAAACTGCAGCAAATGTCTCGCTAACTAGCGCATATGTGCACATTTCACAAACACACACACACACATAGATACACACACATACTTACACGCTTATATTCTAAGTACCCTTGCGCCAGTTACAACATGTTCCAATCATAAATCATAATTCAATATGGAGTACAACTCCCCCAAACAGAGCAGCGACGATGAGGCAGAAGGTTTGACTGGAGAGGAGGGCAAACATGGAAAGGGGAAGGAGGAGGAGGAGGAGGAGGAGAGTTTAACATGAATTCAATGGGACAGACATTATCCATGGCCAAGTAATGTTGTACTACAATGAAATATGCATTAAAATTGCCCACCAATTGGCAGGCTGTAAAGTAGAAACTGATCTGAAAAAACGAAGCCTTGTCGAATTACACACACACACACACACACATACACATTGTGGACTTTTCGTGGAAATTCGATGATGTTATGGGACTCGCAACGGAGCATGGAAAGGGGACTGTAAATGTATCTGCATCTGCATCTGTATTTATAATTTGATTTTTGAATGTCTAAGCGGCCATTGGAGGCGCCACGGTTCGTCGCCTTCCTTTCTTGCAACGAGGCAGCAGCAACAACAACAACAACAATGGCGAACGGGGTCTTTTGGGGTCTGCCAGAGTTGCCAACGTCATGTCGTACATTAACTAGACTTAGTTGAGTGCTAATTGCATAAATCACATGAGGATTTGAGTCGTCTGGCTTTGCCAGCCATCTTTACACTCCTCCCTCTCTCTCCCTCCCAAAATGTTAAATGTACATACATATGTATCTATATTCTCGTACATTTGTAGGGGGAGGGGGAGGGGAGGCAGGCTAAATGATAGTTTTTGGCTTGTGTATGCTTCAAGCGATTAAATAAATGCACTCTAGCTAAGTCCATAAGTCCACTAGCCGAAACAAAGATGCTGCAGACATGTGCCACTAAAGTATCTTGTGGATGTATCTGTATCTGTATCTGAGTGACCGCAACACCTGAACTGAGACACAAAAAAAGGTGTCCTAGAGCCTAGAAGGATTTGCAGCAGCCGAGTTACGTGGCCAAAAATTGTTTTGTGGCAAGGCACAAATAAAGTCAGAGTTGCCGATAGTTCGATGACATTGCCACAAAACAAGATGAGACAAGTACAGCAACAACTAACAACAACAACGACAGGGAACAACATCATCAAGCTGCGTTCTGGGTTCGAGTTCTCGAGGCCTGAGAAACTTGCCACTGCCACTGCCACCGCTAAAGTGCCACAAAAGACCCGCATCCGCAGTGCTCAGTGCTCAACAACGACAATATCCATTGGAGAGAGAGGCAACTGAAATGCTTGCTTAAGATTTAAAAGTAAAAATAGCTCCTTATTCATCTTCGATACACGATACAGGCAGCTGAGGATGCGGATGCACCCCAACTCCGTCGTTGTCTGTCTGCCCCTCCATCCGTCCCTCCATATCCCCCTCCTTATTTTGGTCCTACTGTCTGCACTGGAAGCCAAAGTCAATGGCTGCCTCAAGTCGCATGTTGCGCCGCATGTTGCTTTATTTGCATATGTGCGAGGGAGGTGCTAGTCGGGAAGGGACGGGAGGCGGGGCATAGGAACAGCGCCTTGTTGCCGCCAGCATAAAACGCAATCCTGTCGAGCTGCACAACAAGAGACAAAAGGCAGTGGCACTACAATCTGGATGCAATAGTCGCAATACAGCAAAATGCTAATCAAAAAGCGCCTTAATATCTCAAAGCGTTTTCTGCGCGTTTTAGACGCGTTTCGAGCGCGCTTTCGTGACGACTTTAGCAGTAGCTCTTAGTTTAAATTACTTAAATATAAACAAACATTTTTAAACTTAAATATAAACTTTATATTAAATATATACTTTTTGCAATTCGCAAACATAAGTATTTATTTATAAAAAATATTTTAAGGTATCTCCAAAGTCGCTTTGTTCTCTCCAAAGAATTTCTATTGATTTTATTTCATTGTGCTTTTTTTGAAGTGTTTGTTCTCTTTTCCATTATTTAACTATGTATTTTCAGTTCTTCTGTGTGTATGTGTGTGTGTGTGTGTGTGTGTTTGCTGTTCATGTGTTGCTTCCTTGCTTCGTTCTTGTTGTCTTGTGCCCTCTTTTATCTGCAGTTCGACTCTGGCGAAAGATTCGCTTTTGAGATATGCCCACAATAAAACACACAAATAAAACTGGCGAAACCTGCAGCAACTGCGACTCACCTTTTAAAAGGGGGGGTTACCTCCCCTACCCTTTTCCTTACCCCTGATGGGGTCGTCTCAGCTACTCGGCTGCGTTTTCTTTAGCGCTGGCCAAAGCTGGCGGCAAACCTTTTGTTTATTTTATTATCGTTGGCTATTTGGCTGATGTTACTGCTGCTGCTGCAACTCCTTTGTATATGGAGTGTGGCGAAAACGCTTAAAACGAAATTTATTTAGTCGGCCCAGAGACAACAGCAACAACGATGAGAGTTCAACAGAGATTCGCAATGCGACAAAAATGCGACTAAAAATAAATAAAACAGAAAGTAAAATAAAAACATATTTGCGACGCAAAATAAAAACGAAACTAAAAATAAATAGATGCAATGGTCAAAATGTTGGCTAAAACTAAATTAAATTTATATATTGCAGGCCCAAAATTGTAATTCAAAAATTGTGCGCGAAAAAGGCTTAAAATAGACGCCGAATCAGCTGCCAAATCCAATTTTATGATGGTCCGCCCGACATTTGCATAAATGTGTGAGTGTATGTGTGTGTGAGTGTGCGAGCAGGCCAGCATGTTGTGTGAGACAGGGATAACTACAAGAGCAGCGCAGCATGTGGCAGCCTTGTTGTTGATGTTGCCTCTGTTTGAGTAGGCTAAGCAGGGTTAAGAGGGGCACAGAGTGGTTAATGGCTAAAGGGATAGAGGGGGGGTTGGAGGTTGAGGGGAGATACGTTGCATAGCGTTGCATGTTCGCCGTGTTTTGCAATTCTCGCATGCAAGCAAACAGCACGCAAAGACAGATTAGAAATCCGCGGCCCACTGCGTTTTTCTCAAACTGAACTGAACTGAACTGAACTGAAATCCAGCGATACTAAAACCTAAACTGGTAGTTCATCTGGGCTGTGGGATGGGGATGGGGAATGACTCTGGGACTGGCTGCTGTTATCATTGCAAACACAGCGGGAAACTGAGCAGCAGCAGCAGTCGAAGTCGAAATCAAAACTACAATTGAATGTTATGGGCGATGGGAGTGAAAATAGTTGATGTTGGAGCCAGAATACAACAGAAACCAACAGATCTCAGGTAGCTAACTTATATATTTGATTAGTCTAGAACTTTCAAGTTGAAATGGGATATTTTGACTGTTTCAAAATGTTGAAAAAGTAGCTCACTTTAAACATAATTTCTTATTGAAGTGTTTCTTTTATTTTTGATTTCTTTAAGTATGTCTTAACATAAACTAAAGTCGTCTTCCAAGTTTTCTTTTAAACTATCTCGTAATGAAATTTCTGTAATGCTGTCAGCTTCGAGAGTAGCACGCGAATGATTTCAGACTTTCTAAGAATTGCATAAAAAGTTCTACCTTGAGTTCTGAATTATTTGCACGAGCCCCAATGAAAGGAAACTCCAACTCCTATTCCGACGCCAAGTGAAACAACAACAATACACAAACATTTTCCTCAAGGAGTGCCCAACAATTGTGTCTGTTTCTTAAGCATTTCTCTCGGTTTCTCTATGCACTCGAATAATTCTCCCTCTCTTGCCGCAGAAGTTTGGCTTGTGGAAATTTGCATATGCTGCCTGTCGTCGGCTAAAGAATAAAAAAAGAAAACTTCTCAACAATTTTCTTTGTTTTGCTGCACTTGTCTAGTTGTTTGGCTTGCAACTGTCGGCATTTCCATTTGCCAACTAAAAAGTAAACAGAAATACGAGCCGAAGAGTTGAGCCATGGCCAGAAAGCAGCTCCTTTAGCTCGATTCGAGACTCATTTCTTTAATTTTCTAAACGATTTTAAATTTATGGCCGAATGCAGCCAAGATCTTCAATTATACGCAAGTTCGGTTGGGTAAGGTGAGCTAAGGATGTTGCAACTGCGTCCCCAAGGGGCATGGCTTGTTAGCCATTGCGTTGCCTGCTTCGAGGCTGCGAAATTGCAATAATGTTAATTTTTTGCAACTATTTGCCGTACCTCGCACCCGCCTCCGCTTCATACTCCTTCACCTCCTCCTCCTTTGGGCTCCGTTTCAGAGTCGTTCCGAAAAGGGTTTAATTTCATTTCATGCCATTGCCCCAAGTACGTGTAAGTGTGTGTTTATGCTCAGCAGCTATTGGGACTGGGGCTGTGGCAAGGAGAGGGAAGAGGGAGCGGGGAGAGTGCAGTAAATAGAAGGTAAAGATGAAGCTGCTGTTGTCGTTGTCGTTGTTGTTGCTGTTGTTGCCTGTTATCTGCAAAACTCCATTAGAAAGGCAACGCGGCGGCACGCAGGAAGCAAATGGCAATGGCGCGCTCCAGCTACCAGCTCCCAGCTCCCTGCTCCCCCCACTCAACGCTCTGCTCCCTTCTTCCTGCTGCCAACTCCATTTGCTCAGCATCCACAGCTAACGAACAGAGGCACAAAGGCCGAGGCAGGCGCAAAAAACGACGACGCTTAACGACTTTAAAGAAAAATTAAAAACATCCCAAAAGGAATACATCTTCGCCCTGCCGCATACATCGACTCGACTCGCTGTTGAAACTGGAACCCGAGACTTGGGTCTCCTCTGTTGCTGTTGTTGTTGTTGCTGTTGCTCTGGCAGCGGCAGCCGTTGCATGTTGCCCATTCGTCCATCTGTCCATCCGTCCACTGTCTGTCCTTCCGTCCGTCTCAACATTGTTAGTGGCTCTCGAATTTATTTTAACGAACTAGTTTGGTCACTTCATACAACATCTTTTTTTCTTCCAGATTGTTTTCTCCTCTCTTTTCTCTGCGTTTTTGTGTTGAGTTTTTTGCGCGCTGTGCTCGACTGCATTTGCTGCGGGTTATAAAATATATTCGCCTTATATAAATAAATAAATTGGTAAATGGCGTTTCATTTGGAGCTGGAGTTCAAGCTGAAACTGCATGTGTTCTTGTCTTTTCTCTTGCGTCTCTCCTCTCTCGTCTTTCATCTAGAGTCCCATTCCCCATTCTTGTCGTCTGCGATGTTGATACGATGATAAATGCGGCAAAAACCTGTCGCCGTTTTGCCGACTAGCAGCAAATTGAATTTATTCGCTCGCAAATGTCGCCAGGCAATGCCCATAAGAAGGAGATGGACTGAGAACGAGTCGAAGAAGCTGAAAAAAAAATACAAATACAGATACGAGTACGAATCGGAATACAGTACGAAACGAGTTGACTTTTTAATGGCTTACAGCGGTTTGTCTGATTGCCAGCTATGTGAAGTATTTTGGCCAAGATGCAGAAATGCAGACAAACAAGTCGATTGGAACCGAAAGATTGAGTAATCACATAGCGAAATCTAACAATTTTTTCAAGTTAAAACTCGCAGATTCCTATGTGAGCTTTTGGCGAAAAAAAGAGAGAATAAACTGAAAGAAACGATATTAAATCGATATTATGATAAGTTCGATTGGTTAGAAAAGTTTAGTGACTTCATTTTCAAACAAAACTTTTGCCATTTAAAGTTTATTGAGTTACTCATCAACTAACGTGGTGTCACCGACTGTCTCATTAATCTGTCGTTAGCTGACTATACTTTCTCTCTCTCTCTGTCTGTGCTGTTCTCTCTTGCTGGCATCATTATTCCAGCTTTACCAAACATAATTAGACTTTACTCATCGCATTATGTATAGAGAGTGAGGGGAAATATTGCAGAACGCACCCAAATATGAGATAAACGAAACGGAACCACTTTTCGCAGCCGTCGCGCCCTTTTTATTCAGTTCTCCTTTTTTATAGTTTGTGTATTTTATTTTTGAAGGCGCATTATGAGCAACAACAGTGGCAACATTTCGAGGCACCAACAAAATAAAATAAAAAGAAACGAATGTATAAAAGAAATCGCAGAGCAAAATGCTTAACGAGCACGAAGCACTTGCGAAAATGTTGCAAGCAAAACGAACAGCGCAAGAATTATTTACTTCAAATTCCGAGTGCAACATAGAATTCGTGCAGCGGCAACATGTTACCCAAAAAGCGCTGCAACAGCAACAGCAGCCGCGACTGATGCATATACGAAAAAAAGGAAAAAAATGCAGAAAAAAAAGAGCTAAAACGCCGATAAAAGCAACGATGGCAGTTCAGCTTCGTTTGCTGCCCAGGCGGCCATGTTGCTGATTGCCATTGCTGCAGCGGCAGCAACACCGGCAACAACGGCAACTCATTGCGAATGCAACAACTGCGCGCCTTTCTCAAGACTTGGACAACGTTTGGGCAGCATCATTACTTCCATTCAAGCTGTTTGGCTTGGCGTGTACATAAAAAAAAGTGCTGCACGCTGCTGTTGTTGCTGCTGCCGCTGCTGCTGTTGTTGCTGCCACAACCATTTTGGACAAAAGCAAACTGGGCATTGGTTGCATGTGGCTGCAGCTTCCAACGAGACACTGCCAAATAAAGCAAACGCATTGCAAATTCCTTGTCCACATTGCTCGTTGCCGTTGTTGCTGCTGCTGTTGACTTTTTTGCAGCGGTTTTTTAATGATTTAAAATTCCATTTTAAGAATTTTATACTTAATGATGTGTTTTGCGTTGTATAGCATCGTTGGGCCATCGTTGGCCCTCTCTCTTCCTTTCCTCTGTCTCCTGCTCTCTGTCCTGTGTCCTGCCAATGGCGACGTCTTTGCTTTTGATCTAAACGCTGCGTGCTTTTCGTAAATTGCTTTTCGTTGTCGTCGTCCGTGGACGGACCCGGGTCTGGGTTTTGACTCGACTCGACTCGATTCGACTGTTACCTTTTGTGGAAGCCGCATGAAATGTGTGCGACTTGTCTTCTTACATTTTATTTTCGTTTTTTGCCTGTCGGGTTTCTTCTTTTTTACTTTTTCTGTTGCAGAAATTAAAACGAGCCCAAGTGCAATGCAATTGCCCCCCTTGTGCGTGGCATGAAATCGCAGCAACCAAAATATTTGCCGCACACACAACAAAAAGTAGCACACGAGATTTATGAGCGACACGGCTGTAAATCAACAGGGCTAACTGAATGTGGCAAGTTGCAACAGTTGCAACAATTCCCTAAATTTCATATTCCATTGACGCATGCAAATTTCACGCTTGCCACCCGCAGCGATAGATACCTGTGTCCTGCGCCCTGTGTGCGAATTTTCCCCTAAACATTTTCCCGCCAAGTGCGTGCAAAAATATGAATTTGAATTTTCATAATTTCTGCAACGTTTGCGGTTTCCGCTTCAAAATTGTCGCAGTGTTTTGTCTATGACCCCTCATAAAACAGCTGCAGCTCCTATCTATATTTTTTGGTTTGCTTTTATTTTTTGTTGATACATTTTCATAACAATTGTCGGGACGGGCCAACAAAACGGTTTGCAACGTTTTTTGCTTTGTTTCTTTGGTCCAATTTTTTGTCTCTCTGTTTAGAAAGTGCGTTACATGGCCGAATTCGTAATCCAGCGTTGAACATCGTCTGATTTATGACACAGCAGCAATTTTGGTCATTTAGAAAGTTGGCAGCACAATTTACTGCGAACTGCGAAAACTGAGCCCAACGAAGAACTGTTCAGCTCAGTTGGACAGACGTTGCAAGTGCCGCTGCACGAGCCGAAAAATCAACGCGAATATAATATTTAAAATTTCCTTAAGATAACTATAAAAAAAGACAGACAGGTTAGGATCTGTGAGAAGTGGAAGATAGGTGAGTTTGGTAGAAACAACTTCAAGTTTTATTCTGACGAATTTGAATCTTATATATTTTGGGACAATGGAAGTTTTTTTCAATGTGTCAAGTGTGTAAATATATTATTGGAGTAATCGAAATAGCTTCTGTGCTATATTTTAAATAGGGAAGTTTTGCATCAGAAGTAAATGCAGTCGAGTTGTTCAGTGTAACCATCTTTAAGCTCGGAGTTCGCATTTTTACTCTGTCATCTTTATTCCTTTCTGACCTTTCTGGTAATTGCAAAAGGACCTGAAGTACATTTCTGTTGGCGCTGGCATAAAAATTCAATTATCACTTAATAACAGCAGCAAATGAAATTGCGTGTGGCGCACAGTTGACACGGTGGCAGTTGCCACAGTTGCAGTTGCACAGTTACGCATTCGCAATACGCAATACGCATTGTTGTTGCATGCGAATGGCCGGACAACGTGCAACGTTCAACCTGCAACAATCAGCGAGAGAACATTTGCACTTTGCGTTATTAACAAAAAGGTCGTTAAAACATTTTTAACTTACTTTATGCGACGCATTTTAATTATTTCATTTTACTCAATTACGCCACAAAAATATGAAGAGCAACATGCTGTGGCACAGTGAAGTTGCCACGTGAAAATTAAAAATCCCACCAATAAATTATGATGCTCATCAAATTATTACGTTTCGAAAAAAAGAGAATCTTATTTCTTATTTGACTGAGAATTCCAGATTTGTTTTCTTATTTTTTCGATTGTAATAAAATTTTAATGTCATTTAATTGATGGATGTGATAACAAATATTTCTTAACTACTAAATTTATTTATTCTGATACTAAAATTTACAATATTTGAAAAATGTATTTCGATAATAAAACTGCATGCTTCAACTGATTGAAATTCTTATTTTAGTCATACAATGTTTAAAATAAAATAAATGTATTTAATCTAGTAACAAATAAATATATTACAACAATCTAATATAAATACTCTTAAGTCAATGTATAACCGCATCAGTTATAAACTTATATTTTCTTTTTCCTTCCAGGTAAGTGTAGTGGTCCATCAACAATATCGTCTCAAAGTCCCTTGAATACATTGACAAAGTAAGCGAATGCAACTTAGAGTGAGTAAATAAATAAATATAAAACTTTTCAAGCAACCACCAGCAACACAAGTAGACGTACAAATAAACTACCAGAAACTCCCAGCTTCAAGTCGGGGCAAAAGAAAAACCATTTTCCAGATTAGCTGCAAATGCGAAACAAAAATTGGAAAATTACTCATGCGTGTTTTTTTGTAAGGCCCCAGTCTCGGAATCTAAGTCGCAGCCGGTTCCAATATGGGCACACATGCGGGGATTAGTTTACGTAGTCAAAGACAGACCGAAAAAAAGAAAGAAAATTTTGCTGCCTTGCCACAAGTGGGCGGGGCAGCAGAGGAGGCAGCACACTCAACGCCCTCATTTAAATTTATTTGCGCAAATTTACTTTCCCATAGCATAAAATCAAATCCAATCAATAAGCATCTTAAATAAATTCATGGCGTCCTCACACACACACACATACACATTACATACACACACATACACACCCTCTTACACATTCATCCATTGAGTTCTCCTTCTTCTCTTCTCTTCCCGGCAACAGCCACTCAGCTACCTCATTTTTTGTAATGCTAAATAAATTTATTTGCTAATGTAGTTTTTCCTCTCACTCTCTCTCCCTCTTGCTTTTCTCCTATCCTTCTCTCTCTTCCTCTCATGTCGGGGAAGTGCAGCAAAGTGGCGTAAGAAAAGAAAAAAAAGAAACAGCTCCAAAGCGAAAAGAGAAATAACGAAACTTGGTACTTGTTAGTTTTATCTGCATATCATTGAGATAAATTTGGTGCCGATCAAATGCCGTGTCTGCTATCTGTAGGACTGACTGTCTGCCAATGTTGCCACTGTTCCAAGGAGGGTGGCGGGATGTGGGCGGGGCGGAGCTGCCGTGTGGCACCAGCAGCCGCAGCAGTAGAAAAAAAAGTCTGCAGAAAAGCCGCTGATTTGCATACGAAAGTAATTTGATGTCTTGCGAGCAACTCACACACTCCCACAGTTGCTCACAAAAGTAAGCCGCCACAACGATACGTCAGAAGTAACATTTCCCGAGCTGCTGATAAGCGCAGCATATATTTGATAACAGAGTGTGTGCGGAGGAAAAGGCCTTTGAATGGGTTTCCAATTAATAAGTTCAACTCAACAAATTTTAAATATTATGGAATATTTGTGCTCTGTGTCCTTAATTTCTTAGTTTTCTTTGACAATCCATTTTTAATATCATATGATTCGAGCAAGAATTTTCAATTAACTGTTGGCACCCTTTTTAGGGGTTGTGTCTCGGGGGCAGTTTTAAGGACATGGTCGCGACCAGTGCAAAATGGCCGTCAGGCTGGCAAATTGAAAATTTCCAAAATTTCCACATCGTTGTTGATGGTCGAGTCGCATAGTTTAATAGTAGTTTGGTCAGTGCATATGTAGATTTTCAGCTGACCTGACAATTTGCAGCCCCTTTATGGGTAATAGGGACTTGGGGTTGTTGGGGGCGTGACAATTTATGGTGCTACGAAATTCCTGGTACTTAATTGTCTGCGTTTAATGAATGAATAAATGCGCTTTCCTGAAACACAGGCCACAGTTCACAGTCCACAATCCGCATACGACTAGGCAGGCATATTTATCAAGGACTGCGTTCGCCCAGTTGCTGGATGTGAGCGCCAGGCGGCGCTTGAGTGCAGCAGCCATTAACTCGCGATTATTATTAGTTTTTATTGCGCTCTTCATTGTTGATTTTCGATTTTAATTGAATTTTAATGGAATTCATGGGGCGTGCTAACAATTTTATATTTCTTTTACTGCCATTTTTTTGAAGCTTTTTTGATTTAATTGTTCGCTCATTTGGAGTTAATCAAAGGCAGCCTGATTATTTTCGCTAAATTAAATTTTAATAATCATTGTAATGGCTCGACGCGCTTTAATTGCCATTTTGCGGCAACATACGAATATTTATATTTATTCAAGTTATTTACATACGAGCACGTATTTGCCTACACATGCAAGCTGTTTAATTAGTTTACACTGCGCTACAACAAATTTTGTTTTTCCGTTTGGTTTTTTTTTCGTTTTTTTCGTTTTTCCAACTCCCCTTTCTCGCTTCTCCTCTGCGCCATGCCGACAAACGTTTTATTTCGTTATCTTTTTGCCGCAGGCAGCTGCAAATGCCACGCAAATTAAACATGCTACCTTTTTTTGGGGCTGGAATTCCTACCCCCCTTGGGCCGCCCTTGCCCCCATTTGATTTTTTACCTTTGTCGCTTGACAAATGGCACAACTCTCGCAATTTCTCGTACATTTTCGGGGTCCTGAATGCTCGAATGGTCGTTCGTTTGGGCTGTTGGTTGGTTGGCCCGTTGGGCTGTTGGCCATCCGGTTATTAAACACCCACTTATTAGCTGCTTTTATTTACATATTCATGCGGCACACTCCCAGCTTAATTGGCAACCTGCCTGCCTGCCTCGCTGCCAGTTTGCCGTAAATTTCGACTGCTGCTTGCAACCTGCACAACAACAACAGCAACAACAACAACAACGAAGAGAGGCAGCAGCAAATTCTGCTAATCGCATCATAAATATTCAGCGTGGTTTGCTCTTTGGTTTTGATTCAAGTTTTCACACCCTCCGGCAATTCGGGGCATTTAGCATATTTTATGAAGACTGCGCGCGAAAAAAAGTGTTGCATACTTCTCAGCGCACGCATGAGGCAAAAGGATTGGCCCGTAACCAATTGGTTATGGAACCCAAACTCAACGACAGCCGCAGCAGTCTGTAAATTATTTTTGAGAAAAGTTTGTTGAACTTGTTCTCATACTAAATATATATATATATATTTATGTGTGTGTGTGTGTATGCTGCCTTTGCTCGAAAATTAATTGCTTAATTAGTTACGGGCAAACACTTTGAAATATGGCCGCGTCGTTTGGCTCAATTCGAGTTTTTCAGTTCAGTTCAGTTTAGTTCAGTTCTCGCCTTTCAACTGGTCATAATTGCTCTATTAAATTGGGGTTTACTTTTTAAATTCTTCCTCTTTTACTGCTGTCTTTGTGTATTATTGTAAATGCAACCGCTTGTAGTAATGGCCATTCAGACTGCCAAGAAAGGGAGAGTATAAGAAAGAGAGGGTTAGAGTTGGAACTCCATTGAGTTATACGACTTTCGGCTTGGCCATTAGGCATGCAATATTTCTATAAACTCACACATAGATACAGCTACAGATACTTATTGCCATTGCAACAAAAACATGTTTTATGTCGTCCTTAATGACCCCCGAGTCGACTCGACTCGAGTCGCGTCCTCTGCATCGGCATCGTCGTCGCACTTAATCGCTTTGAATTGCAAAAGCAAATAATGTGCAAAAAAGCATAAGGATAAAGGATAAACCATAGCGTCGCCAGCAGCATCGTGTTTGTGTACGCTTTGGTCCTGGCGGATCCTTTGCTGCCTTCTGCCATCTTTGTCGGCTCGCAACTGCCGCCCACACTCACTCAATAGCCTCTCCTCCCTTCCCTTTCCCCCTCTCTGGTCTCGCCTTTGGTTTGGAGACCACTGCAGAATGACGCCATTATTTTGACAAATTTTTTGGCAATGCCAATGTTATTGTTGTTGTTGTTGCCGCCTGGCTTTTAGCTTGACTGCTGTCAGCTTTTGTTGGTTTTTTAAATTGCATGCAATAATTCAATTTTATATTTCCGCAAAAGAGAACAAAAAAGAACGAGAAAATCTTTATCATTTTTATTGGCGCAAGATTTTGGTCTTTACAAAATGTTGGCGACTATATATATACTTATATTTATTTTGGCACAGATCTAATGTGGCTGAAATAAAGTGCAATATTGAATATCAAATGAATGTAAAATCTAAATATATTTACTTGAATTAGTCATGAATCGATGCTCTCTCTTTGTGATGGCATCAGATAATTATTGCTAATACTTGTCTTATTAAACGTTGACAACATTCCAATTCCTCACGGTATAAAGCCAAATTAAATTCGTTTCTCTTTTATTTTACAACTCTAACCAGGTTTATAATTTCCACACCTTTCCACCCCTTCTGGTTGCGGCATATGCTGTTGGGAAATTTATGCAAATTACTTAATAAAATGTTGACAACAACAAACTGCATAAGCTAAATATAATTTCAATAGGCCAATATAAACATTTCCCTCTCCCCTTCCCACACTCTGTCCATTCCGGTCAACTTATATTGTAAGAGGGCGTTTTTTGTTGGCCATTTATGGGTTTTTAAGGGCGGCAACCACCCCTTCTTCTTGGCTAGAACTTCAGCCCCCGTTGCGTTGGTGGTTAAATCACTTGCGTGACACAGTTTTAAGCAGCAAAAGGAAATGATGGACCTGTCCTAAGGGGTGGGTGGAAGGGGGGTTGGGCCTCGAGTTACACTTGCCCATTTACCAATTTCAGCTGACGATGCCACATAAGTATCGCATTAACCTGACACGTGAGAAGTTGTGTTAAGGCAGAAGACAGAACATAAATTAAAAGGCGGCTAGTACTCTAGTTACAACCCTCGCATTCGAGACGCTCACGTGCCAAAAGGCATCAACTGCTCCTGCGCCTGCTCCTGCCCCTTTCCCTGTCCCTGTCCCCCTCTTCCCTTCTCCCTGTCCCCACCTCTACTTTACTCCGGTTTCTGTTTGGCTTCTGTGCCGATTTCAGCCGAAAGATAAATAATAAAGCGCTTCCCAGACGCAGTCATATTTGCGGTTGCTTCGCTGCCTTCCATTGCCTCTTTTCCTCCCCTCTGCCCACTCCCCTCTCCACTCCCTTGTGGCCCACTGACTTCTTCGCATTTTCGCAATAAAATCGTAATAAAACACATTGGTCACGTAATTTCGTTTGTCTGTGGGATTTTATTGCCATTTTTTCGTGCAATTTTAAATTGTTATAAATGTGACGGCACACAGAAGCCGTGTGTTTACTTTCTGCTTCCCCCTCCCCAACTCCCATCTCCACATCGTCTCTTCTTATGTATTTATGATGTGGAAAATATCTTGAAAACTGCAGCCCAGGCGAAATCGATGATTATGTTGATGGGGGAGAGGTTGCTCAAAAATGTCCCACAGCATTTGTCATTAGGATTGGATTGGGGGACAGGCAAATGAACAACCGCACACGCCCTCGTTTGCTTAGCCCCCCTCTCCCCTGTCTCCTCTCTGTTCACTAGAAACTGCTTTGCAGGACTCTCGATTAAGCAAAGGGACAACTTTCAGTGCCAACACCGCACAGACGACAATTAAGCAACAAAACTTTGATAAATTGCTTCCTTGCTGGCATTTTATGAGTTCTCCAACCCAAACCTCTACTACTCCCTTCCTCTCTCTCTCCCCCAGTTGCTGCGGCAATTCGAGAGAGCTGAGAGCTTCTTTACACTAATTAAGGGGCTCATGGTTTCCTGCAAATATTTGTTATCTGCTTTTGGGGCTGACACAGCCAAACAGACAGCCAAACAGACAGACAGTCGGCCATTCCGCAGTCCGCAGAACCAAAATCCAATAGCAAACAAGCAACAACAACAACAAGAAGAATGAGAGGCAGGAGGGGAACTAACAATGAGGCAGCCATGTGGCGCCACTGGACGATGTTTGGTTCATTGGGCAACTTCGTTATAAAGTGTAAATAGTTGAAATAGTTGCCATTGGTCGTCGTGCACTCATCGAACTAAAGACCTCAACCATTTTCGGAATTATTTCTTTTTTTGTGTCATTTCAGAAAAGCATAAAAAATTATAAATTCAATACTTCGATAAAATATTTGTACCTAAAATGAAACAAAAGATTTCTCTACAAATTTGTTTGTATTTTTCATAACCTTTTTTCAAGTAAAAGATTTCTCTTTTAAATAATTCTTAAGGCAAATATTTGTATTATAACTTATCTTTCGTATTCCCTATTTTTGCTAAACTAAGCACATTATTAGCTGCCCTTCACTAGAAAATATTACCAAAAAGGCATTTCAAAGCAATCCATCATTTATAATAAATAGTTAGTCGAGTTGGCCATATTGTCTATATTGATTGAATGCACTTGAGGGAAAATAAATTGCTGGTTGGTTGGTTTTAAGAAAACAACAAAAATGGGGTTAGCTGTAGAGGTGTAGAGGGGGGAGTTATGGTTATGGATAAAACGTAATCTTCAGCAAATTATAGCAATTTTTATGCTTATAGAAAAGCGCATTGCATTCAAGTCGCAATTTGCTCCACTCGCTAACCCTAAAGGGTAAAGACGCAATTACTTTTATTATATTATACAAACCCAAGTGATGGTGGTGGAACTCGGGCCGGTCTCTCGGTCTTGGACAAAGCTTCACCTTCACATTCACCCCGAAGCAGCTGGGCTAAGTGTAAGTGCAGTCAGTCCAGACCAGGTCAATTCCTTTGAGCCCCGACTGATTGATGACTGTCTAGGCAATTTTATATATACTACAAGAGCCCGATATGATTATTATTATAATGCAAAATGTATTATTACAAGTAAATGGTCAGTCAAGGAATTTCAGCAACTTTTTATCCGTGGGCGTTACTTATATACCTTCTTCTCTCTCTATCTTTCTCTCTCTGTCTCTGTCTGTTAGTCTCTGCTCGTAATACTGGTCCATAAATCGCAATGAGTCAACGACTAGCAGAAACTGTCCACAGTTCTTAACTCATTTTGGCTGAACGAGCGTTGAACGCACAACGCGCGACGTTTATTGGTTCCGTCTGGCCATTTATTTCACTCCTATGATCCGCTGGCGGAAGCCATTAAAGCCACCACCAACATGCGACCGAGACCGCGATGAGACGAGGCTGTAGCACAGTAGGCGACCACTCGGAACCGGCTGCTCTTATTGTTGTTGTTGCTGCTGTTGCTGTTGCTCTACCTGTCTTGAGTCGGGTTTTTAAGATAACCAAAAACCGGTTAGCTGCTGCTGCCATGGCAACCATAAACATGGCAAAGAGCAGCAGCATCCGAAGCTGCAATGGCTCTGGACTTTAAGCAATACATCAAGCCGAGCTCATCCAAAGTAGAAGCCAGTGTCCATTTGGCGACCCATTAGACAATCGGGCACATTTCATCAGGCAACCACTTTGCGGTTGCACGTGGCAGCGCCAGCTCACGTATTAAGCACTAAGCACCACCGCAACCACCGCACCACCTTAGCTCAGGTTAATCATATGCACAAGTGCCAAAAGCCGCCTGATGAACGAGCCACATTTGTTGACGGAGCCACTTGAAGAACCGGTGTCGGTGGTGTTGGTGGTGCTTCTTTCAGTGTCTTCTTCTTCTTCCTTGGCTGCATCTTGTGTGGTCCGATGTGGTGCCGTTGGTCAGTTCCAGCGATTGTAGTACCTGGCACAGTCATTAGTTTAATTGCACTGTTTATGAAGCATTTTCATTGACTGCTGCCAACAGCAACAACCACAACAACAACAACAGCAACAACGACTGAACAACAACAAGTGGCTACAGCTGCTTCCCAACTCCATTCAACTTCACTCAACTCCACTCAACTTAACTCGACTCCCTGATTATCATTTAACAATTTTGTTGTTGTTGGTTTCTGCATTTTGCATGCAACTCGCTCATTTGGCCATGTTATGTGTGTTGTTAGTTTTAAATTAAATTAAATTTAACGTCAGTTAATAGAAATCTTCATTTATGCCCCCTGATATATGTAATCTAAAGCAACATGCATGGGCGGAAATGGCGGAAAACTAGATGTACAATAATTTGAGCCGAAGAACAACAACTATATTTAACACACACAACACTTGTGCAGCTTTATTAAAAATAAAAAATAATTACACATGTAATTAAATGCAACATTAGATAAATGGGAATGAATTTTATTGTATAAATTGTCATATATTCGGTAATACTTCCTTCAATCTCATTCATGTCAGGATTTTTTAAAATGTTTTTTTTTACTACTCAGTCTTTAAAGCTTAAATGAATGCAATTTTAAAAAAATGTTTAAAACTAATTGCTGCTTTTGCGTGGCATAATCTTAATTGCATTTTCAGGCTACATATAAACATATTATGCAGCACTTTAGCTGTGCCATATCTAAATGGGAATCGCCAGAGAGCAAATTGCAGGTGATGTTAACAATCAATTTTTAGTGCAGTCGCGAGTTGCAAGAGTCTCCAACTCCACAGTTCCGGTTTCCCCTAACAAGTGCAGCAACCAAAGCCATATTTAAAAATATATAAATTGTTAGAAAGCGAAAGAGAGAGAGAGAAAAAAAAACAGCAAAACATTTAGAAGCAAATAATTTGGTAACATACTTAAAATCAATTTACTTAATAACTGGGCAATTTGAGTGCGCGCTGAGGCCGTTCATTTAATGCGGCTACTTTTGAATATGCCGACGCACTCACACCCCACATGAGTGTGAGTGTGTGAATACATATGTGTGTTTGAGTTTATGAATTAACTAAACATGTTGCATGCCAAGAGTCGAGCCTCTGCCGCCTCTGTCTCGGCCAGCTCAATTCATTTTGGCATGCGAATAATAATTTGCAGCCAAAGCAGAACAATGGCCGCAACAACAACAACAACACCAACTGGTATAAAAATATAAACATTTATATATACATATATATATATATGTATACAAACAACAACAAAAGAAGCAACAACTGAGCGCGCTTTTAATAATAGTTGTTCCAACACATTCGAGAGCACTCGAACTCAAAGCTGGCCTAGCCGGCGGGTAATCGTTTTACTCACCCGACGAACGTTCAACGGGCAATTTGAAAAGCGCGCAGCACCAACAACAACGAGAACAACAACAGCACCGAAAACTGGCCAAAACAAATCAACGACAACAGGCAGAACAACCTGCTGACCAGTCGCCTTGCAACTCTGACTCTGGAACGTGTCCCGTCTCCCATCTCACTCGCACACACACACCGGTCTCCTCCCGTGCCACCTTCTATACCTGTCTGCTGTGTGCGGCATGCAACTGCCGCAGCTGCAGCAAGGTAATTCAAGTTGCAGGGCCAAATTGCGGCAATCAAGTTGGGGCCGTCGTCTTGCGTCTTTCGACTCCCCGCATAATTCGCTTTTGCAAATATTATTAAAAGCTTAAATGTTCTTTATAAATAAAATAAAATTAATTTAGATATGTGCACCTAAATTATATTGCAATTGCATTCTCCTTTCTTCAACTCTCGTCTTATTTATGCGCTTAATCTGCAAATTTATTTGGTCGCTCGTCTGCCATAAGACCATCTTAACACATACTCAACAGCTATGAGTTATAGCCGCAATTTTGCAGTCCCCCAACCCTTGCCCCTTGCTCCTTAGCAGCTTCGCAAGTTGCCACTTGGCCTGTCCCGCTGTGCAGGATGCAAGTGCCCCAAAAACCTCACAGCAATGTTGCAGCAAATGCAGCTGAAAATTTAATTCAAATTTGAGATTAAAATGAATCTTATTAGAGATAGTATTATATTATATTTTTAATGCTATTTAAAATCCTGATAAATTAAAAAAACTAATAGTTGAGTCGATTAACTCATATTTCATATTTAAGTAAATATATAAAAAATATATATCCAAATTTAATATCTTTAAAGTGCTTAATAATAATTTAACTATCCCATTCAACTAGTTAAATTCATAAAGACAACTTTTAGTTAACCAAACTGAACCTTTGCTAAATTCCATTCATGGCCTGTAAATTGTATTGCCAACTTATTTGTCATGCCATTTAGGTGCTGGCCAGAATTTGTTGCTGCTTCTTATCAGCGTGTGTGTGTGTCGGCGTGTGTGTATGAGTGTTTTTGTGTGTGTATTGCTTTGGCAGTAAGTTTTCGAGAGCAGCTTTTGGGCAGAGTTTGTTTTGTGGTTATTTTATTGCGTATATATATATTGTATAATACACAAACACCAGCATAAATCTGAAATATATATAAATATGTATACATATGTGTGTGTATATGTGTTTGTTTTTGTTGCTGTTGTTGTTGTTGCTTTTGCTGCCTGACTGCAAAATTTGTGTGCCGAGAGATAAAAGTGCCAGAGCAACTTGTCATAATAAATTAAAGCGAGCGCTGCGTCGCCTTTTTGCCATTTTATTTATGCGCTTTTCATAAAACACAATAGCTTTTGTTTAATAACAGTGAAATTTATTTTTAAACATGCACCAGTAGCAGCAAATTCAACATCAGCATCAACATCAACAAAAACAATTATATTTCGTCTTAATGAAGCGTCCGCAGACAAATTTCATGCACTTCGAATATATGCCCTGTAGACCTTAAAGAAGCTAAGCTGGGTATAACAGTAGTCCAAAAAATCCAAGTATACATAAGTACATGTCCATCTCATTGAATAAAACAGTGCACAGTCTTTTAAATTAATTGCCTTTCAATTAAGATTATTTAACAACATTATTACAGAGTATCTACTAGTCTACTATCCCAACTTAAGTTAGCTTATTTGTTTTTAATTTTTTGTTTTTTGCTTTGCAATCTTTGTGCAATTATAAATTTGCATCAATTTATTTTCATTTTAATAATCTGTTAACAATGCAATTTGGATTGCAATTTTCATGCTCGGTCGGTCGACTGCATGTGGCAAATGATCAAAGCGAAATCGAATACTATGGAATACCAATCGCAATAATGTTTATCAGTCCCGACACACTCACACACACACACACACACACACACACACACACACACATGCAGCGTTGCAAATAAAGTGCAACAGTGTTTAGAGGCTGCATTCAAAGGGGGGTTTGAAAACAATGTGCAGCATTCAAATGATTAAAACAGCTCCAAAATGCTGCAGCCACAGCCCAAGCAGAGCTCAACTCATACACACGTAATACATACGTAATATATATACACAGACACTCACACACATACAACTAGCACAAGAACAACAACTACAACAACTGACCAATGACTGTGTGCGCCACGTTAATCTTTGAAAATCCGAGTGCTGTATGCGGTATTATGCGAAAATTTATCTGATTTAACACCTAATATACAATAACTTAATATGCAGTGTGTTCCAAACGCTTGCACGAGCCTGCAGTCATCCAGCAGCCATACCAGACCAGAGAGCTCCAATCCCATTCCCAGTCCTAGTCCCAATGCCAGCCTCTAGCCTCCCCTTACAACACTTGGTCATGGACGGGGCTCGGCAAGGCAGCGCACAGTGGGTCGCACATAGTGAATTGAGAACGAATTAATCTTTAGAAATACCAAATATTATCAATAAACAAATTTATCATTTAAAGAAAGATATAATATTGTATTGATTACAACTCTTTTTAGTAGACTATTTATAATGTTTACTATAGGATCTTAGATTTCTATTAAAACTACATTCTTTTCTTTTTTTTCCAAAAATTGAAATCGAATATCTGCGAATTTAGGAAAATATATAGTAAATATTTCCATAGGGAACAGAAATCTTTGTATTGTGAAAAACCAATCGAAATTTTATTTTTGAGTTTCTAAGCATTTATCTGAAGTTACCCCACTGTAATGTGGCGTCGTTTTTTAGGGACTAGCAACAACAATAATAACAACAACAACAGCAGCAAACTGCAATGCTCTGCACACATTTTGAGCCCAAAAAGCTTCAACAACTGCGACTGGCCTTTCATATCCTTCTCGCTCTCTTTTCACCGCTCTCTCTCTCTCTCTCTCTCTCTCTCTCTCTGATACACACACGCTTAGGCACGTTTACAATGTTGATATCCATGTGGCAGAGAGCGGCTGCATGCCTCAAACCGAGTGCGTTCGAATGCTGCGCCTGGTATGCGGCGTTTGGAAAATGTGAATATGAACTGCATAAATCTTCCAGAGGCAACGGCGGCAGTCTTTGCCTGTTCCCTGTTCCCTTGTTCCCCTTCCCTCGTACCTCCAATGGCTTTACGGCTTTTCGGCTTCGGACTCTACACACACACACACACACACATACATATATGCAGAAAATAACAGTCCTAGTCCGACCATTGGAGATATATGGCCATAGGTACTTGTGCTCGCAAATGCGAATAGAATGTGGCGGCATCAAAGTTCAGCTCACTTACTCACCCGGCGTTGATGGCCGAACCCAGAGTGAGGTGGGGCAACAGGGGGAGAGAGGGACAGAGAGACAGAGACGGCGGATACTGCACTTTGCGCCTGCCGCTTAGTTCACTGCAATTTTATGCGTCAATGGGAATGGCTCGGAGTCTGAGTCTGGTCTGGTCTGGGTCTGAATCTGTTCCTTTTTTTTGTGCTGCGGCCCAACACTCATAACTCTGGTATTATTATGCATTCATATCGCCATTTTAATCACACACATGTATCTGAGGATGGCGGGATTAAGCGGAATTGCTATCGACTTCACTGTGAACAATGGCAGGTGGGTTGAGCTTGGGATCAACCCATCAATAGAAGGCTGCAACAGTTGCTCAGAGAGCATCATAATGAAACTGGAAGTATTTGTGACTGAAATTTGACTAGTACACTGAGAAAGCCCTGTTTATTTCATTGCAATTAAAAATGTTTTAGTTTATGCTTAGCTCTTTATTTGTATACACATTACAGATGTGCCTCTTTTACTTTCACTAGAATTTTCTCCTGCTCGGAAACTGTCAGAGAAATCTATATAATTTGTAGCGCAACAAATTCCAACTGGGATGCTGGATGATGTACCGCACAGTCCGCAGTATATAAAGGCAACACTTTGAGAACCCCCAATGATTTATTACCCAATTTTACTGCCATGTTTTCTTAATTTCGCATTCGACATTTCCCCTGCCACTGCCTCAGCTGAGGCGCCTCCTTCAGCTTCAGCTGCGGCAGCCATGCGTACCAAGACACAACTAGTACACACACACACACATATACAGAGCACAACACCCTCTGCCCAACCCCTAGGCAAAAGGGAGAGAGCGTGTACCGTTAGCTGGCGGGTAGTAACTCAACGAAATAAAATAAAACACGCACCAAAGCACATTCATCCCTCGAGAAATATCGCTTATTTGGTCGGTAATAATTCTTGTGTCCACCCCCCTACCGCCTTACCCCTCTAACCACCCTACCCATCCACTGGCACGTCTTGACAGAGCAACAAAAACAACAACACCATGGAGAAAAACAATGGCAACAACAATGAATCCAATGCCAGCAGCATCTTGGAGCAACTTGCCACGTGCGTGAGCTGCCGGCGAAGGCGAAAACGAAGGCGTGGCACTGAAACTGAAGCTCATGAATGCCGCAAGGAGAAAGTTTTGGCCAGAGACAGGTCCAAAGACAAAAAAAAGAAGCCAAGACATTGGCCAAAAGGTGAAGCTGGCTAAGAGAATAGGAGAGGCTCAGTCTCGCATTTTTCGACCGTAGACACTTTTTACGAAATATTTCATCGAAATGTGTCCCTGGTGTAACATTTAATATTAAAGGTGGGCGGTGGGTGGTTCAGTGGTTCTGTGGTGCGACTACTTATAAATTAGCTTTACTTTCAGGACATTTTGTTGCGAATAAAACAGCGCCCGGAGAAAGTTTACAAAATGAACCAAAAGCGCGACAAGTGCACAACCCAAAGAAAGCAAAGAAGAAGGAGAGAGAGAGAGATAGCAAGAATAATATGAAAAGAAAGAGGCAAGGAAAATAAAAGAAAAGAAGCCGCTCAATGAAGCGTCGCGGTAGCACTAAAAACTTGAACCAATAAATCACAAGTTAATTACAGTCGCGTATTAACTCAGTGCGCTGCATTGAGAGGGCTGTGTGAATACTTTCCCACATTCTAACCCCCATTCCCTTGTAGCACCCCTCGCTGTGAGCAAACAAGCTACAAATTTCATAATTATATTTTATGCGATTTATTATTTGTGCCGCGTTGTCGTTGTCATGTCTGTTTGGCCAGAGATAATGCCCAAGCTGCGTCTTCTGAGCCACTTATCTTGTTTCTTCCCATTCCCATTCCATTTTCCTTTCTCTTCCTCCTCCTCCTCCTTCACCCATTTGCTACTTGCATTTTACCCCATTGTCGTCATGTGTTGGGCCAATTTAATTGCCGAACTTTTGTTCCCGAATGGGGAGGCGACAAATGCGGGCATTTTTGGTATGGCACCCGAGCAGGGACAGTCAGACAGTCGGACGGACATACGAACAACAACATCCAATGGGGTCCCTTCGATTTATGCCGAGCAAATTTAATTGCGCGCCTCGATAGGAAGAAATCATATCAATTATGATTATTAATTTTATTGGTTTCATCTGCTGCTGTTGTAATTGTTCTTTCCGCTTCCAACAGATGATGGGAGCATAAGTTTCGGATGATTTCTTTTATCTCTACTTTTGATAAATAAATGTCATACGAAATCCAGTATATTTTCTTTATAATCCCTGCGGGATTTCTCTTAAAAATAACCATTATTGTATTTATTCACATAATCTTTTGATACAGTCTAAATTAAATTTCTTAAGGACTATTTATACAATTTGAGGTATTCGCAGCTGGTGAAGAAATTTAAGAACCAAGTAATTTGCACTTTATAAAGTGGGTAATAGGAAAGTTTACATTGCCCTCTGAAGATTGCGTGTGGCATTTCTTGCATGTCTCTTATTGTTGTTCTTGTTGTTGGTATTGTTGTTTTTTTATTCTTGAAGTTTTTTGTTTTTCGCCAAGTAATTTACATATTTCGAAGCATGGCCAGGCCATTCGTCTAAGCGCCCCCGCCATTTATTCATTAATTCCAAGTCGTCCGACATAAATTAGTTAACTTGGACTCGGAGTCGGACTTGGAGTTGGACTGAGCCTCGAACTGGGAAGAATTTTAATGTAGCGGCGCATGAGGGGCTGCTCAGTATTTCCCAAAGGAAGGCAGCAAAGAGAGACAGAGAGAGAAAGAGAGGAGTGGGAAGAGCATCGTTCAGTTTTGGGAATGAATCCAACGGTACCAGGACCGTATCGTATCGTATAGAGAAGGTAAAGGCAAAGATACTAACATAAGCTGCGGTTTCTTTGGCCAGCAAGTGAAGTGCATGTTGAAACAGCAACAACAACAACAGCAACAAAAACAACACTCGTTTCTGGGGCTGCCAACTCAAGTAGAAAAATACTCGTACAATGCAATAATACGAAAAAAAGTATAAAAAAATATAAAACCTGGAAAAAAAAAAAAACATTGTAAAAGCGAAACAACGGGCGTGAGCATGAAAAGCGAGCGGTTGTCGGTCTATCTGTCTCTCTGTCCGTTGTTCTGTCTGTCGGTCTGTCGGCTGGTTGTTGGGTTGGTTGGCTGGTTGTTTGGTTGGGTTGTCTGGGCCTGCTTTGGGTTGGTTGTTGTTGCTAAAGTTTTCCTCGACTTTTTGTTTTGTTCGCAACAATCTTGAACATTTTTTGGCGCTGTCTTTTTGTGCCGCGCGTTGCACACAGAGATAGAGAGAGAGAGAGAGAGAGAGAGAGAGAATGTGGGCCGCAGGCGGAAACACCCAATACAAGTCACATCTGGATTTATGTCATGCCTTTAATTGGCTGCTGTGCCGATGCCGATGCTGAAACCCCTCTCCCCTCCCTTCCCTCTCTTTCCCGCCAGAGTCTCAGAACAGGCCAACAGTTTTGCCGTCATCCATTAGCTGCGAAATCGAGTTTGGGGGCGGCCAAGACTAAAAAACACAAGTGGCAAGGTCTGTTCTGGCCTTAAGGTTTGGGTTTGGGTTTGGGCCGTTCTCTCGGCCGCCGTTTTGCCAGCAATTAAAAGCAAATTTTTCTGGCCGCCATCTTCGGGATTTTCAGTGGCAATTAAAAACGAATTTCGCTCGCAGCTTCATTAGGCGAATGCCAAATGCGAGTTTAAATATTCATATGCCAGGCAGCCAGCTGCCAGCTAAGACTACGACTAAGGCTACGACTAGGACTATATCTAATGATATACTAGTGGCAACATAAGTTAACAGAATATCGGAGTTTACGAGAGTCGAAGTATCGCAGTTTCGCCAGCTGCTGTCGACTCCTGTGCGATTTCAAATTAAATTCAATAAATTCAAATCCATTTGGTTTTTTGTATGTTTTTTTTTTGTTTTGCACATGCAAAAACTTGGTGAAATATCAACACTTGCAAGGGTTGCCACCGCCTGTGCTAGTGCAAGTGTCAGGGGGCAACCCTGAGTTCCACTTGAAGCCGTCGCCCAGTCTGTGGCCCCGTGCAATTTATGCGCTCCAGCGACAACATATGGTCACGTAAATTCATGCGACAATATACGATATGATGTCACACACCAACACACATGAGTCTCTCTCTCTCTCTCTGTGTATATGTGTGTGCTTTATTTTTTATGCAAAACGTTGTAGGGATTTTTTAATATGTGAAAAAGAGTCTTGAAACTGCCGCAAACTGTCGCAACTTGTGGGCTGCCTGCCCCACAGACTCCTCAGACTCCAGCTCCAAGTCTGCCTCCAACTCTGACTCCAAGTCTGACTTTGATTTACAAGTGACAGCCGCCATTCGCTTTAGTTAATAAGCGTGGCAGGCGCTGAACAATATTTTCAAAACTGTGCGAGGTTGAGGGGAATGAGGCAGCAGTTAGGTAGGCAGCTAAAAAAGCGTAGGATAAAATCAAATAAATTCTACAGATAAAATGATTATAAGTTAAATCAGGAGAAGAAGGAATTTCATGACGAAAGTTTCATATCTCCAAAGGTAGACATAGGGAAAAGTATAAAGTTATGTAGATGCCTAAATTTATTTGCATAACACTGGATATAGCAGCAACAAATGGCAACCAACATCAGTTATGTTGGATGTTTAGATATATCAAACTATTAAAATCTATTAAAAACAAATTCCAAAATCCTTGGCTATAATAATTGTAGGTTTTTAAAGATTTTCTCAATTCAACGATTTAAAATTTTGATCTCTTTCTTCAGCTTTAACGAGTATATGTTTTATTTCAGATCTGACCGATCGATATTCTTATGTTTTTTCCAAGTGAACAGCAGTGGGTTGACTATGTCTCTTTAGTTGCCAGATTCTATAGCTGACCCCTTTTTTTGGGGGGAGGAGACGGGGCCAGCTATTGGCCAAAACTTATTGCTGGCCCAGCAGCGTTTGGCAGAGTGTGAAATTGGCAAGCAGCAAAATAAAGAAACTTTGCCTTGTGACCAGCGAAACAGCTAGACGGACAGAGAAAGATAGAGAGAGAGGGAGAAAGTGTGAGAGAGATGAAAAGGGAAGAAAGACAGTTCATAATTTTCAGCAATATTTTCGAAAATATTAGTTAAACAAAGCATAAAGCAAAACATTGCAGACGTTTCTGCATACAAACGTGTGCTAAATCACCTAAAAGCATGCAATATAATTCAGCACACACACAGAGAGAGTGAGAGAGAGAGAGGGTGAGAGAGAGAGAGAGTGAGACAGAGTTGTAGACTTGCGACATAGCAAGACCAAGAAGCGACGAAGCTTAACGTTTCCGTTTCCTTTATGCTCAAGCAGCATACGAACACCCCCACTGCCACGCCCCCTGTCCCAAACGCCTCCTTTTAATGGCAGTTTGGTGGAGTGTATAGCAAAACGGGACGGGAACGGGGCGCCTTTTTGAAGTACGTTTTGTTTTGCATGTGCATGAGCTAAGTGAATCTCAAGACTGGGACTGGGACTGAGACGGAGACTTAGACTTGGAGTGGAACTAGAACATGGTCTCGGACTGGGACTGAGACTGAGAAAGGAAAGGGAAAGAGGGTGGGGGCAAGACAACAAGGTTGACATTAGCGTGCTCAGCGCACAACGAAACCCAATTAGAAAGTAGATATACGACACCAAAGTGAGGCGACGAAACAACATGAAAATGGAGCTGCTCCCCATTCCCCACCCTATTCGCCTCGTCTCCTGGCTCAAGGATGCTGCTGCCAGGACATAGGACTCTGACTGCTCCCGGCGCGTGTGCTGAGAGGCCAACAATGAAGCGTGTAATTACAAGCGTAAACGGCGCCCAAAGACGCAGCGGTGGTTGGGTGGTTGCTCCTTGCTCAGAAATGTTCACATACTCGCGAGCGCGAAAGGAGACGACAGCCATTTTTTGAAAAGGGTTGCGACTGACTTATAGCAGGGTGAGGGTTGGGTGGTGCGGGTGGTGAAGGTGGTGCACACGAGTGAAAGCGTCGCGGCGCATAATTACTTTACAAGTTCATTATAAACCATCATAAATCTATAGAAACAGAGACCTGAAAGGATGTTCTCAAATGAAATTCTCAACCTTTGCCACTTTCCTTTGGCCCCCATTGGCGGCAACTGTAAATTGTGTGGCACATCCAAAGGGATGAGCCATGAAAAGAAACAATAGCAAGTAATTCACTTGCGAAAATGTTATTGATTACGAAACACACGAAAAACGTTGACAAAAGTGCGATGCCAGCAACAAAGCGAGGCAACTGCAGCTTCACCATGAAGCACAGTGGGACACATAAAGATATTTCGAAACTCAAAATTTTAATTTTGGGCAATTTATTTTTATAACAGAAGAAATATGATACAGTATATTTATATCAGGAATTTATTGCATGTTTTGTGTGCGTTGTTTTGCTGTTTGTGCCCACTGTGCCCTCAGACTTAGCTGTTTTTGTTGATTTTGCGCAAAAGCAATTTGATCATAAATCTTACAAACGACAAACTCGCCTGCACACACACACACACACACACCACACACACACTCAGTATGTGTGCTGCAACTTTCGAAATGGACGAGACAGGAATAGGAATTGGAAGAGGAATAGGAATAGGAATAAGACCATGAACGCCGACTGCAGACTCGGAAATTAACTGCTAGTTTCACACGTTCCAGCAGCCAGAAAATAGAAGGGAAAAGGCATCAGCCCGAGCAGCTGAGGAGGTGAAAAAGTCGCGCAAAACCAACTACAAAAAAAACAGAGAAGAAAAAGAAAAAAATCTAAAAGAAATGTTGCAGTAAACTTTCACTTTTGCACACAGCAGAAACAATGGCAATGGCAACAGAAAAAAAAGGAAGCTAAAATGTTTGGCTTATGCCAGAAAGCAGCTGCTCTCAAACCGAACCCCCCCCCTTTTCCCCCTTGCCCCTTTCCCCCTGCCCCTGGCACTCCCATTGTGGCTCACCCACACAGTTGGAACATAAGTTTGTCGTTTAGTTCGTTTTGGGGATTCTGGGGAAGGTGAAGAGAGAGGCGACAAATAAAAATAAAACTTCAAGTGCCAATTATGTGTGAAATTCCGACACTTTTGGCTTGTTTACTTTTATGCGCCCTTAATGAAGTTGCAGCTAACACACACACACATGCAGAGTGTGTGTTATTTGAGTAAAGGTGTTGTAATTTAACTTGATACTTGTGGCTTGTGAGTTAGTCAAAGCTTTGCCTCTGGACACTTTTGATAGGCAAATGTTGCCACTTTCCGAGGCGCCTCTGCTAAAATGGCTGCCAGCTGGTAGCAGCAACGCAATAAAACAGAGAAAAACGAACCAAAAGCAATTAAAAACGCATTCGATGCGATGCCCCAAAGCGATAAGATGTGTTGCCACAGCAACAACGGCAACAACGGCAACAACATCGGCAACAGAGGCAGCCAGTTAAGCGAGTGGGCGTGTCAAATCAGAGGGGCGCTCTCGAATGCAATTAAAAGATACAGATACCGAAAGTATCTGTATCTGGGAGATTGCGTGCGTGCACCCTCCGCAACCAACCCAAGCAACCCATAAATAATCGCATCTGCCGCTTATCAAAGCCATTGGCAGCCATTTTGTTGCACAGTGTAACGTAATTTATGCTTGACACTTGCGACTTCTTGCCGCTCATTTTTATTATTGGGAAACAGACAACACACAACAATCTTTGGAAGAGCCTGCGGAAATGTTGCACATTTCCGTTTCTAGTTTCAGCTTGCCCCATAACTCGCCGGCGATAGACATCAAAAGCAAAAGCTGTCGATGATGTTGATGATGTCAGAGAAACACAGGCAAATTTTTAGTTTCTGTTTTTGTCTAATGAACTCTGAAATTGAAAATATATAAGGTCCCAAAACTGGACAACATCATCATCTGCCTCAGAATCCTTCTCTCTCTCTCTCTCTCTCTCTTCGCTTCTCAAACTCTGCAGCTGCTGATGCTGCCTCGTGATATGGAAACAGCTTGACATCGTGCCACTTATTTATTTATTTATAATGTCCGACTTGGAGTTTTGCTTTTGGTTTCCAATCCACTGAATAACTTCATTTGATGCTTTTAAGCTGCTAACAGTATCTTGCATTCGTATGTGTATATATATCTATATCTGTATCTGTAGCTCAGTGCGTTCCGCCAGCTGTCGCTTCTTCATGGAATCGAGCCAAAATAGAGTCGTTGATTATTTAAATGAAGGCACGACACAAGAAGGCGTTCCACACACACTCACATCTCCCCCGTATCTCTATCTATTTCCATACATGTCTATGCCTCAATATCTCTATCTGTATCTGTATCTGTGAATATGGAAATGGCGTGTTGCGTGTTCAAATATTGTATTTTTTTCTGTATTTCGTTTTGGTATATTTTGTTGGGGCGTTCGCATCGCTCATTAATTGAGCTATTAAGATAAACCCGCAGCGCTTTTTGTTCGGCTTCGTCGCGCTTTCAGAGTTTCCGAGTTTCAGTTTCAGTTTCAGCATTTCAGTGGGTCAATCATCATCTGTTGGGGCGTCAGTCATCGAACCCTCCTCCCAGAGTCAATGATGGAGTTATTATACAATCCAGCACTATTCAAAGTATTCAAGCAGAGACAGTAAATTTCTGATGTGTTCATTTTGTTTTGTTACTCAAAATGTTTTTTTAATTGTCAATTCATTATGACAGTTCAAAATAAAACATGAAAGTGAAACCAGCAACTTGATGGAAAAATTTTATATTATAACACGTATTCAACTGTTGATTTGATTAAAAAATAATTTGAAAGCCGAACTGGAGATCAACTAAATCATCAGTTTGACTTCTTGAATATTCATCTTTTGATTATTTTTGAAACTGGTAGGGAAACTAATTTATTTTGCGGAAGTATTTCAGTTATGATATATTTAAAAAAGTAAACAAAGTAGAGGAATTATATACATAACAGATTTTTATTATATACATTTTGTTTTATACAAAATTATAAAATCTCTTGCCGCTCTCCTCTTGTCTTGAGCTTAATTGCAATGGCGTAAGACAACTCGTAACTCAAAATAAAATGCAGTGCGTGCCTCAGTCTTTTACCACTGATCGCTGCCTCTGATCACATGGCCAGTGATCACTGATCACTCGTTTCGGAGCTGGCACAGGAGGCTACCTGTTGGCACGGCAGCTCGGGCAATGAATTACTTTAATGACGAGCAAAATGTCCGTCGAGTGTCCTGCGCATGCGTGAGTTGCAGTTACCGCCATGCCACCAAAAATAAACCTGTTTTTATTAACTCTCTCCCCTCTCCCCGTTGATGAAGCGGCCATTAAGATGCGCGCTTGCACCTTAAAATTGCTACAAAAAACAGAACCCTAAAAATGCGTGCGAGTTGCCCCCAAAAAAATGAAAGAAAGAAAGAAGTTGAGCCGTTAAGCTGATTTTTATCGTTTAGGCAATTTCACCAGAGGAATGGGTTAAGAGAAGAATTTGCGGTGTATATCACAGCAGGCCGATCGACAAAGTGAATTTTGGACCACAATTATGCGCAGTTTCCGACAATTTGTTGGGATGAACGCACCACGAATATGAGTACTTTAATATGAGTACTCGCTATGCGAATAATTGCTCATCCTCGTCTGCACGCTTAATCATATTTGGCACATCATTTTGGTTGCCCTCAGATCATGGGAATGGGCACAGAGAATGGGATTGGGATTCGGATTGCAAATGGGATGGAGATTGAGAATGGGCTTGGCCAATCGGTGGGTTTCAAGTGCAGCTTGCAGCTGTGGCATAAGTCGCAGCACAAAACTCAAACAAAGTCAATTACCAAAGTGTCACCAGAACTCCCTCTAGTTGTGAGTGTGAGTATCTGTGTGTGCGAGTGTGTGTTTCTGTGTGCAATTAAAAGCTGATTGCCTGCGCCTGTTACAAGTATATGAGTTTGAGAAAAATTGATATTCCGACTGTTTAGCTGCAAGATGAAATTGCAGGTGTGTGTGAATCTGTGAGTGTATCTGTGTGTGTGTGTGTCTCTGCAGCTGTGCACACCCAAAACGTGTAGCTCAAAATTTGCAAACCACACACACACACACACAGATATATATACACATAGATGTATAGCTGCAGATGTATCTCGAAGATTGCGTTCGTGTTCGCAATTGCAACTCAATTGCGCATTTGCCACCGCAAGCATCAATATGCAACATGACCAGAAATGGAGGCAGCACCAAAGAGACATAGACATAGGCCAAAAACCATAATCACGTCTGAGGAAACTGTGGCATGCCCCTCCTCCCTCTCTCTCCCTCTCCCTCTCGCTCTCGTTGAGTGCTGTACGCACTGGGGATTTGCACTCCCTGCGGCCAATTTAATTGACAGATTTAGTGCGCCTCGATTGGCAGTGCGGAAAATTAGTTTTCCGTCTCGCAATCAGCCTCCGACTTTGACTTTCTGCGGCTTTTGTGCGTCTCGGGCGCATTTAATTGTTTTATCGACACACTCGAGAGCAAGTAGATTTATATATATATCCTCTATATCCCGCCCCCACTCCCCTGAATCGTCGTGAGGTGAAACACGCCCACGACCAGCACGCACGAAAATAGATTTAATTAAATTGCGAACAAACTGCGTGTTGTTGTTGGAAGAGGTGAGAGAGAGGAAGAGAGGAGCGAGGGGTGTAAGCAGGCTATCATACACTCAATTAATCGATTTTCTATTGATTTGTTTTGTGTGTGAAAGGGTTTCTGTCAGGACAATTTCCGGTTGAATGACTTCCGGACAGCTTTCTAACTTGGCCTTGACTCAAGTCCAAGCAAAAGGATAAACAGGTTAGAGCAAACTGTTGAAATAAATAGCCTGAAATTTATACACATTTTTATGGTTCCATTTTGCTTTTTAGAAGTATTTATTTATTTGTTTAAATTTTAAAATATATAGAATATGAAATATGGAAATTTGTATTAGTTCATGTTATCTATAAAAATATTCTATTTGGTTTATTTTTTAAGCTGTGTCTGCTGAAATTTCAATCACCAAGATGATATCGTAATTTTCTGCGACAGAGTTGACTGAATACTTTAAATAGTCCCAGATCGTTAGCCGAGATACAGTGAACACCCCTTTTCCAGCTAAGAGATTGTAATTCCAACGAATTAAAATGAGAGACAACAGAATCAGAATTGTTGTCTGATTAGAGAAGTGTTCTGGTCATGTGTCTGAAGACGTGTTCCGCGATGGATTCTTCTCACTTTTGGGCCATTGACGGGCGCGTGCGTGACAATTTCGTATGGCGGGTAAGAAGACATAAATTAGAGCACAGTGAGGGGAGGGGTGGGAAGGGGAGGGGAGTTAGCTGAGGGAGCGTTCCGAATTGGGAAGTTTCTTCGAAATCGAACTAAATATAAGCAATAGTAGCCGAGGCCAGACACACACATGCGCAATGCTTGTGTGTGTGTGTGTATCTGTACCGTTGACTGTGAATGTGTATCTGTGTCTGTGCCTGTGTCTGTATCTGTGTCCGTGTATATAAATAGTTATAATAGAAGCATAGATCACACGATGCGCCGCATGCAACATGGAGTCACCGTCACCTGAAGATTTATTGGCAACGCCCTGGCCGGGGGTGAGTCACTCACCAGAGGGAAAGAGACGGATAGAGGGCGAGTGTGAGTGAGATAAAGCTACTACTGTGTGGCAGTTGGCCAAAGACGTGGCACTCTCCGGCTCTAGTTCAAAGTTCGCTGCAGAAGGCAAACACGTAAACTGTCAAAACTTCAAATCCCGCAGGAATTTAAGTTAAAAAATACAACACGTACTGCGCGCCCGGGCGCAGCTGCTACCCAGAAGCAGAAGAAAAAGAAGCCCCCCATTTCCACACTTAAATAAAAAGGAAAATCAGCCGTCAGCAACGTAGACAGAACCTTGAAAATGTATCTCAAAGGCGGCGAAAAGAAAAGAGAAAATACGAGTGTTCCTCCAAAAAGATTCGAGTCTTTTCCTCAACTCGCGTTCGTCTAAATAATCTAAAAAAATTTCGCGCCTTGCCATACAAAGTTTTATTGTCTAGTTGAAGTCATACCTCTTCCCCTTCCCCTTGCGCCCCTCTGCCGCACATACCAGCATTTAAATTATGTACTTAGAAATACACAAAAATGCTCCGAAAGTCGACAAAAGAAAATGGCGCAACGCAGCTGGAGATGTGGCAAGAGAAAGAAGAAGAGCGAGCCAGCAAAATGAATTTCGCACTTTTTCGCATAATAAATTTAAAACTTGTCCAGAGTCAGAGTCAAAAAATAAGAATGAAAAACGAAGAAAAGTATAACCCAAAGCTGGGAAAAAATAGAAGCAAACTTTTGGTAAAAAGTTTATTTTTGCATATACTACAATATATATATAAGTATATATGAGTATAGGGAAAGGATGATGGAAAGGGGAGGGGAGGAGAGGGCGTGGTGTAACGGAGGCGCGTGACAAATTCCATTTAAAATTGTTGAGCTCAAACTCACGTTTTGCTGCCTTCTTTGCCAGTTGCCTCTTAAATAAAATGAAACTTTTGCCAACCTCAGCGTGATGTATTCCACAGGCGCAGGACATGCGCCAGGACACCATCAGCCAGAGCGAGACAGAGAATGAGAGGAGTGAGGGAATGGGGATAAGCAGAGGAGCATTCAAGTGAAAGACGCACTGAGATTTAAGTTAATCAGCAAACAGGTTTAGTGTTAAATAAATGTATTTATGCGTTTACGTATTCGCATTTCATTTCATCTATTTGCATTTTATATCCCATTTAGGGAAGGGGGCAAAAGGGTGTTTACGACCCAAGAATGCCAAGCAAAACTTGGAATCTTGTTACAGTCCATCATTCGGCTAATAAATCTCAACGGAAGTCGGAGATTAATCCACAAACAAATAGTCATAAAATACAAGTCATATGTCATGAATATGAGAGATGCTCATCAAACTGAGGGATTAAGTGCTGTAAAATATCCCATAAATCAAATGTCACAAATTTGGCAATTTTATCTCACATTAAATAAAACATTTCACGTTGTTGGCAATTTAATAAGTGCAATAATAACAAATAAAATGATATGTATCTGCATGTTTATTTGTATCAATATACAATATATACTTTTGTAGATAATTCTTTGTTGCGTGGTGAAAATTATATTTTTATATCTTTTTTATAGTCTATAAAATTTGCTCGCCATTTATTCATCGCGTTCCTCGCACGTATGTACATACATATAGGTATATATATATATTCATTTGTACTTGTACTCCCTTTGTATGAGCAGGAGGTGGAAATGTGAACGATAAATGCGTTTTCACTTAATGACTTTCGTGTCGGCATAAATTTGTTAATACCTTTAGGCCAAATTTATAACATAATAAATGCTCATAATATTTAACTTAACATTTTGCCAGGGCCAGAGACGCCCCAATAAAATGCGAAAGTTACTTAACATTGTCCATTGGAGCTCAACCTGGGAGGAGGCGGCAGAGAGAGAGAGAGAGAGAGAGAGACAACGAGAGTTGCGGAGAGTTGCAGAGATAAAATCACACAGCTCTTGTGCTTGTGATTGTGCATAATGCAGTTGTGTGTGTGTGTGCACACATAAAATTGAGTTATTGCACTTGAGGCAAATTAAACTTCATAAATATTTAAAATCAGAGATTAACACAACAGCAATAGCAGAGGGCACACACACACACACAGATAGACAGTCAAAAGCAACGCAATTGTTGCTGTTGTTGTTGATGTTGTTGCTGCTGTTGTTGTCGAGTTTGTGAGCTGCCAATTAAAGTTGCATTACAATGGCATAACTGCAATTTAAGTGGCACACGGCAACATCACTGAAAATGGCCTGACAGTCCGCATTCGCAACGTGCAACGTGCAGCATGCAACATGCAACATGCGGCACAGCAGCAAATGTTCAATTTAAAGTAATGATCTCGCCAAAGATACAAATACAACAACTCGATGAGCAACTTCAGGCAACAGGCAAACAGGCAACTGCCAATGGCAATAAAAATGAAATGTATTTTTTTGTTTCTTTTTTTGGTTGTTGCTTGTTGGCTGCCTACGTCAAAATGTTGGCTGATCGTTGCTGAAAAATTTATATTTATGTTTTGACAACAGCAACGACAACAACAACAACAAGAGTCTGTTGCAAATTTTGCGAAATGATTTTTCAATTTAATATGCTTGTTGAAATGTTTATAAACGATCCAAATGAGGCAATTGAACCCACATTATCTGTCTTTTGCATTTTGTCAATGTATTCGAGTCTCTTAGCATAAACAAATGACACTAGATGAAAGCGTCACTTGAGCATTAGATTAAGTTTGCAACATTTTTGAGTAGTAAAAAGGGAATGTTGAATGTTAATAATGTTCAAGTGATGCTATTATAAGCTGGTGACATTTACAAATTGAATTAACTTATTTAACAGACATTTCTAACTGATATCTTATTTATTCTGCTTAACAGGCACAAATGGTCTGAGGAGACGCGGCCGACAGACATACACCCGCTACCAGACGCTGGAGTTGGAGAAGGAGTTCCACACGAATCACTATCTGACCCGCAGACGGAGAATCGAGATGGCGCACGCGCTGTGTTTGACAGAGCGACAGATCAAGATCTGGTTCCAGAACCGGCGGATGAAGTTGAAAAAGGAAATTCAGGCGATCAAGGAGCTCAACGAGCAGGAGAAACAGGCGCAGGCGCAAAAGGCAGCGGCGGCAGCGGCCGCGACGGCGGCGTTGCAGGGCGGCCATTTAGACCAGAATTAGAATGAATTATGAATAATGAATAATGAATCTGCATGCAGAGCAAAAACAAAAATATATTGTAACAAATAAACCATTTACTTAACTTAATTGAATACAATACATACTTAGACGAGTACTGTATGGTTATTGTACGTGTATAATATACCATCAAGGGATTATTTCAAAAACATGCTTTTGAAAAGAAGCAACCGAAAATACGTAAAAAGCAAACAGCAACAAAAATTACAAATTAATTTACTAGACTCGTAAGTAAGGCAGATTAAAGTAGTGGACAGACAGATAACAGATTGACTTATCTAGATGCATACACATACATTACTATATACGAATACAAATACAAATACGAATAATACGAATACAAATTTTATTTCTATTAAATTCCACAAACAACAAATGAATCGATAGAAGTAACAACTATTTCAAAATTGTTTGCCCGCGTAAGATTTATGTTTTAAATACGAGCAAAAATTTTTATTTTCAAAATTCCTGTTCAAATGTTGCTCCCCTATTCCCCTCCCCCTAAGCCCCCTTTGTTGCTTACTGCTATGTTTAAATTATTTTTTTGAAAAATATATAAAAGAAAATACTCATACAAAATGTTAAAAAGAAAACAAATTTAAATTCTGTTGATATGAATTTTTGTAAGGCGCGTTTTTAAACTAATTGAAATTAAACCAAAATTACTAAAAAAAAAACAAAAAAAAAATCGAAAGAAAACTATTGAAAATTTAACTTAAATATAAATAGAATTTGTTAGCAAAGTAAAAGTAAATTACAGAAACAAAAACAAACTTTAGAAAACTAAAAACAAAAAAAAAAAAAACAAAAAAAGCATAATTATAAAAATTATAATGATAATAATAATAATTAAAAAATGTGTATAGTTCGTGCTTAAAGTTAATGCAATTTTAGTTAACTCTGTTTAATTTTAAATTAAATTGTTTAGTTTACGCCTAAGCCCGCAACAACAACAACAGACACAACAACAACCACAACAACAACAACAAACAAAAGTGAAGCTGTTTTCTTTAAGTAATGTTTAAAGTTTTTTAAACTAAATTATATCTTAATTTTATTATGTTTAGTTTAATGAAAAGCGTTTATGAGATTATCTGAGAAAAATCAGCAACAAGCAAAAAACAAAAAAAAAAACATTTGCCACGGCAAATCAAATAAATTATTGGTTTTGAAAAAATCTAAAAAAAAATTAAATCAAAGAAAAACGAATTAAATAATTGTGTTATTATTTTAGTTGCAATTTTTGTTATTTCGTAAGTTTGAACGTTTTCATTTGTTTCAGTTCCATATAGAAGTTCTATATAGGAAAGTGACCCATTGCAAAATTGCTTTTGATCTCGTTTCGTTAATTGTTCGTAAGATGAATCCTGTCGTTATTGTTATCGATATCGATAACGCGATATACAGACACATGCATCACTGCTTAGCATCGAGCTGTGCTCGATACGAAACTCTGAGATACAAATGTATCTCCTGATGCGTTAAGATATACTTTCAGTTTGATTCACCTAAGGGTTAACCCACAACCTTCACAAGATGTATACGTAACTAGTGGATAAGGTTCAACAAATAAATGAATAAATATATATATATACATTTCTATAAATACATATATATTTATATTTATGTATTTTACGTGAAAATCGAGTATAAATGAACAACAATAAGAGAATATTTGCAAGAGGCAACAGAGAAATGCGAGATATGAGATAAGTTAAATGTTATAGATTTTAATGCCGACAAATGAAACATATACGTAAATATACAAAATGAGAAGAGCGAGGAGGGAGAATGCGGCTCTGTGAGAGGTCCTCCCCCGCCCCAAGCCCCCTCCACAAAAAAAAATAAGAAGCTAGAAATACAATACTTAATACATTTAAATGTGAATTGTCGTAGCAACGGATATACGTAAAATGAAACGGAGCGCGCCAGCGTTAGAATTTATTCTACATTCTACAAACTTACCTACTACTTACTATACACTAACCTATGTAATACATACATATGTCGCCATATGTATTTGTATATGTATATGTATTAATAAATCGCTGCATTGCGAGTATTGTATTGTACATTCTTGTGGCTTTTTACTTTTTACTTTACCCTTTACCAGCCTCAACATCTAAGTGACATTAATAATGTTTCTCTCTAATTCAGAAACCCCATGTATAAACGATGCATCCGATAGGTTGATTTCAAAAGCCCTTTAACACCCCACACACATATGGGGTAGATATATCGTTTATACTCATATACTATGTAATTCTAATTTAACGCCATTCTATGTTAGCCCTGTAAGTTGTAAATTATCAATATTAACTATACATACTATTGAATAAAAGCAAAACGAACAAAAATACAAAAAACAACCAGTGAAAATGTGGTAAACAAATAAAAAACAATAAAAATTTGAACTAAAAACTCAACGAGCAAACTTTTGTTATTTATTTTAAAACAAAGAGAGCGCCAGTTACTACTGCCCTCTGCCGTTCATAATGTGGAATGTGCGAAGGAAAGCTGTCTGCTACGAGCCTGCGCAGTGTTAGTTGAATTATTGCCCCAAAGAGCGCGCCACGTGCAACGCACATGTGGCGGTCTGGCAGCACACCATCTGTTGGAAAAATACCAAACCTCAAATATCGGTAATAGACGATTCGATATACAATACACACAAGTCTGGTCACCCTAAATGCGGCATATCGATGACATGTCGACTTTTAGTTCAATGTGGCGCGTAATTTAAATTCAAAAATAAATGTTGAACAAATCGTTTTGTTATGACACAAATAGATATAAAATTTTTATTTCGAAATCAGATTCAATTAATGTTTATCATTTTAATGATAATGTGCGTCAACCCTGGGGATCGAAATTGTATATAATAGTATAAAGATCAAATGTCAGCTCTCTTAAGAATGCTGATTGTTCGGTTACGCTCTCTTAAAACTCGTTTCAGCGATTAACAGGCCCGGTTTTAATACTCTGACGGAAAGCATTCTACTTAAGTAATATGGTTTAATATACAAACGAATGAATTTGGCTGCAATTTGACTTACAAGCCAGCAAGAGTATGTACATTTCGGCTTGATAATATAGTTTATTGACATACGTTTATATTAATATGAGTTTCAATAATTCTCGATTCAGTGCGGTTTCTTCTGTCGATCGGCTCGTTTGAATTAGCTTCCCGATAGTGCAATCTACTAATTTAAAACGTGGTTTATAATATTAACTCGAGCGAGTTCAGATGCGCATTTAGATGGATCTATAATATATGATTAAACCACTTCAGTTGGAGAACAGAAAGAATGATATCGAGAAACTTCTTATCAAATTTGCTGTCCATCTGCCTGATTCTATTGAGAATAAATGCAAGTGAGTAAAGTCCACAATGATAATAATATTCGAGCTGAAAATAAATACATTCATAAAGATTTAAAGAAACTACATATACATATATGTTAATGTCAATCTGATTCATTGTCTTTGTGTGAGTATCTGTGATCGTGAGAGCCGATCCAAAGAAACTTGATTTGAGCCAACATTGGCAGAATCTTGAATCTGGAGAACAAAGAGCGAATGCGATAAAGAGCAGTGGAGAGTGAGAGTGCTCTTAAATGGAATCGCATGCTTGCTCTCTGTTATTATTATTATTTTTGTTTGTTATTGCTGCTAATATCAATTCGACTCTCAGAAGATTCTCAAGGTACATAGCTCAGCAACAGATAAGAATAAGAAGAAGTAGCAAACTGTTTGACGAATCAAATGATTTATACTCGAATTAGCATTTATAAGTATTTTTGTTATTCAAGTGAATTAATTATTATTAAGTTATATTTCGTATCTATGAATTTATTAGAGGCAGCAATGTTTGCTTTTTGAATAAATAAAGTAAATGAAAATAAAAAAAAAAGAACTGGCTTTAAATATATGTATTGAATAAGTAAATCATTTTAATTGGATAATAAACTTTTAATCGTGTAAGATGTGTTTTTTATTGATTATTACATGTAAAAATAAAAATGTTTTGCATTTTTACAACAAATTTATCTTTTTTATGAGCCGGTATTTAAAAACCCATATGATTTTGTGTAATCGATAGCCGAAAATCGTATTACGAACATATACGAAATTGTTTCAGAATTGACACTCTGGCATATAAAAACAAATATTAATAGTTTATTTCTTTCAACTCAGGATCAGTTTATGGGGCCTGCAGCGCCAACAAATTCGAGTGTGACAATGGAAGCTGCATATCGCAGTACGAGGTGTGCAACGGAGTGAAGAACTGCCCGGATGGCTCGGATGAGACGGGTCTGACGTGTGTCAACCAGCGCCAGCACTGCTCCAAGCCCTACTTCCAGTGCAGCTATGGGGCCTGTGTGATCGGCACGGCGGCCTGCAACGGGATCAACGACTGTGCCGACGGATCCGACGAGACGGTGCTCCGATGTGGCACCGAGGACGATGTGCGGGACTTTGATCGCAGGCAGCAGGGCAACTGTCAGTAAGTGTCATAGTTGTGAGAGTAAATACTAGAAACAAAAGTGATTTGATTGCTTGCAGGGCCAACGAGATCAAATGTCCCTCTGGGATTTGCATAGACAAGTTCCGGTTCCTGTGCGATGGTCATGATGACTGCGGGGATGGCAGCGGCTTCGATGAGTCCGTCACCTTGTGCGGACACCTCGAGTGTCCGGGCTACTCCTTCAAGTGTGCCAGTGGCAGCTGCATCTCCAGCCAGCTGGTGTGCAACGGCAAGAGCGACTGCTTCGATGGCACCGATGAGGCACCGCTGCTCTGCAACACCACCTCAGTGCCAAAGAAGGATCCGTCGGAGCAGTTGCCGTTGCCGGATCAGGTGGGCTGTCCACTGCCATTCGGAGACGAGCGCCCAATAATAACAGATCTCCGGGGCAACGTATTGACGCCGCCCATTGTCAGGGCAACGGTGAAGTTCGCCTGCAACTCGGGCTACTTTTTAGAAGGCGGTGAGAGCAGCCACTGTGCTAACCGGAAGTGGAGTCTGCCCGTCGTGCCCAAGTGTGTGAGTGAGTAACAGATGCCTCAGCAGTGGCCAGAACTTCTCTATTCCTTAAATCCTTTTCATAGAATACTGCGACTCGCAGCGAGATTCATTTGGCAAGGCCAAGCATCAGTTTCATGGCTATTCCACCAGGGCCACGTGTATTTACAATGGAGAGCAGGTGAGCTGTAACCAGAGATACCATCCACCAGGCACTGTGGTCAAGTTTGTCTGTGCCACCGGATTCCGCACGCTGAAGACCATTCTGCCGGACATCAAGTGCCTGCCCAGTGGACACTGGAATCGCGAGCGTGAACGCTGCGATCAGGAGTGTGGGCAGATTGCCACGCCCATCAAGCAGTTCTCGGCCAACGGCTACTCGATCAACAACACGGTGGTGCCCTGGCACGTGGGTCTCTACTCCGAGCTCAACGAGAAGGGCTTCAACTTCCTCTGCGGCGGCTCCCTGCTCACGCCCGATCTCGTCATCACGGCCGCCCACTGTGTCTTCAACGAGGTGGCCTCCGAGGCCTACTCGGAGGAGACCTTTCGGGTGGTGGCTGCCAAGTTGTATCGAGGCTACGAGGACATCACGAACGAAGATCAAAGGAGACGCTTGAACCAGATCATGGTGGCTCCGTAAGCATTATATCTTATTTATTTATTTCATTTATTTAATATGCAAAGAAAGCTGCCTCGCCTGGGATTAAAATTTAGAAAGAAATTTAGATATACATTTTTAATTTTATTTAGTTTATTAAGCTTTTAATTTATTTTAATTTCCATTCTTTATTTATTGTTTTATTATAATTTCTTATGTTTTTATATAATTTTATTTTAATGTTTAATTCATTTTATTCTGCTTTGTTTTATTTTGTGATTTTTTATGTTACTTTATTTAATTACTATATATTCTGTTTCGCATCATTTTACTATTTTTTATTTATTTTTTTTAAAATTTATTTCTTTTTTATATTTATTTATTTTTCATTATTATGTTTCAATTTAAATCTAACTAAATCTGATTGCTGAACTTATTATCCAATTCGATTTCGTTCGACTTCTTTTGAACAGATCCTAAATGAATTCCAGACTGAACGAAAGAAGTTAATCCAATCTCTACATGTATTTATAAATAATCGTTCAATTCCAACTATTTCATATCAATTACAGAGGCTACAGGGGCAGAGAGGATAACTTTGTCAACGACTTGGCCCTGATAGTACTGGAGCAGCCCTATGAACTGAGCAATGTCATTCGACCTGTGTGCATCCACTTCTTTAACTTTTCCGAGAAGGAGACCATCAACAACAATGTGCGCGGCAAATTCGCCGGCTGGAACTTCAAGGACAAGCGCGAGTTGCAGTTTGTGCCCGCGGAGTCGCAGATGAACTCCGTGTGCGTTGCCAGTCTGAGGGACATCAGCACCGACAAGTTCTGCATGTACACCCAGGGCAAGTCCCTGGCCTGTCATGGCGACAGCGGGGGCGGATTCACAGCGGAGCGGGAGACACGCTCCTTCTCTCGGGATCCTTATAGGCACTATCTGTATGGAATTATTAGCAGTGCACCGAATGCTGGGCAGTGTGCCCAGAGTTTAACAACCCTGACGAATATACAGCACTTCGAGGACTTTATCAAGGATGCCATTAAACACAGTGAGGAGAACAGATCTTAAAATAAAATAGATAGAAATAAATTAACTTTAGACATCGCGAATTTCCCCAAATATATATGTACATACATATGTATGAATACGAATAGAATATCCTATTTGTTACTCACAGAAATCGCGTATTCAAAGATCTAGAAATAATTCTAAGAACAATGTCTAAAAATGAAAAAAAAATATCAATTGAATTTCAGTTTTTAAATTAACTTATTGATCAATTTTTTTTAGGAAACACATTCAAAGATCTTGAAATAATTCTAAGAACATTGTCTAAAAATAATTTTTTTTTTTAACTGAAAAAAAGATGGTTAACAAGATATGTAAAATATATACGAATCGGATAATAGACGGATATTCCCCACAGATACTGTGGTAATCATAGATAATGTTATTTCTTATTTCTAATTCATCTGTTGACTTTAACGCCCCATTTTTGACATTCTCAATGTGTCATTTTGAACATTTCACAGAACATCAAAAATGTTAGGTTAATAAATTAAAAGACCCTAGTTATTCCTCTGCTTTCTTCTCTTCGTTTCTCCAACTATCTTTCGAGCCATTTGTAATTTTTTGCCAGAACAGCAACAACAACAACAGGAGGAACTACAAGCAAATTTTAGTCCACTTCTGTTTTATGGCAAATTAATGGAGCGACATGCTGTCCAACTTCGTCCTGTCCGCGATGTCCACGTCCACTCGAGCCTAGCAGGTGGCCTGGCATTAAGGGGGCTGGCCGTTACTTCCAGCTCTCCCCAGGACGAGTCTTCACTGGACCCGAACCCCAATCCCAATCCAAGTCCCAGCCCCGATTGCCACTTGGTTGGAGCTGCCGCTGTTTGTTTCACACATGCCAAATGAATGAGCATTTTTTATTGTTGTTGTTATTGTTGTTGCTGTCGATTCTGTGTGTGTGGGTGTTGCTTTCTTTTGCCGAGTTGGCCATGTTGCCAGCGGGCTAACATATTGGACATTTATTATTTTCGTGAGTGTTTTTGCTCGTCGGGTAAATTATGGCACTGCAATTGGGTGTGGGCTGCGGGAGCTCACCAGCGCATTTCGGGGAGGAAAATGGCTGTAGAGGAGGGGGAGGGGGAGGAGGGGAACTACTATTACCCACACTCAAAGTACAACCAGTTCATTTGTTGCATTGTCGCACAAAATTGGTTAAAACGCTTAGCTGGGTCAGATTAAATCTGCTTTTGTGCCCAGTTTGAAAGGCTGATAACACTATTTGGGCTGGGAGGGCGTGGCAGTCGGTGGGCAGTGGGTGGTGTACACTGTGGTTTGGGTGGATCGCGGGAGTGTTAAATTAATAATTGCATAAATTTTACATGTGCTGTTGCATGAATTATGGTCGGCGCAGCATAAATCGCGAATAATGTGTGCACTGGCCGTGCGAATATTTATAGCGCCGACTGTAAATCATCAAACCATAAACGCACTTGCAACGTCTAGCGGTCACATGGCAGCAAATACACTGCAAACAGCATTTTTCCACCAGTACTGCGATTATTTTTCCGTGTTTTCAATTTAGCAACGGATTTCCAATTGCATTGACATTTGCAAGTTTATTAGACATGAACTTCTTACTAGGTAAACGATAAGAAGGTTAATTTTCAGAAGAAATTATAAATGTTTTCATCAATTAAAAGTTGAAATGAATTAGAATTTAAAGCACGATATTCTTATAAATATATATAAATTCTATATTTAAACAATCAAGCGTATTTTTTGCAGTAAATTCGTATTGTGTTATTGCGTGGGAATGAATCTGACCCCTGCTGACCACAGCATTGCAATGTTTGCACTTTTGTTTGGGTGTCGAAAAATGCACTCATGATGATATATGCGCAAATTTAATGAAGTCACACAATTGATAAAATATATTGGATAGGTATTTTATAATTATTTAAATTTCAAACATTGTTTATATGCTTTTGAAAAGATTGCTTCAGTCCTATGTAAATCTTAGCTTGTGAATATTCACAATATTAAGAAAGTAAATGAGTAAACTGGAAGATGATGAAGGACTCTGACAAAGCATTCTCAATGCATACATTTTTATATTGAAGTTTTTGTTTACTTTAATAAGAAGATATAATTTTTAAATATGACAAAAACCGTTGAAAAAGTTATCTTTTCCTTTGGTAAATAAATGCATAACAAGAAATCTACAGATTTTTATACTAGGGGCAGTAGATTTGTATTCAGACGTTCGAACTTTGTAAATTTGTATGTACTCAAATATGTTGGAATGGGCACACTGGCAATAGAAGCACCCTTTTTAAAATGAAGCACTTCCGGCAGCTGCGGCCATTATTCTTAATACACGCATGGAAATGAACAGAAATTCACCCAATAAAAGTTCAATGCCATAAATTAAGCGAATCCTTGCCGGGCTGCTGCTACAGATGAACTTGGAGATGGAGTTGGAGCTGAAACTGAAGCAGGAACTGAAACTGAAACTGAAAACCTGCGTCAGGCGTTGGGCCCAGACGGGCGGGCAGCCAATGTTGCATTTCCTGCTGCAGTGGCGCCAGTCCTTGTTTGCTGACCATGGCCCAGGAAAGTAGAGGGAGATAGAGAGTGAGAGATAGATATGCGATCAGTAAATACGTTTCCGCTTTGCCAGCTAATACACATCCTATTTAGTTTCCGCTGTGCGTTGACTTTAAAGGCCGCAAATACGAAAAAATAGAGTATACATAACGCTTAGCTGGAGTGCCGTTGGCTCAAACACTTTGATGTTTCGCAATCATTTCAATTTCTATACTTATCTCTGAGTAAATATCCAAGTATAAAGCACAGGACGCACGACGCGTTTAGATTTATGGCCGGGTGGCAGACAAAGTGTCTGCGGTTCGGTCAGTCTTCAGTCTTCAAGGATGGCTGTGAAGCTGTATGTTTGGCGCGAGAAGCAGCAAAAAGTTGTCAGGATGCGAGATGAGAAACTTGGCTAACTCCAAGTCAATCCTGCAACATGCTGTGGCTTGCAAGAGGAGTGGGGAGCTGCGGGCAGCAATGTTGTCAAGTTTTTGCGGTGCACTGCAGTTTTCCAGACGAAAGTGCAGCGCTCGCATTTGATCCCCAAGCCGGAAGTCGGAAGTACTCCATTCAATCTACGAACAAGCAGCAACCATCAGTCACCAACTCCAACACCAACTGCAGCTCCGATTCTGACTCTGACTCTGGCTCCAACTGCAACCAAACAGCAGCGAAATGAAAAATTCTCTTTTTATTTAAATTCAGGGGCAAAACGGAGTCAGCAACCAAGGACCAGGGACCAGAGAAAACTGCAGAGCTACTGCTGTGTTTTCCAGTGGCGTTTCCGGCGCGAGGAAGATGAATGTCGTGCCACCGACAACACGATGACGCCAATAGTTTTTCAGCCTTCGCCATCTCAGTCTGTTGATTCAGCGAAAAACCATTCAAGATGTGTATAATCTAAAAACTAAACAAAAACAACATTGGTTGTTTAAGAGACTCACGCTTGAAGAAGTTTAAAAGAAGAGATCATACCAAATATTAAAAGTTCTATTTTTTCGTTGAAAGAGAGCTTTTTAAGACACGTTTTTAATTAAGTTGAATTTCTAGAAAGAATAACATGATTTACATTTACTTGCATTATGCAAACAAATTCAAACCTATTGATTTAAATCAATTCATAAGCTACTGGAATGGCTACAATTGAGCGCACGCGACACTGTGATGCCCTATATCAGTCTCGATTGAAAATTCATTATATTTAATTGTCGTCCATATCAACTTATATACTAAGCATAAGTGTGTTTAAGATGCCGATAAGATTTAAAGAACAGAAGATACTCAAGAAAAGTTGTATGTAGAAGAGAGAATCAACGCTGAACTGTAACTCCACGACTTGTTTTCGAAGAATTCATACAATAACTATTATTATTATGTATGATTATGTATTTTAGGAGACGTCATTTTGTTATACCCTTGTGATGCTGAACACGATTACCACTAGAGGTGGAGAACTATTGATAATCTGTGCCATCGATAGCCGACGATAGTAATTTCAAAACCATCGATAGTCGACGATAGTCGAAGATAGTGCTATCGATAGTCGACGATAGTCCCGGACACAAAAAATACATACAGTTTGTCCAGAAACACTTTACACACATAAAAAAATTAATTATTTTACATAAGAAAATAATACCTTTTTATATATGTTTGGAAATGTCATTTAAATTCCGTTTAAATGATGCAAAACCTTCCTTAACCCATTAAGTACCCATTAGAAATTTCGAATTTTTGTATACATCTAGTTTTCAACTTTTTTCCTCGGTCTCAAAAAAAAAAATGTTTTCATGAAAAAAATAGTAGTTTTTATGATTTTGGAAAATGGCTAACAAGCCACTTGTTTTATGAAAATGAGAAAAAAGGGGTAGAAATAGTAATTTTTAGCAATTTTTAAACTATCGATAGTACTTCATGAACTATCAAATGTGGGTAGCTGCTATCGATGGTAGCTCGATAGCGCCAAACCATCGATAGTGTCGATAGCGCTATCGATAGTTCTCCACCTCTAGTTGCCACTTCATAAAAATATTTTGTTCCTGATTATCTTTAAAAAATTTTTCAATTTATTTTTTTTTTTTACAACAGAGTATTTTAAAGGATTATTAACAGAATAATTATATGGCCAATGACTTTTGAGTTTGCTCGACAAAAGTCTCCCTACTGGTTTTGTTTAATTTTCGACGGAGTTCTTCGTATAACCAGTTCGGCATCTACATAAAGTTTCAGTATCTTCTTTTGACGCTCTACTTTCGCTTATGATACCCTGTTTGAGTCTTTATAAAATAGTATTTTGATTATAATAAAACTGTATCCCCCTGTTGTTAAATAACTATCTATTTTTTATGCGATTTTAAACATATTTTTTTTAAATTTATTGTTTCAACTTAACAAACGTTTAAATTTAAATGTTAATTTACCACAAGTTAATTTACCACACATAAAATATAAATATATTTATGAAACCTTACATTTAAAAATCAATTATTATAACCAATTTTTCCTGGTATCTAAACTACTTTATGGAGACTAATACAGGGTATCAAGCTTCCAAAAGCGTACAAATAGACTTTAAACTTGAAGGTCGTTTTTTAGTCTGATTTGATCTGTTAATAGATGCGGATCTAGGTGTTGCTAAAAATATAAGTTAAATGCGTTTGAGCTACAAGAAAATGTTTATATTGTGGACAATACTTGGGGTCGTCGTGAATACAGCGTTATGTGCCGATAATACTGTAAGTTGTTTCGCAAATTATCATTGAATGTGCGGATAAATTTGAGATGATAATACAAAAATGAGATAGAATTAAAATTAATACTTATTGCTTAAGACTTGTGCTCAACATCCTAAAGAAAATGTGGCAAACTCTATTTCGGAAGTTAGTCTTGGTAAGTAACGCATAGTAACTAATAAAATAATGATTTGATTGAATAATATATTAATTAGATAAAGTTAACGAAAATTGGCCACAGCTGGTGCGGCAAGTTGAGAGGTCAAAGCAACTGAGAGTTTCCCCTCACCTTCAAGAGATTAAGAGTGATCTTCTATACGCACTCAATCTGGCATTTCCAAATAACACAATTGATATCAATTTATTTGGCTCTCGCATAGCGGGAGTTGGCAATGACAACTCCGATTTGGATGTCTTTGCCAATGTTGGTAAGACTTTACTTTTAGACTTAGTTCACAAGGGTTAATTTTCATTCTTCATTTAGATTCGGTTCTTTGGGATAAGCCAATGATGACAATAGTACAACAAATATACCAGGCAGCTGATGTGCTATACAGAAAGACCAACCAAACTTGGCATTCAATAAGCACAATTATATACGCCAGAGTGCCCATAATAAAACTGATTCACAGTCCCACCAACATTGAAGTAGATTTAAATTTCTCACATGGAATCTCTTCATCACACGATATATTAGTCAACTATTTGTTTGACTTGCAGCCTATTGGTAATATACTATTTTGATTTTTCATAAAATTGCAAGTGATTTGTATTATTGATTATGGACAGGTCGGTATATTGTTCACTATTTGAGTCGAAGAACGAAGGACCTTCAACTTCAACAAGCCCTTCGTAGTCACCACCATGCGTTAATGGTCATTTATTTTCTGCAAATACAGAACCTTTTGCCATCTGTCGAAAAACTACACAATAATATAGAACCTGATATTGGGCGTGAGTATTTTTAATCTAAAAGTGATTTGTTCTAATATAAATTGTCTTTTATTTGAATCAACTATCTAGCCATGATCAGTACATTTAATCGACTGTCACAACATGATTTGGGGCTGAAAATAATCGAGATGAACCAACAAAATTTGTTGAACATGTTGGTGGAATATTTTAAATTTTATTCAAATTTTGATTTCAATAAATATGCGATTTGCACTTATTATGGAACATGGATAACCAGAGCGATGCTAATACATAATATGCCAAAAGGGTAAGTTCGCAAATACAAATATCTGATAATTGTAATATTAATTGTTTGCTTATATTTAGGTATAACTCAAACATCAGATATTTTTTTAAACCCATTATAATCCAAGACATTCTGGTTCTACGAAATAATAATGCTCTCCATCTTAAACATCAGCATATAAAACGATTCCTATCGATGGATTAAACAATAATTATTTTAAGTATTGTTATATTTATCTGATGTCAATGCGATTAAGTAGTCAATAGAATAATATAAATATTATGCGAATGACCAAGAAAAGAGCTCTATGTGTGGGTGTGATAGATTTTTGCGATCTTTGTGGGCGGTCAAAAGCCAAAAAAATTATGGAGCTAAAGTACTCGAAATTCGCTTTGCGAAAATCGAAATACTTTAAAAAAAAAACTATCTGAAAAAAAAAACAGTAAAAATCGTGAGGATCAAAAAAATAAGTTTATTCTCACAATTGAAATTGGTAATTGGTTGGAACAGTGCACTATGGTCCCGATGTCGATTAAAATGGAAAAAAGTCAATTTTTAAAGTTGCTCAAATTAATGATCTTTTGATGGCAATACATTGGAAATACATCAGACAAAAAGTTTACATAGTTTGAATTTTAACATTGCTCAACACTGTTAAGATAACAGCTCTGAAACAGAGATGATTTGAACGATGAGCACATGCAAGTCTTACGCCAATATTTTAGGTTAAATTCAAGTGATTTTCAACACTAATCCAAAAGCGAATTAACCAAAATTTATAATGGATATTATTCAGTGTGGTTTGTACTTTGTGTTGGTAAATTTCCGCTGTTGAAAATCAGCCTGCTTTGTGTTGTTCTATGTGCTTTAAAAAGTTGCCTCAAAAATAAATTTTGGAAAAATATTTTATCTTTGAGAGAACAAAACTAATTTTGCTAGCATTTGCTAGAAATGTGACTATATACATATTGTAAAGTATTCAATTCTGAAACTGGGCTTTGAAGCTCAATTTGCATCGTTTTGCGTTCTCTGAGAAATTTAACTTTATTGCACATAACCTCTCTGTGAAAAGTATCGATTAAGCTAAAATGCGGCAAAACCAGAAGAAGCAATTAAGTTTCAAAATTGGTTTTTTAGAGCATTTTGTTGCGCGAATTAGTAGAAAAGAATATATTTTAATGTATTTTAACAGAAAAGACAACAAAAAATACAGGAAACATATATTTTTCCATGCAAGGCTCGACTAAGAACTGATTGTTCCTATGAAAGTTAAATGCTATAGTTGACCGATCTTGATAAATTTTGGGCAATATGTCTGGCCTATAATAAATCTCGTGTGTTATAAGTTTGGTACAGATATCTTGGAAAACAAGATGATTTTTATACAAAAAATCTTTTTTCAACCGATTATTCATATGGGATCTATATGATATAGTTGTCCGATTTGAATTATTTTTTAACAGAGTGTTAAGAACATAAAAACAAATCAATCGTGCAAGTTTGGTTCATATAGCGTAAAAAACTAAAAATTTGCAAATGCTTAAATTAAGAAAAAAGGCGGTGCCACGCCTGCTTTTTACAGCACCGATGCCAATTGACCCTACGAGTCCAATGCAAAAAACTAGACCTAAATATCTTGTTTCGTTCTTGAGTTATTAGTTTTTTCCAAAAAAAATCGTCATCGGGACCATAGTGCAGTGTTTTAAAAGTAATTTTATGCTGCATACTTTAAAGAGCTTGAAAAATGGGTTTAAAAACAGGAAAAAGTATGCAACAATTTATTAAGAAATATTTACAATTTTCAATAATAATAGAAATATAAATAACTGCGGACGGCAGTCCGCGCTAGTGACGAAAGCAGCAAGAGGGGTACAGCCGAACTTCCATAACTCGAACATCTATAACTCGAGTTTTCCCTCGAGCTAAATCGAGTGGCAATATTTATGAATGAATAAAATTGTAGTTTCCTTTAAAAGACTAAAAAAAATTCCATAAGTCGAAGTCTGCATAAGTCGAGCTTTTTCTTTGGATAATGGTGATACGATTTAGGGAAGTTCGACTGTATTAAATTTCAATTGTTAAATCAAAACATATTTTAGCAATTAAATGATTGATAAATCCTAGTAGTTTGCATATGTGTATTTCTGTGCTGTGTGACATAACAACATAAAAAAGGCTGCTTTATAGGCTTATCCAATGCTGGCGGCAATATTCCTATGATAAAGCCAAATGGCTTTAGAAAGCGTGAGTGGTTTTAGCCCTTAAACGGATTAAAGTCCATTTTGTGCACCATCTTACAGAGCTGTGCCACACACACACACTTACATACACACACGCACACACACTTTGCTTTACTGCATAGGTGAAGGTGATATTTTGAAAAGGGATAAAGAGACAACAAGTTCAAAACACCCGACAATCGTCGCCATCTTCCATGTCCCAAATGAGTATGTGTGTGTTCGTGTGTGTGTAAGTGTGCTTGGTAGAACATCCATAAGTGTCATGTTCGGTACCCTCATTCATCCTTGGCGTGCACGCACGTTTTTTGCGCCCTTTTTGTTTTATTATGTGCACGAATTTCTATACATGCATGTGTACTCTATATACATATGTATATACACACAAGTATGTCTGTATATGCGTGAGTGTGTATGTGTATATGCGTGAGTGCGAGCCAAATAAATTCCGTAGCGCTAGAACCAAAGATTTATTATCAAATTAAATTTCTGACAGAATTTATTGCTTTATCTCTCGCCAAACATACTCGTAGTTCTTTTGCCTCTCGGCGGCATCCGCATCAGCATCAGCAGCATCAGCAGCATCAGCAACACCACCAACAGTCGCCAACATCCGTCCGTCCTATAAACCCACCCAACCTAACCTAACCAGGCCCAAGCAATCCCAACCAAAATCTAGCCACTTCAAGTCCGTGCATATCCGGGAATCCTTCCTGTGTTACTTCTCCGTTCAACAAGCCGCGCAAATTTCATTTTATGTTCCATTTTTTCACCTACTTCGTTGATATTTTTCTGTTGTTGTGTTTTGTCTATTAAATTTATAGAGAACAAATTTGGCCAATATGTGCGAATTATTTTCGCGTACATTTATTTGCTGTTGATATCACACACAATCACACTGTCATATAGGCACGTTTACATGTATGTGTTCAGTTTATAAGGTTCAGTCCAAATTAGTAAGACCAAAATAAAACCTGCCGCCTTATTCCTCATAAGTATGATAAATTGTCCTTGCTACGTTTCCATAATTAAGCAGCAACAGGAGATTTTCCTAGTGAAAAGGACTGCTCCTTAAAAAAAACACTTTATTTCAATTAGACTTTAGTTGGAATGAAAACTTGTGTTGGAGGCTATATTAAAGTAAGATCGCAGTAAATATGTATATTTACATGCATACAATAAATGCAATTCTTGCAAAAATTACTTATTATCGAAAATTAAACACATTTTTCTCCCAGTAATACAATAATAAAATTTGCATCATTTGATTTCAAAATTGAACAAAAAATTTTACTTTGTAATAGTATGAAAATGTATGATTAACATATTTGACATATTTAACAAATAAAACCGACCGTTTTTAAGTCTTCTAGAAGTCTATAAATATCTAAAAGTCCTTGAAGCTTTGTAGACAAGTCTACTTGAAATAACTTCAAGCTGGCGATCTGCAATTGGGCTCGTTAATTCACGTGTTGAGGGTGTAAATTACCCAATATGCCCGAGGCGGGACACCCACTAAATTAAAAATGATACAAAGATGCCGCGGGTGGCAAATAAAAGTGCCGTCGCGTCGGTCTCTCTGAAGGCAGTTGAAGTTTCCTAATTAATTTCCATTATAACGTGCCACGAGTTGCAAATTTGCAACGCACGCTGGAGAAAAAAACAAAAGCAAATGAAAGCCCGCGACAAAAATTTAAAAATACATACATGTGAGTGGGGTAAGAAAAGGTGGAATGCAATGGGGTGTGTGTATGTGTTGTGTGTGTGTGGGTGAAGGCGATTAAATTAAGTGGCGCATTAACAATTGCAGTGGCAGGGACAAAACTAAATCATTTTGACGCCACTCGCGTCGCGTCACAATTCACACAAAATGCGTGTAGTGAAGTTGCAGGCTTTTTGGCCAATTTGTCAAGCTGGCAATTGGCCGCGCTTTGAAGGGTTGATGGTTGATGGGGGTGCAACAACAGCCACAGCGGCAGAGCGGTAAATGTGGCAGCGGCAGCGGCAGCTTCTTTAGACCAAAACGTGGCACTCAGTGAAATTGGCTCATTTGCATTCGAAATTTAAATTAATGCAAAACCGCTGAAAATGGCAAAGTTGGGCAAACTTTTGCTACCGGCCGCTGGTTGCCGCTTGCCACTTGCCACTTGCCACTTGCCGCATTTGGTTGTTGGCTACTGTTGGCTGTCTTTTGAGGGGTGTTGGGAGCCTGGTGGGCGAGGGGTGATCATAAATATTCGCTGGCGCTCGTTAGAATGGACGCGGACGCGAACGCGACTTCCTTACTAACTACGCACGGAAAATCAAGTGGGGAAAATGCTGCGGCAGCAGCTGCTAGAGCAGCAGCGGAAAATATGTGGCCAGGGCCAGGCGGCAACTTTCTTGCCGCAGTTCCTTATTTCTTATTCCCAGGAGCCGCAGCATTGCCCATGCCATCACCACCACCACCAACAACAACAACAGCAAACAGAACAACATTAGAAGCAGTGAACAGAGAGGGGAATGGGGAAGGGCGAGTGGGGGCGTGGGGGTATGTGTGTGTGTGCGTTGAGAGCGCGCGTAGAACATCTTACTCGCTTTTTAAAATGTCCAATAAAAATTGCCGACACATTTCGCCCATATTTCTTCGGAATCCCATATAAATCACGCGCTGTAATCCCTCATGCTATCGCCGCGTCGTCTTTGGCTGCCGCTGTCGACTTTGCCACAGACCAGAGACGACTGCGTTTGGGTCTGAGCCTGGAACTGGCCCTGGGGTCGGAGTCTGAGTCTGACTCTGGGCTGGGGGGCTTTTGGGTTCGGGGTTTCGGTTTCGGGTCTGAGTTTGCCAGTTTTGGCAATAAGAAAGTTTTTCTTTTCTTTGCTATGGTTGAGTCTGCACTGGCTTTGTTTGGGTCCCGTTTCCCCTCTATGAAATGAATTTAGGGAATGGCTTTGGGGTGCTCTCAGTAAGTCTGTAAGTCTGTGTGCCTGTGTGCGTGTGCTCCAAGGTCTCATTATGGAGCCTGCGATTATTTGAAATTGCTAAAGTTTATTCATTGTGGGCGGGCAGGAATGTGTGGCATACGTAAAATTGGAAGATGTATGTGTTCTACTCAGATAAATCAATATCAATACATGTGCTGAATTCAGATTTAAATGTGACTGTCTACGGCTACAGTTGCCACTGCGAGTGTTTAGAAATTAACAGTACCATTAAAATGTATTCGATCGTTTCTTAAAGTTAGAAGAATTTATTCATCGTAACGTATTATAAATAAATAAATGTGTTTCAAAATAACCGAGCCTAGAAATGAATAAGTAACAAACAACAAGAAGTAGAAAAGTCATAAGTTTTTATGTAATTATGATATTTACATGATATATGTAAATTATAAAAAAACCTCTTTACGAGGTAAAAGTCTAGTGCCGAAAACATTTTCATGCCCCAAAATTTCTGATATCCAATTTTGTGACGAAAAATATTAAATTTTACACATGAATTATTAAAAAATAAAATTTTTGTCACTGGCACTTCGCAAAAAAGTACTATTTAATAGGTTTGAAAAATTTAGCGCAATGTGCCCAGTGACAAAAATTTTATTTTTAAATAATTCATGTGTAAAATTTAATATTTTTCGTCACAAAATTGGATATCAGAAATTTTGGGGCATGAAAATGTTTTCGGCACTAGACTTTTACCTCGTAAAGAGGTTTTTTTATAAGATATCAGAAATTTTTTAATAAGACATCGGAAATTTTGACAATTGCAATATTTTTTTAAACAATTCAATAATTATATAATTAAGAGAATTAAAAACACATTCAATCAGAGACGTTTCAATATTATATATATTTATAAATATATTTCGATCTTGCTGTAATTGGAATTACAAAATGTTTCATCTGCCGCAAAAAGAATTCACCACTAGCAAGCAGTATCTTTCCACATGCACTGCAAGCAGTGCAAGTAGTGTACATGCAGTAGTATACATGCAGTAGTATACATGCAGTAGTGTAAAGGTAAAAGGTATATTCAATTAACAGGTAATATCTTGCCTAAACGAATTTTGAGAGATAGGTGTTATATGTCAAAAGACGCGGAATTGAATTGACTACAACATACTACATATTTAAAAGTGATTTCTTTTGTAGATTTTTCTTAAATGGAAAAATAAAAATTATTTCACCTGTAGCTGTTTACCTTTTTTCTTAAAAAAAAAACTTTGAAGGTATGCCTAAAAGCCCTTCAAAATACCTTTTAATCGATATATAGATCATATCTGTAGCTTCTATAGTATGGATGCTATGAGGGTTTTAACTTTAGCGGTTTTTAGCGATTTCCCGCTAAATTAGCTATTTTTCGAAAAAGTCGTAGAACAAACGTTTCTATATTTTTGAGCGGGAACAAGTCCTCATTCAAACATTTTAGCTAAATCATCGCTTTGATACTAACAAACAAACAAACAGACATACTGACTTTTCATCTCATTTTCGAAAGGCGACTAAAAATTTCAAAATTAATTTTTTTTTGAACCAGTAATTGGATTTCGATGATCGAGGTGTCATTCGACGCGTATTTTTGATTAGAATAGTAAAAAATTAAAAAAAAAATCAAAAAGGCCCCAACGGCCCCATTTGCCCCAATCATTAAAATTTTTTTCTTCCCACTTACACCTGTTTATCTCACGAACCAGGTGAGTTTCCAAAAGTCTTAGTATGCACATTTGTAAGTTAAATTGATACCTTTCGATCGGTATATAACTCGACCCGATCGGACGGTCATAGCAAATTTTCCATTCTTCCTGTGTATATATGCTAGTCGCCTTCGCACCCTTCGTGCTGCTTTCGTCACTAGCGCGGACTGCCGTCCGCAGTGATAATGTGCAATTGGCATAGAATATTGCGGCTACGAAAATATTTTAAGTGGGTTCATTTTGAATTTCTAAAATTCTGCAAGCAGAACCAATTTTTCAATAATTATATTAATGCAAATTGTCGTTCAGTCTAGGAAAATTAAATTTAGTTAATGTTGTTATGTCTTTCATAAGTCCTTTTAGAATTATTTATCTGTAGTTTTATCGCCTAGGAATTTCATCTAAAATCGTAACTAATCGATGTAGTTTCGGTGCATACATAAAAAATTCAATATGACACTTAGAAGACATACAAAATTTAAGGAAAAGAAATAATAACACTGACCTTCTAATGAATAGAAACAATATCGGAGGTCAATGTTAGCAATATTTATATACAACACTGACAGGTGAAACATTTGAAAAGCAATGGGAACAATCAGTGACCTTGACCCAAATGGGTAAATAAGTCGCATTGCCATTATCTGTCTGCCTTTGCATTGTCCATGTCCGATAGAAATTATAGACATTACGCGTTATTGGGTCACAGCCAACGCACTTTTACTTTCAGTTAGCTCACACAGGTAGTTCCATTAATTCGACCATAAAACAATGTACAATTCCCCTCCCTCCCTCCCTGGCAACTGGCAAGGTGAGGACCGGAAAGTGTCGCGCAGCATTTTGAATGCTCGACTCATTGAAGAGGCAATAAAACAGAGATTTTCCTTGCTGCTGGGCTGACCGTACGGTGAGGTCATGCCGAAAATATGCATTACGAGCAGAGAGAGAGAGAGAGAGGGAAAGACGCAGGACTGCGCTTTATACGAGAAGAGAAGGCGATGCCAACATTTCGATAAGATAAGTGGACGTTGCCAACTAAAATGTCATAAATCTCGGCGCTAAGGATGCCTGTGAAAACGAAGCGAAAGAAGCAAAGGAAAATCAGAAGAAGAAAGCAAAGCAGAAGAAGATGCCAAGTGAAAGAGTTGTCGCTTTGGCTCGCGACCGTTAGGTGCGCTCTTCTTCTTGGGCGGCAGGCAGACCAGCGGGGTCAGTAAAGAGGTCCAAAAATACACTTGACATACGAGTATCGAGTTGTGTGAGTGTGTGTGGCACATACGCGGACACACACACACTTAAGAGTGCACTGATTTATTTTCCCGTTTTGCAGCAGATTTCTTGATGCAGTATTCGTAAACTCGTAAGCAGACGGCAGGCGGCAAACAAGATGAATGGCATGAATGGCGACCGGACGGCTCTTGGCCGTTGGCGTCTTTTATTTGTAACAAAAAAACATCAAAAACTAAAATAAAAAAAGATCAAAAAACCAGAAATCCATCTTTGTTGTCGCTTCAATTTCTACAACAATTTCTTATTACAGAATCTTCAACGAGTGTTATTAACTTTACAAATGTTTAAGTGAAATTATTGTTGTAATCACTGCGGACGGCAGTCCGCGCTAGTGACGAAAGCAGCACGAAGGGTGCGAAAGGCGACTAGCATATATACACAGGAAGAATGGAAAATTTGCTATGACTGTCCGATCAGGTCGAGTTATATACCGATCGAAAGGTATCAATTTAACTTACAAATGTGCATACTAAGACTTTTGAAAACTCACCTGGTTCGTGAGATAAACAGGCGTAAGTGGGAGGGGCAAAATTTAAATGATTGGAGCAAATGGGGCCGTTGGAGCCTTTCTGAATTTTTTTTTTAATTTTTTACTATTCTAATCAAAAATACGCGTCGAATGACACCTCGATCCTCAAAATCCGACCACTGGTTCAAAAGATAATAAATTTTGAAATTTTTAGCGGCCTTCCGAAAATGAGATGAAAAGTCAGTTTGTCTGTTTGTCCGTTTGTCTGTTTGTCTGTTTATCTGTTTGTCTGTTTGTCTGTTTGTTTGTTTGTTTGGATCAAATCGTTAATTTAGCTTAAAAGTTTGAATGAGGACTTGTTCCCGCTCAAAAATCTAGAAACGTTTGCTCTACGACTTTTTCGAAAAATCGCTAGTTTAGCGGGAAATCGCTAAAAACCGCTAAAATTGAAACCCCTATAGCATCTAAACGATAGAAGCTACAGATGTGATATATACATCGTTGAAAAGGTATTTTGAAGGGCTTTTAGTCATACCTTCAAAGTTTTCTTTTTAAGTAAAAAGGTAAACAGCTACAGGTGAAATAAGGTATTTTTTCCCACATTTTAGCGATTTAAGAAAAATCTACACATCAAATCACTTAAAAATATGTTATATGTTATAGGCAATTTTATTCCGCGTCTTTTGACATATAACACATATCTGTCAAAATTCGTTTGGGCAAGATATTACATATTAACTGAATATACCTTTTACCTTTACACTACTGCTTGTACATATGCAGTATGTACACTGCTTGCAGCGTAATGCGGAAATAAACTGCTTGCAAGTGGTGAATTCTTTTAGCGGCAGATAAATCATTTTATAATCAAAATATAGAAACGTTTGTTTTACGACTTTTTCGAAAAATCGCTAGTTTAGCGGGAAATCGCTAAAAACGCTAAAATTGAAACCCCCATAGCATCCAAACGATAAAAGCTACAGATGTGATCTATATATCGTTGAAAAGGTATTTCAAAGGGCTCTTAGGCATACTTTGAACTAGTGTTGCCAGACAGTTTGTTTTTGCTTGTACAAACAATAAACACCTTTTGACAAAGTTGTACCGTCAACAAATATTGCAATTTTCAAAATTTCTGATATATTACTCAAAAATTTCTGATATCTTATAAAAAAAACCTCTTTACGAGGTAAAAGTCTAGTGACGAAATCATTTTCATGCACCAAAATTTCTGATATCCAATTTTGTGACGAATAATATTAAGGTTTACTTATAAATTACTAAAAAAAAATTTTGTCACTCGGCACTGCGCAAAAAAAAAATATTTATTAGGTATGAAGAAATTAGCGCAATGTGCCGAGTGACAAAATTTTTTTTTAGTAATTTATAAGTAAACCTTAATATTATTCGTCACAAAATTGGATATCAGAAATTTTGGTGCATGAAAATGATTTCGTCACTAGACTTTTACCTCGTAAAGAGGTTTTTTTTATAAGATTATAAATACACAACAACAAATAGTTTCTCAATAAAAAACACATGGAGTTAAAAAAAATACAAATAAATTAATTTAATAAAAGGCTGAAATCTATCAAATACTTACAATATTTTTAATAGAGATTTGTCCCAAGTCCATTATCAAATTGAAAGAGAAAATCAAAGCTATGCTCTAGTAAAATGGAATGCACCAAAGCTTCCATTTTTCTTTTTATTACCGAAATTTATTCTTTAAATTTATTTTTTTAAATTTAAAATTTGTTCTTTAAAATTAATTTATAAATTTTTTTATTTTAAAGTAAAAAAACTATATTTTTATCTTAAGTAAAAGTTACTGCGCAAGAGTTATTTTTGATTCTTAGTTAGCGTTCAAAGGAGTGAGTGCTTATTATGTTATGTCTGTGTGTGCATTTCCACCCCCATGGAAAAGGAATGCTGCGGCGGTAAGAACAAGGACTCGACAAACGACGCCATTGAAACCCCTAATACCTATCATAGATCAACCATTTTGGCCATAAATTACATTTGGAAATCTCTAATTTGTTTTACTCCAAAAGGTGAAATCCTTTCTCAAAATCCCTTTTACTGACTTTTTACTTGTCGCTTTGTTTTTGATTCTTAGCGAAGTCTAAGCGTTGAGAATAAAAGATTAAAGGCAAATGCGATGTGTATTGATTAATCGAAAAAAAAAATTCTGACTAGGTATATATTTATTCATTTTAGAGTATTTTTAAAGAGTTTTAATGCAAAGGGCAATTGTCAAATCAAATAAAATATCTTTGTTCGAGAGCGAATACCCGAGAATTAATTGTATAAATTGACATGCCAATCACGAATAATGCAGCGAATTAAAAGACAATATCATCAATTATGTTATTAACATGAAAATGGAATTGCCAAGGCCTGTTTCACCTGCCACATGCTGTTGATGATGACGCGAATTCTTGTGCATGCAGAATTCGAGAATTCCAACAGCTTAAACTAAAAGTAAAATTCGCCGACTTGGCATAATTCACAGTGCTATTGCGCCGATTCGTGTCTGGCATATTGCAAACGTCAGAAGAAGTAAGCCTGGCCAAAAGACCATGCATAAATATAGAAGCGGACATGGTAAGGATCGGCGAACATATTTCAGAGGCGAACAATGCGAATGCAATGCGACTCGGCGAACTTGAGTTATGGGTTGTCACCTGTCTGTCGGGGCTGTCAAATTGAAAGTAAATTGAACTGCGGCGCGTACATGGGTACATGAGTGCGCTGAGTAATCGTAATCTTATCGATTGCCGATAAGAATATCAATTAATGTCAATCGATGCAACTTTTGTGCCCTGTGCTCACCACTAAACACCGAGTAATTCATGTTCCGATCAGCGAAGCCGCATATTGCGATCTCCACAGAACGGAGATCGGTGGAGATCGTGTTTTGCAGTTTCTACAACTTGCGCTTTTAATGAAAATTAATTGCGCCACCAAAGTCGTGTGTTTTGGTCGCATTTAATTGCATTTTACACTCGCATCCAACGACTTAAGACTACTCCAGACAGCAGCTCGCACCTTGCTTAACTCGACGGTTAATTTATCAAAATGCCAAGAATTTAACCAGACCCATACCCGTAGCCATATCCAGACCCAGCTCAGTGCATATGTATGTATGTGTCCGTAGGAACAAGCGCATGATTAATTTCTGACAAATGTGCGACACAAAAGAGATGTGACACACCTCGCAGTCGGATCATTGGACCACAAGATGGCCGCACTGACCACTGGCTCCGGTCTTCCCGGCATTTTGATCGCATCTACGAACCTCCACCACGTTCCGCTCAGTGTGACAAACTGGAACCCGTTGCGTCTCCATCGAGCAACGGCTGGAACTGAACCTTGCCTCTGGCATCAGGTTCCAAGTTCCACAGACTGCACACGCGCTCGAAATGATCGATTGCAGTTGCTCCAACAGTGCCAGAGTCGGAATGAGAGTCAAATGAGGTCCATGGCAAGGGCTCTACCACACATATATCATTGCTTATCAACTAGACAACTTTCGCACTAATTCGTATGTATTTCTTATTTTCATTAAAAGCAAAACAAACATAACTGACACTGACCAAACATCTCTTATATAGTAAAATTAAAAATATTACTTAAGATTAGAAAACAATAAAAACTCAGGCCTTAACAGATGCATAGATTGATCATCTATAGCGTCATTTAAGTGACCAAAGCCAGAATCATCAAATAATGCTATTAATATTAAATTATATTTACCATAATTTGTTTTCTTTCCATAAAGAATGTAATGAATTTTGAAAACATAAACAAACCAACTTTAGAGGATAATACGGTATTCTACACTTGTATGATCTACAAATTATATGTATATTGCAAAACAAAAAGGAATGCAAGTCGCCAAAAATGGGCTATCATTCATTTGGAGACCACTAAACGAGACAATAAAGATAAGTCGAAAATGGAGCATATTAAAAAATCGCCGGAGTGGTGGGAGCGCAACAAGCGTTCACATACATAGGTGGAACCAATTGTCCTGTCTGAGAAGGAAACACACAAAAAAAGAACTTCATCCGGGTGAATGGTGGGTGTGTTGGAAAGGGGGCAGTGACCAGTGGCCGGTTGTGTGGTCAAGACCCGTTGGACGCTGCCTGACCTTTTACCGCTTAATTGTTCAACATTTGCTGCCCGGCAATTATTTGATAAGCGCCTCACATTTGAACAGAGGCAAATAAATTGTCTTGCCGCAAAATAAATTCAAAGAAAACTGGCAAATGCTTAACTTTGGCCTCAGTCCTGGGCCCAGAATGAAACTCTGCTCTGGCATTGCACTTTTGGGGTCTCCCACAAGGACAGCCTTAAGGAAACTCGGCTTTTTGAGTACATAAATTTAACTCTGTTCGCATTCACAACTACAAAACAATTCAAAAAATCTTGCTGCACCAAATTAATGAATGTGCGTCTGCGGCAACTCTAACTTTGCCCCACTCGGTAAATCCTGAGAGAGTGTCCTTAGAGTTGCCTCTTGTTTTAATGAACCTAGTGTATTACTGTATTGTTCTATATTTAAACATAAATTAAGTATTGTTTATATTATAATGGTATACTTAATTCATGAAGACATAAGAATTAATATTTCTGAGATAGCCTGTCTACAGCACAGAGAAAAAATTAAGCAGACAACCACATGACAAACTTGGCTATTAAATTTAAAACATGGCCAAATGAGGAACAGAAAACCAACACGATTAAACCTGAACATGAGTACACGAGAGAAAAACCACTCTAAAAACAAAATTAAAAGAAATTCTGTACACTAGATGAAGTTTCCAGGCTCAAGACGAAGCCGCAACCAAAGCAGCCAAGAAGCCAATGTAACCACAAGGAACAAAGTTTTCATTTTTGGGCCAGGCAAGTGTTGAGGGCGGTCGAATTGCACAGGATGAAGATGGTCTGTATGAAGATGGAGTTGAAGATTGTGATGGAGGTGGAGGGAGTAGGGTTGATTCTCGTGTGTTGTTTCTCTCGCACTCTCTCTTTCTCTCAGTGTGTGACAAACTATCTTAATGGCTTTTCGCAGCTTGGCGGCTGTTAAATGCGAATTTAATTAATTGGACACTTAAGTTAACGACATTTCTTTGCTCGCTTCTTTGACTGACTCCTCCGACTGCACACGGCGACGATTTTGATTAATTGTCCCAAGGAGCGTGCTCAGACTCCACAGGAAGGCGAAAGCTGAGCCCTGCCGAGGTGTTGGATGCTGCCGCAATTTTATTGATGACCATCGTCGACTCAGGACTGCAAAGCAAACACGAAAAGGAGTAGTATCAAATAATTGTTTATGGTCACATTTGAATAAAATCCTTGAGACCAATAAAAGAACGCACATTTTCCACCCAAAACAGTTAATAAAAAACCTGACTAAAAACATACCCAATTGATCAGTTATTCGAAATATTGATCTATCTTAATTTTTCTTTCTCTAATCCCTTATCCTTTTACTTTTCTATTATTCCCAGTCCCCCCCAGTTTTACTTAATTCCCTTTTAGAAAATAATATTTCGATTTTTGTATACTTAAAATCAATAAAAATTTAGATTAGATATCTTTGAAAAAACTTAAAAATTAAAAGTTTGTAAGACAGAGTTAAGTTTAAACTGAAGAATGATTGGATATTTAAGCAACTCTATGTAAGTGTTACCAGCTTACTTACTGTTTGGCATTGGTATAACCAGGTGAAGTGCGGAATTTTTTCTAGAAAAATAAAAGTAGATTGATAAATGATGTAAATAAATTTTGAACGTGAACCAAAAATAATTACTTCACGCAATTTGACGATTTTTATATTTTGTATATCGGGTACGAAACTTTTTTTCGATTTCAATTTGTTTGCTTTCATTTCGCTTAAACTTAAATTGTAAATAATCTTTAAAATGCAATTAAAATTAAAATAAATTGTAACATCATTAAAATACTAGCAGCTAAAATGTGTCACATTTGGTTATAATCATTTGACACCAACTCAACCATCCCACCGTAAAATTTATAAATGAGTTCTAATAGACGCTTATTCCTTAATGATTAATAAAGCACTTTTCAAGTTCAAATTCAACATAAAGCGCATATAAAGAGCTCCAGGCAACACCTCGTACTGCCAAATGCAAGCCAAAAGCACTCAAAGCGGCTAAATACGCTCAAAAATCCACTCGAGTGGAAACTCAAGAGCTCGTAAATTTCTTAAGCGCTGCAAAAGTAAACGCCCATAAACAAAGCAATTTGCCGAGCGCCGCAGAATCAGTTTCTGAATGAAAGCCACGTGTAGCCATAAATTTGACTGTGCTCTGAACCAGTTCGCGGCGCTCTCCTCTAACAGGTTTCTCATTAGGCCAGTGCTGGTAAAGGTCGAGAGTAAATCGTAGTCGAAGTGCCAGGAAAACGCAAAATATTTGCATGCATTTTGGCAGCTTTTGAATTGTTAGCGGTTTCGTGGCACTTTCCAACACGAAAAAGGGGCGGAGACTGATTGGCCGCCTCGCTCACACCAGTGCGGTGGTCTAGTTTAATTACTTCCCTTTCTTTCTGCCGCCAACAACAACTCGAGCATATGCTCGACACAGAAACAGCTGCTCTCTCTCTCTCTCCCTCTCTCTCTTACGCTCTCTGAGAGAGTGCGCATGGACAGAGTCCGTTTGTGTGTGAGTGTGTGTGCTGGCAGAAGATGAAGATGCCAGCAATAAACCATTCCCGGCAGCTATAAAGCATTGCAAGAGGGAAGGCGCTATGCCAACGAGTGTGCACAAGCGAGACGCAATACGGCCGCTGAGAGAGCGACGTCGTAAATTTGTGCGCGTGTGCGTGATTTATATCGTGCTGCTACTGCTCTGCCGCTGCGCTGCTTCGCTGCGGCCGCGTCGCAGCCATCATGGCCGGGCAGAGCGCAGACTGCGACTGCGCTCGTAATTCTCCCGCTTAATGGTTTGTTTACATCATAAATAAATATGGCTGAGCTGCGAGAGCCGAGTCTGCGTGCTGCAGCAACTCGACGTTTTGGCGCGCGTTCTCAGCCCGCTTGTGGGTGCCGTGTAGTTGCCGAATTTGCAGCTGTGACGTCAGTGAACAAAAATTAGTGAAGAATAAGATCACCTTTACCGACATCTACACGTATTGACAACTACATAAGTATAGACAAAAAAGTACAGAATATCTATTAGTTATATACGCATTTTCAACTGAAGAATCGTCGAAACAAATGTTATAACCAGAAATTAAAACCGTAACCGAAACCACTAACAAAACAAAACTTTTTTTAATACCGAAACCGAAACCCTGCGTATAACCACTTGTAGGAACAGTTATTTTTTGACCGATTAATTTGGCTTAAAACCACTGGTAATCTAAGATCCTCTAAAACAACCTCTTTAACAGCTAAAAATCGATTGACGAAAACATTTTCAAATTTAAAATTCTGTTTTCAAATTTTTTTTTATGAACGATTTTAACTTTAATCTATAAATTATTCTTAAAATAAAGCTTGGCATTCGCCAAATTGGGCTGAATGGTTCTTATTCTTTTCGAATGCCGAATGCCAAACTTAACCCATCAAAATACCTTTAGCAATTTGCAGCATAACTAGCGATTTTGTTTTCAAAAAGGCGGAGAAAAAATTTCTAAATTTATGCATATTCATTTACATACTTTATGTATAGGAATTTTCTGATATGAGTATCGAACTGAGTTAAACTTTTTTGTAAGGATCCCATGTACAAAAAGTAAAAAGCCACTACATTTTTGTAAGACTACAATTTGTTAAATCTGATAGTTCATATTGCTTACAAAAGTAAAATTTTTGTTTTTATCCGTATGATACACAAAACAACACATAAAAAAAAAAATTTATGAAAAATATATATGTTTATCGCTTTGCAATATTAATTCAAGAAATGTATTTAAATTAGCAATTGAAAATTATTGAGAGTTTATTTTTTTTGGTAGCAGAAAATAATCAGGTTCAAAATTTATCAATAAATTTAAAATGGATATGGAATTAAATTTATGGATACTAATTTTACTTTCATAGAATTACAGATAATACTACCAAGAAATTAGAGGAAAGTTTGTATATTTTTGAGTAAGACAATTGCAATGTACTTATTCATCTATCGCTTCAATTGCGCGCCAATTGCCGTCGGGGTTGCGGCTGGCGAAGTCTGTGCGTGAAACATTATGAGACAGAATATTAACCAATTGGTAGGTGAGGCGTGGTCGTCAATGTGGGGAAGCAGGCTCAACCACTTGTGGCGCTTTACTAATTTTACTACCCGAAAAATGGCACGCTTGATGGTCACACAATTACGGACGTAATAAAGTAATTTGTCGTAATTGCAATTGAGCCGAGGGGCGGCAGATGCGACGCCTGTACAGTGTACACCAAGTAGCTGCCACTGCCACTGCGAAAAGTTTGCCATTGAGCTGAGCTGTGCTGAGCTGAGTCAACACAGCCCGTTCGATCCTGCCGCACACCCCTTTAAGAAGCCACCGCCTTTGCCTTTGCCTCCGCCTTCGACTTTGCCTTTGTTTCAAAGTTCGAGCTGTTGCCACCCGCTTCATCTTCTTGGATAATGTGTGACAATGTCTTGGGCACTTGCCGCGCACAGAGGGAGATTTTAATTTAGCCCGGATTTACCTGAGTGCAACAAAAACAAAAGCGAAAAGTGAGAGAGAGAAAGACAACTCTGTTTCAATTTTGCATAGAAAACTACTTAATTATTGCGCCCAGGCAAAGTCAGTTGCGGGTTGTGTGTGACTGTGGCCGTATCTGTGTCCGTGTCCGCTTTATCCTTTCAGCAGGCTCTGAGTTATGATGTCTTTATGACGCTTTTGTCTGCCCAGTTACAGTCACAGTCACAGTCTCAATCCGAATCCCTTTGCCAATCCTTTGTGTGTTGTTGCTGGATAATGAGCAAGTTAATTCTTATTATTATGGTTATTATGTGTGCAGCACACAGTCGTATAAAACATTCTTACACTTGCACTTACTACACTTACTCCCATTCGTATTCGGACCATCGTAAACATGGCCCATGCTTAACAAGTGTTGAGCAATCGAATTCTGGCAGAAGCAAATAAACAAACGCCACTTCATGGAACACATAAAATGAGTCTATAAAAACAAATAGTGGGGCATGTGGCAGGCAAGTGTCGACCCCCTTTGGATAAACAAACGCCGCCTTCGAGCGCCCCTCAACATTTCGTGTGGCACCTAACAATCTCTAGACCAAAAAAAGATCCAACTCTGGAAGTGGCCATTGGCAGCCACTCGGTCTCCCATCAACTCTGTCTCTGGGGCTGCCTGGAAGCTCTAAGCATGCTGCGAATATTTCCAAATTTGTTTTTGTTTTTCAAGATTTTTAAGCGCTAGATAAATAAACAATCTATCGATGAACCAAATTTGATGTTTTTCTCTTTAAAAAACACACTAAAAATTGTGTTTAGATATTTATTTTGAAAATAGCAGCTACATTTCTTAAATCGCATGGAGACTAAATACGGAATCCGAAAAACCATTTGGCACATGGAGAATCTAATTTCGATCGATTTAATTATTTAGATATGTGTATTTAGTTTCCGTGATATGTTTATACCAAACTGGCCAACAAATTTTGATTAGAGTCTTCGAAATGTGTTGAGAATGTTGAATAATAATAATCATACATGAAAAATTAGACAAGTTCTTAAGTTAACTAAGTTCCAACGTTATATTTAATATAGATATAAATAAGAATGGTTTAGTGTATATCTTTAAAAGTGTTATCTGGCCAATTCTTAATGATTAATGTGATTCTTTCAATCATCAGCAATTTGTTATGGTATCTTTCTTCTCTACTCTGAGGGCGACTCTCGAACCAACTCAATAATTATAAATCAATATGAGTTCAATAATGGGCTCTCACAATTATTATCTGTAAATGTAAACTACACCAACACTCTCAAGCACCAACAACAACAACAAATGGGAAAGCACACTCGAAGTCAAAAACCGAACAAAAAGGGAATTCAAACAATTTTCAAGTGATGCCAACTTAATTAAGTCACTAAATTTATGAGCTCCTTCTGCTGCCACGATGCCACAATGATTATAGACACACACACATTCAAACACATACTCAGATACTTTCAATATAAAATACAAATATGCGCGGAAGCGGCAGCAACTCAATTGACACGCGTCGTTCTCCCCGAACTCCAAAAACGGCTCCAAACTCCGCAAATGAAGCCGTCGCCGCACTCGCATCCCCAGATGAAAGCCATCATTGAATCTGTATCTGAATGTGAATGTGAGTATGAGTGTGAGTGTGAATCGAGGAAGCAGCACGAAATGACGACAATCGACGACGATCGATTTTAACGATTTGTTTTGATATTTTTACGATTATGGGGAATCGTTTGCACAACATAAATAGAACATAAAACTCGCATCACAGTTGCCAGTTGCCAGTTGGCATTACAGAAAAGCCGACGGGGAGTGCCTATCAGCTTGAGAGCGGAGGAGTTCCTAGACGAGTTTGGGGTTCCGTTTCATTCAATTAATAATAAATTAGATGTAGAAATCTCAATGAATATTTACCATTTAACGATGTATGAATTGCACTTTGGTGGCATTATCGCATCGACTTTTAATTGCCCACCGTGGTGCCGGATGCATGTGGCACTTACCGCATGTGGCACTTACCAAGCTCACTTCGTCCTGCTGCTGTTGTTGCACGACTTGAGTTGAGTTGTGTTCCGTTTGCATCACCATAAATCATATCTATGCGCCGCATGCATATGATGCAACCAACAGAAACAAAACAACAGCGCAAAAAATGCAAAAATGCATTTAAGCATAATTTTTTTGTAAATATTTTCAGTATGTTGTCCTTGTTGTTTTATGATGCGTTCGTCCTGCGTCCTGCGCTCGCCGCATATGCAAACTACGCACTCCACGTGAATTTTCGCAAGTCTTTGCCTTGGTCTCTGTCTCCGCTCTACTTTTGGCCTGCCTCTCGTCGAATGGTTGCGTCTCCTTAGTGCGGCGACATATCTGGGGCAAAACATAATTTCGGTCCTTTTTTTTTGGTTTTGTCTTATGCCTGGCGAATATTTTGTCTGCTTTCATGATTTATAGCATACGGCACAGGATGCTTAGACAGCGGCAAGTGTGGCATGCAACACAAACTCAGCATATGAGCCACTCCATGCCGTAAGAAAGAAATGAATATTCAGATCGATACAGCAAGACATACATATGTTACCATTGTCCAAGTCTAGCCAGACCTGAAATTTTCTGATTTTAAATAGTATCTTTCTGAATGTTAGGAAATAATTTACTTATGATTGTATTTTCTTAAACAAGTATTTTTTTGTATGCAGATGTAACCTTTTAGCTACAAATTAAAAAAAAAAACGATCATTAATGTGTTTCACACTTAAATTAAAATTAAAAAATAAATTATTTTGATATTAAAACTAAAAGAGAATAGTATGAATTTATGAATAGTTGTGAGAAGTTCGTTCATAAATATTTATTTTATTTGAATATGTGTAATTTTAAATACTACAATTAATGTAATAGTACGATAATTTATGAGTATATTTGTTTTTAAATTTTATAATTTATTTAAAGGGAGAACATTTTCTAAAACATTTAGGTTTTCAGAGAATTGGCCGAAAGTCACGTGCGGAGTGGCAAATGTAGTGCATTTGTCATATAATATTAAAATGGAGTCAGTTGCCCGTTTAAAGATCCATTACCGTGTGCGGCCATATGTCGAGCGACAAATCAAAATGGCGTCTGTCAACTGCGGGACATCGGTGTGTGGGTGCAGCCGTCACTCCTCGAGCGGGGGTGCATTCCAGTTCTACTTCCATTCCGAATTCGAATTCCAAATCTAATCCCAAGTGCTGTTGTTGATTGATATGCTGGCAACCCAATTTTCTCGCACGATGCTCCAGCGTGTCCTTTTGGCAGGAAGTGTTTTCCTAAGCCTCCGATGCTGTTGCAGCCATTTTGAGCAGTAGGCGTAACGGCATTCAATTGTGCATGCTAAGATGCCCCGTTCCCAGCCTCCAGCAGTTGGTGATAAGGCTCAATCGGGCACAGCACAAATCGATTGCCAGAGCGCTGCGTGTGCAACATGATAAATGTGCGTGTTCTCCTCCTTTATAGCAGTTGTCAGTTGCAAATGAATACCAACAGTTTTGTATATCTGCATGCGGCACGTCTCGTTAGTCCCCGTTTCCATTTCAATTCCTAAGCTGAAACCCAATTTCCACTCAAATGGAACGAGATAATACTCCATTTGCGCCCAATCTAATTTAGGAGGACAGCAAAGTCTTCTCCCTTTAGTGATAAGGGAATCCAAAGAAAACAACTAGGTTCAACCGATGAATTGGTTAAAATATAATTAGAAATTGACAGTCAAGTGCTTTGTCTACTGCTACTAGTTGTGGTAGATGATGTAGCTAGTGCTTCCCTCCTTCACATCCTGCACGGATCGTTCCATTTTGGCCACCAAGGTCTCGTTGATCTTCAGCTCGCGGTGCAGGTCCATCATCATGGCATAGGAGATGCGCAGCATGGGCGTGCCCTCCTGGTGCCATTGCTCGATGAGCTCGTCATTGGCCGCCAACTGCTCATCGCTGGAGAAGAAGTGGTAGCTGACACGGCAGCCCCTAAATCCCTTCACCTCCACCTCGTGGACGGGCTTTGCATCCGGCAGGCGCTGACGTTTTGGCTTCGGCTCTACCTCGTCGGAGCTTATGTTGTCTGTTTCTTTCTCCTCGCTTTCGCCCCTTTCCCCGCTGCTGCCGCCTCCGTCGCCATCGTCTTTTCTGTCGACACTGTTCTCATTGAGATGCTCGCTGAGGGAGAGCTTTGATCGCAGCAGATGAAGCTGACTGGTGTCCACCAGGAGCAGCATGTAGTGCAGTTGCCCGTCCGATCGCACTGCCTTCAGGAAGAGTCGAGTCTTCTCCTCGCTGATGGGCACTGCATCGTGCAGCAGATGCAGCATGAGCTGCGACACTGGCAACTGGTCAAACAGGTGCTCCAGCCGGCCCTCTGGTGGTGCCACTTTGTCCTCTCGCCGAGAGGAGACCCACAAGGTATCCACATACAGCTGCGCCGCCGACTCCTCGTCCAGAGATTCTCCCACCAGCTGGAGGCAGCGACTGCAGTGAAGATTCTCCCCATTCCGGACGACGCCTTTGTCCAAGATCTTCGGGCTAATCACAATATAGTTGAGGGCGTAGTAAAGGTCGCCCTCGGAAGGAGCTGTCGGCTTCGTGTCGCTGGAGCAAAAGTACTTTCTTGGCTTCTGGGTGTAGATGGGCAACGGTTTGATGCAGCTAAAGCGGCGTATGTCCACCAGATCCTTGTAGCAGTTGCTGCACTGCAATCCACAGGCCATAAATTCTGTCAGCTGCAGATTCAGTCCCTCAATTTCCACGTTTACTGTCTGCCTTTCCAGGGCTTCGTCGTTGATGTTGAGCAGACTTATCTTCATGGCCGTCTCGCTGTCAGTCTCCTTGTCCACGCTTAAGCCCTCCTCTGGATTCGTATTGATCTCGAAGAACTTGCCGAGGGGCGTAAACTGCTCAAAGTCCTGCTCAATCCATCGAATTCCATTGGACGTCACATCGATTCGCCGTTCCTTGGTCCTGTCGTCCTCCGGGGAATTCATCATCAGCACATTGATCCATTTGCTGGTTCGCATCAGCGATATGACAATTAGTTCAAGCGGCATTTCGAGTTGCTAACTGAGTGGACTTTTCAAATGATTTTCCTCACACAATTTTCACAGCTCTCACTTTCCAAATGACAGTTTATTTTAAAGCATAGACTGCTTAGACTGCTGAGAAGTGTCTATAGACAAATTTAATTTGTTTTCCAGCCCTCAATTGTATTTTATATTTGATATTATTTAAACATGGCTAATTCGGTTCTTATTGATCTGTAAAAAGTCTTAAAGCCACTTTTGCCTTCTTGCAGAGTAGTGGACATCTGTGTTCTTATTTTAAACAATCTAAAGTTGAATATTTTTAGGTGACTAGTAGTAGGGAATATACAGACTCCTACGAAACGCTTTTACCGTCATAGTCACACACGGAAACGAAATAAATCGAGAGCGAAATGAATGGGCTCAAAAGGATGAATGGTCAGTTTGAAGGCAAGGCATAAAGAACAATACGACAACAACAACAATAACAACAACAGCTAGCAAGAAATATTGAAACGAAAAATACAACTGACAAAATTTTATTTCGTTTTATTTGCAAAGCGGAGCACTCCATAAATTTTCGGGCGCTCAATATTGTTTCAGATCATAAATCATGGCTGCATTTGCGTACGGACATACATTTCAAACACATACACACACATACACACATAGAGACATGTGTGCACACATGAGCTGCATTCAAAGTGGAGGAGTTTGGGAACTCCGACGCAACCTCCGTCTGCATCTGCATTGCCACAGACACAGTCACAGACACAGACACAGACAAAATGTACCTTGTATCTGACATTGGGCTGCAGATGCAGCGCAAAAAACGAGCAAAGGCCAACAACAACAACAGTAATAACAACAATAACAGAAACAACTGGAACAACAACAATATCAACATGCACTCACAGTGCATTTGTATAAAGTCAATGCCGCTGCACTTGTGCCCGGCGCATCCACATCCACACTCACATCCACACTCACAGTCACACTCACATCCAAATTCGCATTCGAATCCGCATCACATCGACCGCCCCACACACCTCTCATTCCCCAAGCTGTGCGACACTCCGCACAGTGGGCAAAAAAGCTTGCTTACATTTGATATTGTAAAACCTCTTTGTCCAATTACGAAATAAAGGTAGCTCCCAATGGGTTCATTGATGAATTTTGTTTATTTTTATTTGACTATACGTATCCTTATATTGAATTAAGTATAAAATAATTAATAGCTATAGAAATTTTAATACATATAATCCCAGTAGAAATGCTTAAAATCATTTTATTAAAAATGTCACTGTTTGTATGTTTATTTTGGTCAAAGATTAAAGAATCCTATTAATAAAGAAACACAATGAGTAGTCCTGCCAATTCATTCCAAATTTTTTTATTTCTTTAACTTCTGAAATAAACGGAGAGATTGTTCGATTATTGTCTACAAGCTGGTAGAATTAACAAATTACAATCTGATAAATTCTACCATGAACAACAAATTTAAATATATTTCTTGGCATTTTTTTTATGGATTTTTAAGGATTATGTTTTTTTTCCAACAATTATCAAAAGAATTGAACCACGGTGCGGCGATGCAAATTTAAAATGAAGGCAGCTCGCCAGGCCAGTTGGAAGTGGGGCGGGCATAAGACTCGTTGGCGATGCGGGGGTGGGGGCGGGTTTTTGCTGGTCAGTGCCGACCAACTGAAGTGGTCTGCAAATTCACATTAACGCAAATTCCGTAAGTGAAGTATGTTGCATTTGCCGCACGTAAATTTAAAAAGCGCGGCACAATAACAAAACATTCGCATCGCATCGCATTCGCTTATTTACAGATACAAATACAGTTACGGATGCGACTGCATTTGGCGTCGGAATCGGAGTCGGAGTAATTGAAGGAGTCAGCCTCCCAACACTCTCTGACCCTCGATGCTCCGACTCCTGCCCCTGCCTCTTGCCTGCTGCATGCTACATACTGGATACTGGATACAGCTGGCAGTTGCATAGGCATTCGCATTTGCACTCGTGCACACATATTTGAGATACATAAATCTTGTGGATGAGCGTGCAGCGTGCAACGCAGCTCCTGGACTGCCGAGTGGGCGGCACGAAGTGGGGTTGGCCCAGCACTCGGCTTGTGATTGGGGGTCAGCAGCTGTGCGTCAGTTGGCGCAGTCGAAATATTGGAAAACTTCTATTGTATAAACGAACTCGTAGATCCTTTAAAAAATTAACGGAACACTAAATCGGAGGATGAGGAAAACTTGAACTGAAGACTTGATATGTGAAAACATATAGTATGGTAATTTCTAAAGGGTATGCTTATGAAAATTCAAAGACATTTTTGATTACATGTACGTAGTATAATCGTACTACGATTTATTTATCCAACAGATCCTTTCCTTTTATCCTAATTCTATCAATATTTTTTTAATAATTTTTATTTTATTTTCAGTAAGAGATGATTTTCCTGTTATTTATATTCTTCAAATACTCTCTTTAGTTTCTAATTTATTTAGTGTATATCCTAAACCCCTTAAAAACTCGCTATCTAAAACTCATTTTATTCCCTTTCAACATCCAATATCATGTCAGTGAAGACAATCCTTTACCTTTAACTGACTACAGATGGCGCTTTAACACGATGGCAATCCATCTGCGGCACTAATAAAAGATTTCGCTAAATTGATACTGTCGATGGAGTAATTAAACTGCAATTTTTATGAGACATGTCGGACAGAGGCCGCTGCTATCACAGATCGAATAAATTATATTCGTTGGCTATTGGACCCTCGCACTGCTTTTACACGCACACAACTGCACACTCACATGTGTGTGTGTCTCCTGTGAATGTGGCTGACTTCGGGGCCGTGTGTGTGCATTGTTGGCCGCATCCGTTGGCCTGTTGGTTTCGACGGTAAATTTTCCGACGCAATTTTGTCATACTCCGGTTCCGGCTGTGCCTCATCCTCATACCCTTTGCCATTGCAGCTTGTTTTTTCTTTTATTTTTTTTGGCACGCAAATAAATTTTCTGAAAAAAGTGTGCGAACTTTTGAGCCCGTCTGATTGCATTTTAATTTCCCAGTTCGTTTTCGTATTGAATTCGCCTTTGGATTTGGCACGACAACTTGGTTCGACCTCCGTGATTGTCAGCTAATGATTGTTGCCTCCGTTTTGATCTCCCAACTGGCACTTACGGGTTACGACTCTCTTCTCCTCCCCTCTGTCCCCCTCTTGATTTGAGTCGACAGTGTGGCTGGCAGACATTCAAATCATTTCAATGAAAATGACAGAAAGCAGCACAAGAATTAAATAAAAAAGAAGAGCGAGAAGATACTCTATCCATGAAGTTGTTAATTTTTATGACGTCATTACTCGCCTCGTAAAATCCAGTCAACAGTTGGTTGCTCTGAAAGCAACAGGCTTCAGTTTTATGAACATGTTGAGATGCGAGCAGAGACTGAGTGAAACTGGGATTCCGAATCTCGACAAGTCGACTCGAGAGTTGTGAGCTTTATTTGCAACCGGAATTTTTATTGTTATTGCGCCATTTATGACTTTTACGGGATTTCCCGGTTTCGGCTCACTTCTAATTTGAGTCCATTGTTTTCGGTGCCCGCTCAGTTGTTACCACATTTATACGAAAGATAAGTATGAATCAAATCTGACCTTCTAATTGTTGACACTTGAATACGAGACGCGAAAGGTTATAGCAATATGTCGAGGGTGTGAAAACTGACTAATCCGACCTTGTTCAATCAATTATTAATTTTCGTTAAGGAATTAACAAATTTATAATTTTAATTAAATTCATTTGAATTTAGAGAGCTTACAATAAATAAATTTAAAAAAAAAATTAATGGCGTATTATTTACTGCCAAAAATATCAATGTTTTTTAGATTTGTGATTAAATTCATTCTATAAATCTTACTACATTTTATGCTGCTCTACATTTGAGTATAAATTATTAATGAGCCTCAGGGAGATTTTCAAATCAAATTGGCTCAAATAAATAAATAAGTATTAAATATATGTATACCCAATAGAAAACATATTTTCTAAAAAGAATGAAACTTTGATTACAAAATATTGCAGCTTATAAAATATCAATTAGAGTTCTTCCTTATTAAAAATCGAATGACTTATTCTTGACCAAAACACATCGATAAGTCAAGAGTTCTATTCTATAAACTTGACACGTTCATTCCAGCACAGCACAACTGTAATTAAAATTTATGGTTCAATTTGTACTCGTATATGTGATAGTCATGGTTTGATATTGGCCCGAAGGATTGAATTTCTGGTAATTTAAGGCCTTCAAATTAGACGAATGTGAACAAGGTGAAATTGAGGTGGTGGTTGTCATTCAATTTGGCTTCCACCCGCTGGGCAGAACATTTATGCGCCATGTTCTACTTATATTTTTATGGCCGCTTCTTGCAACTCAAAACCACAAGCACACACACACATACGTACATATATGTATAAGGATATTCTAAATAGAGAGACTCAGACGTTCACCTCGCCAAGCGAGTGAACGAGAAGCATATTTTAAACATGGATTCTTAATTAGTGGCAAATGTATCCCATTTGTTTTTTACACCTTGGCAACGCGATTCACGTACACATGTATACACAGAGGTATAACCGAACTACGGTATATATGAGCTAGATAACACCCCACCCCCCCCCTTCCCGTCACGCCCCTTTACAGGGGGGCAAGGCAGGCAGCAAATTAGTCGAGTGCCTGCCAAGCTGTGTGCTCCTTCTTTTCCATTCCCGTGTCTCCATTCCCCATTCGATGTCGACAGTGCGTCTCATAATGCGCGCTAATTAATCCTGCAAGGATCGGATTTTCCCGACGTAATTATATTTACAGCCGCCATGCGAGCTAAACAGCAACAACAACAACAAGAGCAACAACAGGAGCACGAACAATACAGGATGCTCATCCTCGGCAGGGCTCAACAACAATTGCTTGCCTGAAGGGGGCTGAGGGGTTTTTTATGATATACAGCGGCGTTTTGTACTTTAGCCTGGCTTGGAGGGTGAGAGGCAGGGCGAGAGGAAGGGCGAGGGGTGATGGGATGGGCAGCATTGGCAACGGCAGCAGCCTGGCAGCTTCGGTTGGGGCTCAGTCTCAGTCTCATGGCGCAGAAACATGCGAGTCGGCGTCGCCTCGTGAAAGGATACACAAGGATATTAAATTAATTTTTAAGTGCGTGCAGAAGACGAAGAAAGCAACAAAGAATTAATGTGCTTTTCTTGCTTACGTCTATTGTCTGGTGGCAAGAAAACTTTAAGCATATTTCAGTACTCGATTACAGGGTGATCCCTGTAGATAAAATACATGCAAGTGAGTCCCAGTATACGAAAAATATCTTCTAATCCTATAAAAGTCTAAAAAATACATGGCAATCTTTCACAATTTTAAGCTGTCATCTCTTCTTCATTCTTTCATTTAAACAAAAAGGCTTAAACAAATTGAGATATCTGTCTTACAGAGTTTTAAACCTCAATATCAAACACTTCAATTTAAATTTGAAACTTAAATTATAATAAACAATTGTCAATAATATTACGAGTATCATGATCTGTACAATTTTAAATTATAACCCTGTATATTATGAAGTTTTTGTCTCACAGATTGTTTCCATGATTTTTATTCTTTTTTCTTCGCGAATATAAATAATGAGTACATTTTGTTTATTTAAGTTTGTTATTCCTCTTTTTTCTGTTGCTTTATTGCTTTCCACGCGGGTGGCTAACTGGCAACTGAGAACTGGCAACTGGGAAGTGGCAACTGGCAACTGGCAGTGGTTTAGTTGATGGGGAGTTCGTGATGTTGTTCCATGGCAGATCCGCCGATACGTTGGCAAATTAGATACAACAGTTTCGTGAGCTCCGAATCCTTAGACTTGGTTTCTTTTTAAGCAGCGTAATGAGTTCTTTTTCGTCTTCTCTTCTTCAGTTATCAGTGAGCGATGATTAAGTTTGGAACTAGCCGACTTTGGGACTAACCAAGTAACCAAGAGTCCGAGTATCTGAGAATAGAAAAGTTAAGTGATTACTTTTTGCTGGGCAGATTCAAAGTCCAGGCGCAAAGTTCTGCTCGTAAATTTATTAAGCAAAAACTTGGAAAACTTTCGACGGACAATGCATACGCAAGTTTTGCAATTGTATTCATTCAATGAAGTCAACTCGGTTGCCCACCATTCTATGCATTATTCATGAGTCCGTGCAGATGAGCTCGAACTTATTGTAATTGGAGCGCTCTGTATGTATAGAGTGTTCCATGGACTGTGAATTTGTTAAACTGTTGTGTGAATGGTCTGATAATCAAGATATATGTTAACAAATAAGATCTGATAGGAAGTCCATCTATATACTTTACAGCAGAGAATGGAAACTCATCGTAAACATCTGTTAGTCAGAAAATCTACAGGGTATCTGTTAGCTCAACCCCTAGAAAATTCTTGCTTACTGCTGGTTGTTCTATTTCTCCCATTTTAGAATCTCTACACACTGAAGGAAGAACTAAGTCCAACCCTCCTGAGACCTGTTTAAGGTGTAGGCCATGATTAGGGCCACAGAATCTGGTCCTGGACTTACTATCGATTGCTGAATAAGATGTTTAGCATTTAACGAGCTATAAATGGCGCAATATTCGCTGAGGTTCGCGACCGTCACTGCATGCAACTGGCGAAATTACACGGAATGTATCTCTGAGGTTGGCAGGCAGATGGCGAATGCATCCATAAGATACGCACACGTCGAAGTACAAGAACAAAATGCATTGGCATTGGCATTGGCATAAAGCACACCTCAGCTTAGTGCCGCGATGAATGGATTTATAACTGAGTGCGAACAGGGGCAAAGCCTTAGGGAAGGTGGTGCGGCTTGCTGTGGTGGTGGTGGATGTGGTGGCGGTGGTTCTGGTATCGCTGATAATGATAATGTGCTCGTCGTCAGTGTCAGCGTCATCGGCGATGCACTGAATGCAACGATAGGATAAGTTTTTCCTGTGTCGGTGGTTTCCACAGAGCTCAAAGTGCCGCCATTATGGGCAATGGCGGTGCAGTGGGATACGACTATGCAGTGGACTCTACTGCACTCTACTCCACTCCACTCCACTCCAGTGCAAGAACAACAGCACCAACAATAACAACAGCAGCTGCAATGGCAACGTCGAAGACTTTTTGGCTGCGATTCAAGCATTTGGATGCATAAATCAAACATTTATATGCGGCACAGCTTCGTTGCGGCGTCGTTGCGACTCACATGTGGAACGGAACGGAGTTCTTGGTGGGGCAGGCACTTGAATGTGATTACGCAGCAAGAGATTGCAGTTGGTCTGGAGATGGAAATGGGAATGGAGACGAGACTCAACTCGACACATAAGCAGACAGTGCCCTAAACTTTACTCTTTTCTCCCTTTACCATTTCTGGGCATCAGTCTCTGAGTCATGGCCTGGGTTTGGGTTTGGGGCATCAAAGGCGTCTCCGACGACGCGGCATGCACGCTGGAAATGAAGACGATTACAGTGACTGCGACTGCGACTGCAATGATGGATATTATTCCTAAGGCGAAAAGTCTTAGCCCAGCGGTGCTTTGCGACACCAAAGCGATTTGCGACGTGATTGATTGCTTCATTGCGACACAACACGCTGCCCAGGATTTGGCAAGGATTTGTGTCGAGTTCGGTTTCTGCAAGAATGCGACATAAATATTACTTATTTCCAAGTATAAAAACATTGCAGTGGAGTGCAAATCGAATTGTCATTATCAAACTATCAAGTTAAAGAACTTACTTCCCTGTTTTATTAGATTCTTTCATCAAGAAATATCAGAAAAAAGGAAGTTCATTATTTTATTAACTGTGCTCTATTAGGTGTCTTTTATAATATTTTTATCCCTATTCCATTGTCAAGCTACTTAGCCAAAATATAAACTAAAAGCAGACTTTAACTTATTTAAAAAACAATATTCATAAACAAGATTTCATTAACTGCTAAACCCAAGGCTGCGTTTGGTTTGCGACCTGAAATATTGTTTCCATTAAAATACTTGGCCTTTCATTGGAGTTGAACGGACAGAGAGCTGGAGAGTGGACCAATAGAGTGGAAATTCCATGACGAAGCAGACTTCAAAATAAATACGAGTCCAACACAATTCTCGATCTCAGACCCAACATTGCCAGCGAGTCTATGCAGCTGAATTGAAATGAGGGCAAAACTTGTAATTTGGATGCGTTCCAATGGATTCTAGACAAACTTTCGGTACGAGTACGATGAAGTACAAAATAATCTTTGTGTGTATGTCGCAGACTGTCCCTCTGACAGTCTTCCCCTCTGTGTGTATACACACTATATTTGTCCCATTGGGCCCATTTCAAATAATACACCCTTTCAACTCAATCCATAACATAGTGGATGCGAATGTCTACAAGTAGCCGAGAAATGCCACGGAAATGGCAGAAAAATCAAGGCGCAAAATATATGCGCAAAATTTATATGGAAAACAGAGTAATTTTTTTTCTTTACTTCCATTTTTCCATTTTTTTTTCTGCCAACTCGGCGTGTTTGTGCTAGTTCTTTTTTCGGCTAGCTAAAATTTATTTTTTACTTAAAACTTTCTGTTGTAAGCAATGAAAAATGGCAAAACAAACTTTCCAGCTTTTCAGCGAGCTGAATTTGTTTTTGTTGAAAGTATCGAATTGATTTCAGTTGAGCAAGTTTCGAATTTTCAAATGCAAACGGCTAATTTATGCGAAAGTTCCGCCTTTCCTGGTTATTTTCCCCCCACTTCTACATTTCATTTGTCTACTTTTCTTTAATGGAGGCACAAAATGAAAACATACAAAAACATATATTCGACTTGGAGCTTTGGTAAAGTAACAATAATTTTAAATAGCCAAATTGTAGTCCTAATGTGCTTCTGTAGATTTATAATGTTTCTCCTCCCTCTTTTAAATATCTAAAGAAAATTAGTAAATCTGTAAGTCTACGATCAAGAATGATAAAAATGTGATCGTCGAAATTAATCAATTAATTGTAAAGAAAAATGTATGGTATGAGATTCATTTTTAAAATTATTTGGGCTAAATTTAAAACTCTTTCACTTAGTTTGCTTAAACAAAAAAAATTTCGGGAATTGCAGAGCATGTGTTTCTGTTTAATCCTTCAAATATATTGTATTAACCCCGAATAAGTATAATTTATATATTTGTGTAATTTATTGTTTTGAAAATCAAATTATTTGCCAAACTTGAGTCAACAGCAGAACGACGCCACAAATATTATTCATTTGGCCGAGCAGAAGCCGGAAAAAAGCCAAAAGCCGAGAGAGATCATGCGAGTTGAACTGCAAAAAACAGACGACAATATTTTAATAGTTTAACGCAAAACAATAAATAAAATAAAATCAATTGCCGGACAGGACAGGGCAGAAGAAATGGGGAGTTGGCTATAAACGCATTCATAGCTTGTTTTCTCTCTTAACATCTCTCTCTCTCTCTCCCTCCCTCCTTCTGATTGCTGGAACAAAAGGCAAATAACCAAAATCGCAAATAATACGACATGTTATACGACAACAAAAAACAATAGCTTGCAGCATGCAACAGCAACAACAACAACAATTGCAATTACAACAACAATTGCTGTAGTAGTAGCAATAAAATCGTTTGTTTCCGGCTGCTGGCTATCAAAGCTACTGGAATTTATTTTCATTTCTGAACAACAGACACAGAAACAGAAACAACAACTGCAAATCGCAAAACCAAAGTGCAAACATTGATGTCGTTTTTGTTGTTGTTGTTATTGGTGTTGTCTCTCGATGCTGCTTGACTATTTGCTAAAGTCATTGCGGTGCTTTGCCCCCCTCAACGCCTCATAATACCCTACACAAATTGCCCCCCGAGTCAACAAGCTTCCCAGGGGCATGCGGCCGACTCTGCACAATGCCAACGACAGCAACCAAAAACAACAACAGCAACAACAACAACTACAACAGCAATAACTTCAACAACAGCAACTGCAACAACAATATTAGTAATAATATTCACATTTATGGATTTGTAAGTGGTTCCGCATGACTAACCCCGCATCCTTTGAATCTCTTTCCTTTTCTCTCTCTCTCTCTCTCTCTCTTTGTCTATTTCTCTACTACGTCTGACTGCTTAGAGCTGGCACACGACAACGACTCCAGGTTGGCTTTGGTCGTGCAGGTCATTAAAGTTTCAATAAGGTTGGCTCTAATTCGGCTTTGCATTTTTGAGTTGTTGTTGTTGTTGTTATTGTCGCTGGAGATACTCAAGGGAGTCCTGGGGGTCAGTTTGGGTTTACAATTCATAAGTTAGTCCTCAGCTCAATGCACCCATTCTCCAAGGAGACTTGCGAGCGACCGAAGCTCATGTGTAATTGACACAACAAAGTGTTGCAAATTGCAATCATCTTTTCTAGCTTGAGATCAAATTTTCTTAACCTTGAAATTGCTAAATCCTCTTTACGAGCTAAAAATCTAGTGGCGAAAACATTTTCTGATATTAATTTTTTCTAACAATTGCATGTATACAATTTAATATCGTTCGTCACAAAATCGGATATAATAAATTTTGGTGGATGGAAATGCTGTCGTCTGTAGACTTTTACTTCGTAGAGGTTTTTTTTTAAGATAATGCTACATATTCTATGATCTTATTACATCAAGAACTTGAATAACTCTTTCTTTAATATTTGCAGTAGTATATTAGATAACTTCACTGAAAATGGTCTCGACTTCCTGAACAGAGTGTCATCAGAGCAGAGAAAAATGGAATTTATGTGGCGAAATAATTAATTCTGTCAACGGCATTGGCTGCAACAGAAATTGACGGGATGTACATAAATAAATTGGAGTGGAAAAAGTGCAGGGCATGGAATCGCTTTTCGATTATGTTAATTTAATTTCCATTGCTCGGGCGACATGAGTGGAACACATGCCGGCAATATGTCCAATGGCGCGGCGGGAATAAATCCAAATCATGCGATCCAATGATCACATTGTGCCGCAACTTGAGTTATGGCGCCGACCAAACATTCACACTCACATTTACACACACACGCACACACATTGAAACACAAGTGCACACACGAGCTGACAAAGCGATTGGAGAAACAACATCGATGGCTGTTGGCAAATAAACTGCAAATGTGAACAGGACAAATAAACAAAGGACGAGCAAACAAAGAGACATCCTTTGATTAAAGTCTAAGAAACTAAAGAGAGAAATGTTGCAGAAATTAAACCAATAAATAAATACAAATAACCAACAAAATCGATTAGTGTTGCGCCTTTAAATATGAGTAAAATAAATAATAAATATTCTGAGAAAATAAACGGATAAATATTATTAAAATCATTCATGGACTTAGTAAATTAGTAATTTAACAAGTTCGACGAGTGAATCTCAGATAAAGAACTCAATATTTTGGACTTCTTTGAAAAAGAAATGGTAATTAAAAGAAATTTATTAAAATTCTGTTAACACACAAAGTTAAAAATATTATATTGAAATTTCTATTACACTTAACGAAACAACGGAATATTTTAATTATATATTAGGTATATTGATAAACATTTAAGAAATTAACAAATAATAATCTGACAAATATGCTTTTACTTTAAATAAAATACTGCGATGGATCACACTCAAAATAGGCATATGTACGGCTAGTTGATTGCTCTGTTCTGCTTCTTTAGCACACATGGCTAACAGTCTGCCGGTCTGCTCGACCGTCTGTCTGACATTCTGGCTACAACCATCTCTGGCGACTGAGAATTAAAATGAAACATTTCGGGCTGTTGTGTCTCGAGACGAAATATTCTTTATTTCTGTCTCCGATTTGAATTACGTACGATGCATGCGATTTCTTTCGTGTGTGCGTCGAACAATTTTGAATGCTATTTGTTTTATATGCCGTAGATTTTTTTCTTCCAAGTGAAATACGTTTTAATTTATGGGTCTTCTGCGTACATTATAAACTCTTGTGTTTTACAAGCACTTGGCAGACGTCACCAGGATATGTTGTATTACAATACGAATTAAGAATGTTAAAGCACACCATAGGGGAAGTCAGGAAGGAAAAAGCAGAGAGAAAAAGAGTGAGAGACAAGAACAAAAAGGGGCTAGGTTATATTTTGCACCGAAGTATTAAGTGATCAAAAGAAATTATGAAGTTCTTAGGCCATATATTGACTTAAAATGGATTTTAAATTTGATTAAACACTTTGTGATCTGAAAATAAAAAAAACTTGAACTGTTTTATAAAAGAGAGACATACTAATTAAAGTTTGTTGGTTTCGGTTCCCAGTTGTCTACTTTTAATTTTCACAGCCTCACACTTAACAAATTCATTAAAATAAAATATAATGCTATGAATCAATCTGAACTCTGACAAGCGCTAATTAATGCCTTTGAGCTTGGTCTAATGATGGGAATGTGTATGTGAATCTTTGACCAATATAAGGCCACTTGAGCCAGATTCGAATCCTGAAGCCGAATCGAATGCTACCCTGACGAAAATTGCTTTCCACCATAAATTGGCAAAGAAATCGAAAGGAAACCGTGAACATCGTAAACAACATTTGCCGTTTTTTTCATCTCATCGTGCTGTTGTTGTTGTAGTTTCCCCTTGCTTTTGCGATGCTAAAGCAATTTGTAATTTTCCGTATTTCATTCGCATACACTTCATTAACATCCCCTCAGAGCCGGGCGCTTGCTTGGCTCCAAGGAAGAAGAGTTTGTTTCAGTTCGCTTCAATGGCTGCTAACCAGGCAAGTACAGGGGCAGGAACAGGAACAGGAGAAGGGTGGCAGTTGAGGGTGGGATGCATCATTAGAGTCGTTGAGCATAGTCGTGCCTTGAAATTTACGTCCTTTTTGGCGAAGACCTTCTCTAATTTCTTCAAGGATCCTGCCAGCCTCATGTATGCTCGCGTCCTGCGGCTGACGATGAATAGGACGGGGAACTTTCGCATCAGCGACAACGACACAAAAAGTCCTTGGCCAATGACAGCCGTAGCCACAGCAGAAGCAGATCTAAGAGTCAGGAGCTGGGAGCTGGGGGCGGACTCAGGCCCAGGCTGAGACAGGAAAATGTTTTTTCACGATAAAAATGATGGATGACATCATAAATAACGTTGGAGTGCGCCCAAACAGAGGGTTTCCAGTGGTTGTTTATTTCGATATAAATGAAATTCTTTTTTTTTCGCCTTTTCTGCTGCTTATTTTGGCCAGCCAAACCGAACAAATAAAAACTTTCTGGGCCCCCCAACAATTTGGCAAGAAAATACACTCACACACACACACACATACAGCGCCCTGAATTAGGCAATGCAAATGCCGAAGATTCAATGCCCTAACCCGATGCTGCTGTTGATCCAAAACTTCTGCACATAATCAATGGCCATTAATTTGTGGGCGGGGCCCTGGTTATTGGGCGGCATTTGTAATCACAGCTCCAGTTCCACATTGTATCTGAGATGTTTCCCGTCATAAATATCGAAAATTATTATTAATGTGCTCTGATGTTTCTTCGGCAGCCAGTCAGCAAGTCGAGACATCGTTGACTGAGCTTTTGTACATTTACCGCACTCGAACAATGGGCGCGAAATCAAAAATATGCCATATAAATAAATATACTGACATTTAATGTTGAACGCTTTCATCATATTAATTTTTTATTTGATCCAATTTCAGCTGAATTTTATTTATTGTAACTATACCCATATTTCAAAGAAATCTTCGGTATCTAACGATTTAAAAACAGAATTCCAAATATTATCATATAAAAAAAATTAAAATATTTCTGAAAAGTGTCTTATTTAATTATTTCTTTGTTGTCACTGATACTATTTCTGAGTCCAAAGCTTTGAAATTAAATGCAAGCATTTTAAAACATTTCAAAAGACACCCGCTTTAAATTTAAAGACATGTAAGCTAAGCTCATATTTTTCTATATTTAAATATATATGTCTCTTTTACTGACTCTTACTCTGTGTTTTTATAACACATAAGTCTCATTATTTTTAACAAATTAACAGTTCTAATTTTGGATTAGCTAATTGAAAATTCCCCCATTGTGCGGCGTATTTTGAAGGACAAAGTCGAGCCGCACACACGGCCAGAGATTGTATAAAAGTGAAAGCTTGCCAAGATGTTTCAATGTGTGTGTGTGTGTTTGAATGTGTGTGGGTGTGTGTTGGTTCGCTTTAATGATATCCTTATAGCCTGCTAAATTTATGGCAAAGCCGCATAAATTTAGACGCGTTTTTTTCACGCTTTCACTACAAGGCGAACCTTATCGTATTTTTATTTTAATGGATTTTTTATCTGCCACTGCTGATGATGACGTTGCCAGCGTCTTTAGCATCAAGCAAAGGACGCGAAGGACACACAGGACACGCTGGTGGAAAGTGGAATGTGGGGAAAAACCACAGTGGCCAAATAGCTGGGCACATTTCTCATTTTGTTTAACTGTAACTTGATGCAGGGAAATGGGATTTAATAAGCCAACATTTATTTTAGACATTATTGATGACGGTTTATTTATCGTGCCCCATTCCCTGCCACGGCTCTGTTCTGCTCAACTCAACTCAGTTCAGCTCGGCTCGGCTCGGCTAGTGGCTCCATTAATGTGAACCTTTGCCGGTCCCCTGTCCCCCTTCGCATACTACTTATGCGGCAAAATTCAAAAGGATTAAGTCACACACACACACTGGCATACACTGTCACACTCGTACACACACACACACACACATTCATAGGGAGACAAAGGCGCAGCCAAAAAGATTCACAGCCGCTGCACAATGCAAAAAGCTTCTCGACATGGTTTTGTGCCCCTTTGTCCCCCTCCTTGTGCCCCCCTTTGCCACCTTGGCCCCTTTTCCCCTCATGTTGTCCGGCGATTATTCAAAATGCAAGTCACAAGCTCACTTATGCTTGTGTGTGTGTGTATGTGTGTGCTCGAAAATCCTCGCAGCCATGTTGGCGTCAGAGTCACAGGCTCCTCTTCTCTCCCGCTGCAATTCCTGCTCCTGCTCTGCTCTTCGCCTTAGCTTTAGGATTTGATGCCGCGGCTGCTGCTGCTCCCCCTTCTCCTTCCCCCTCCTCCTCCTGCTGCTGCAATTGCTGCATGTAAATTCTTAAAGTAGTACTTAGCGCTATTATTTATTATATTCCAACAGTTTCAACACCTCTCAACAAGTACCGAGCCGTCGAAGGGCTTGCGGGTGTGAAGTGGGCGGGAGGAGCATCTCTTAGCTAGCTGCACTTTCCTATTGTTGCGCTTTGTTCGCATTGTTGTTAGTTCTTCCCTTGTTGTTGTTGCTGTTGTAGTTGTTGCAGTTGTTGCTGCAGTCCTCTGCGATGTTGTGCAGAAATTTATGAATATTGCATGGTAATAAAGCGAAGGATTTCATTACTTCTGAATATGCGACTGAGTGTGTGTGAGTGAGTGTGTGTGTGACTGAATGTGTGTGTATGCGTGTGTATATGTACACGAATGTCACATATTTTTGCAAGTGATAGAATGATTTGAATGCCTTTAATTTGAGTCCCTGTTGCGGTTGATTCTTAAGAGTTCAAATTGTTATAGGAACATCGAAAGAAATTTCTTTATCTATAATCTTAGTTTATGGACCGATGATATTCTTGCGCTTTTAAGCATTTTCTTTAATTGATTTGTAATGTATATTACAGCACTTACATTTTATTCATAGCCCGAGTTAAATTCCATTCCTGATGGTTGAGTTGCTTCGCTTGCCCCAAAGTTAAATTGTGGAATAGTTCTTTTATTAGAAATCACCTTCAGCTGCAGATACCATGGGGCATCTGTTTTTAAAACCCACGCGGATGAGAATTTCCACTGGCGGAGTTCCATATCAATGGATGACAAAGACAACGGGTCGCTCAGTGGCCACATCGACTGTGAAAACCACCAAAAGATTTATACGCCACATAATTCCGAAATGAATCGCGGGCCGAGGGAGAAAAACAAGCAGAAGTCGACTGAGAAACAGAGAGAGTGAGAGAGAAAGAGATAGATAACGAGAAGGGGCGCGACACTTACAACCGCCATAATCATTTCAACAAGAATAATTTAAATAATTATTAAAACGATTGCCGAGCGTTGATGACAGCGTCGACAATTACAAGCGCGACTCGAACTCGAACAGGACATTTGTCTGGCAACAGGCCGCCAATTGTTCGTCCTCGTTCTCGTCCTGCTTCCTGCGCCCTTCGCCGCATCCTGTCAGCTGCGTCTGGTTGACTTTTGATTGCCTGTAGTGCATTCAGCTTTTTTGTATTTGTGTGGTCGTGTGGTTAAAAATTAATACGCGGAAGGATATGGCAGGCAATTCGTTTTCTGGCCCTGCTCCTGCTTCTGTTTTCTCGCCTCTCGCACACAAAATCAAAATTACAGACGAAATTCGGCAGCGCATTTCATTGGCTCATGAAAAATTTACATTTGAATAGACGACTGAATATATGTAGTATATTTCTGGTCTGCCTGCAACTGAATTGCTCGACAGTCCTGGACAGCTGGCGCAACGATCCTGCGGTTCGCGACCGCCAGGAAGCTGCGCCAACAATGGAATCTGGAAGTGCGCCTCCGTGAGCATTTATGTGGCGTATTGTTTTAATTTTCAGCATTCCGATTATATAAATTTATTGTGAATGCATTCAAATAAATTCCAAGATCTTGCAAACAAAATAGACGAATCTTTAATATATTATTAAGTTTTTAGTCAACATAATAAACAAGTTTCAGATTTATTTTTTTCGAAAAGGTCTAGTTTATTACTAAAAATAGTTCGTTCAGTATTTGGCTTTAAGATTTTAAAATCTGGGCACAAATCGAATCGGAAAACACGCATTGCGCACTGTTTTCAGTTGTGTCGTGTCACGTTCTGGGACAGATTCGGAGCCACAGCTTGTGGCTGGCGCGTGTTTAGGCCATGTTCCTCGCTTTCTCCTCTTTCCTCTCCCACCTCCCCTCTCCCTCTTCCTGGTTGACTCCTTGGCAGCCCTGTGCCAACCGCTAATGGCGCTCGCGCACTTTTGGCTACTTGCACTGGAGCATTTTGTCTTCCAAATTAATTTGGTGTCCAGCATACTATGCGTTCCTCTTTCAAGAGCGAAAGAGACAGCAATAGAGGGCCCAGGACCAACATCAGCAGCAGGACATGATTATGTTGAACATTGCAGGCAGAACAGAACAGAACAGAGCAGAACAGGAGACTGAGGTTCAGTGTTCATGTCCGCACTGCGCTGCTTCGATTCAATTAAAAGAAGAGCGAAAATGCCAACGAAATTGCGAATGAAAATGAGAATGGGATTGGCAATGGAATGCGCCATGGATGGGGATTGGAATAGAGGTGGGATCAGGGGTAGGACGTAGAGAGAATGATGTCGCCGCTGCACTTAATGCATAAATTCTCTGCTGGACATCGCTCATGATAAATTTGATTATTTTCAGCGATGTTGTCGATTTTCATGTATCTGCATTTAATCGATGTGCAAACTTTACTGGTTTGTAGAAACATTCAATTAATTATGAATGAACTCATTAGTACTACGAACAATATGGATAATGGTATTTCTGCAAATCATCTGAAGTGAATTGAAACAGGATTTTAAAATGAGGAAATTAGATGAAAAATCATCTTATATTTCTTTATGTCAAGTTAAAAGATCTGATAGGAATCTCCATGCTAAAAAATCCATTGTAAAATTGTTAAGATTTTACTAATAATTGTGACTGCTTTTTTGTAATTATTAATTATTAGTAATATTAGTAATTATTTAATTTATATTTTGAATTTGTTTTCTTTTTCGAAGCTTAATCATCTTTCTCTATCACATTCTCTCACTCAGCGTCTGTCTACTTGTGTATTTGATTCCATTGATTCCTTCTATTAATAGCATTTATTTAATCTAACTATATTATTTATCTCACATACTTAATAAATATGATAGCACAAATCATTTAATTTGTATAACCAACCTTAATTCATTCACTTAAGATGAGTATATTTCAGATCTGGGAGTGTGGGGCATTTTTGGCAGTTGCTGCTGTCAAAATAGAAGCCAAATGCTGCAGGCTTTAAATTGTTTAAGTATTACGATGCATTGGGGAATTCAATGCAAGTGGCTGGAAAAAACTTTTTCAGTACCAAAATAGTCGCAAAAAAAAAAAAAACTAGAAAAGGAAAGCAAAAGAAAGGCAGAACGTGGCTGGGCAACAACAATGGCAGTGGCAACATCCAATTATTTTTCGATTAGTTTCGCTATCATTCTTCAAAAACAACAACAACAGCAACAACAATATGTATTTGGCGCATCTGAAACCGAAACCTAGAACGAACCCAAAACACAAAACTCACCCCTCAGGACGTAAGAATGGGTAAGGGTAGAAAAGAAGAAGCACGAAGGGGATAATGTTGTGTATGTGAATGTGTGTGTGTATGTGTGTGTGAGTGTGTGTGTGGTAGGAGTATGAACAGAGCGGCAAAGTCGAATATAAATAAATAAAACATACAAAATGGAAATAAATCTAACTGAAAAGCCATAAAGCATTTTCAGCATTCGCAATTTAATATGTTCGAGGGTATTTTTCTCGCACGTAGCGAAGATGAACAACACCCACCACCACCTCTGCCACCATCCGAAATAGCACCACCACCACCGTCACCAGTAGCTGGAGCAGCGCAAGATGGTGCCTGCTGGCATAAGAAGCACGCAGGACGACGAAGGACAAGCTCGGCAGCTGGACGAGCAGACAATGGACAAGTTGTAGTGAAGGAAGAAAGAAAGGAAAAAGAAAGAAAAAATAAAGAAGAGAATCGCATTTGGATTCGGATTCTTAGCTCAAGACACTGGAAACGTAGATGACGATGGAGCGAGTGGTGCCAGGAGAGTGTAGGAGGAGGAAATGCTGTCTTGCTGTGCGGGGAGGAGTTGGGGATTTGGATGTGGTGAGGGGGACTCGCGAGCGCGCTAAGTGTGATATATTTCCTAAGATTATATAAAATGTTTTATTTGTTCTTCTTGTTGCAACTTTTGTTGTTGTTGCCAAGCAAATTGCGTGAGCATCAACAGAGCGGGGGAAAGTCGACGGAGATCCATGTGAAAGTGCGAAAAAAGGATATTAGGTGTATATCTACTATATATGTACAAACATACATATATTTATATGTACACAAAAGTATATAGGTATGTAGTTGAAGGAGCTTCTCAACGAGCGAATGAATTATTTCTTACCCTCATCTAAATTCCAAGTCAGCTCTTCTTCTTCTCTCCTTCTCCCTTAACCATTTTCGTTGTTCTTGTCTTGTGTAAATTGCGAAAATGGAAAGTTTTATTTGAAAAACAACAACATTTTAAGATAATGCCTCTAAACAGTGGACAAAATATCAAATACTTTAAGAAAAAATGTTAAACTATTTTTGTAATTAAAGTACTAATATTAATTTTAAGACAATCTTAAAAAGTAAAAATCATAAACAAATAATTTATGAGATAATCTTTCCAAGCTTTAGAAATTAATAAATAAAAAATGAAACTTGAATAAATCCTTGATATATAAAATAAATTATTTTCTTAAAAATTATGAACACTTCGAGATTAGTTTTTTGTTTCTTTCCTTTAGGGCTTGTAGCTTTTTTTTTGCAAATATTGTTGTCTTAGGTATTTTTCGAATAGTTTTTATTTTAATTTTTTTTTACACTAATAAATAATAAATATTTATTTTTTGCGCAGTGCCGAGTGACAAAATTTTATTTTAGTAATTTATAAGTAAACCTTAATATTATTCGTCACAAAATTGGATATCAGAAATTTTGGTGCATGAAAATGATTTCGTCACTAGACTTTTACCTCGTAAAGAGGTTTTTTTTATAAGATTAATATAATATAGCATTGTTACGCAATTTTATTTTGAATGCTCTTAGTTGGCATTAGCTGAATATATAAATCAAATTTTTAGACAATAATTTGGTACTCTGTCCCACTGTGCTCCCATTCGTCAATTGTGTCACACTGGGGCCAGAAAGTAGGCAGCTTTTTGTCCACTGGGCTTAGGGTTTGATGCGGACAAAAATAAGACTGAAGATGGCACCAGATGTGTCCAAGTGGGATTCTTAAGTGGCAGGACACACACACACACATTCACAGAATCACACTCAAACATATTTACACTCAAATACATAATAGCCAAAATGGGGCGCTTAGAAATTAGTTGAACATTTTTGTTAATTCTAGGTATTCAGTCGGACACGGGCTCAGATGAGAAAACGAGCCTGATGATGTTGCCAATGGCCGAAAATGGTGAGCGAAATAACAGCAATTTTTTTAACTTTATGCCAAGTTAAGTGGGTGAAGCGCCTTCACTTGCGCACGCTCACAAATTGATGGAAGGAGCGTGGCAGGATAAGTTCGGAAAGGGAGCGGAGGGAGTGGCAAGTGGGGAGCTGGAGATGGTCTGAAGATGAATGTGCCGCAGCTCTATAAATATGTATGGGATGCTATATATTAAAACCGACTCGACTCGACTCGAGTCAACTCGACTCGCACAGAGCAAAAACTAATTTCGAAAAATGCCAAAAGAAAACGCAACAAAAGGAAAATAAAAGAAAAGCACAACAACAGAAACAACAACAACAACAAAGAGCTGAGGGCGGCATGAACAAGAAAAGGACATTTGTGCTTGCCTCTGCTACTTTAGCACACGGATACGCAGCAGTTGAAGTTGAAGGCAATGCCTCGCTTTTGGTTCTGGGATTGGGTTTGGCTTTGGCTTTGGCTTTGGGTTTGCCGATGGCGTTGGGGGTTGCTCTGCCAACGGTAGCTGGAGCAGAGGCGAGAGCAGACCCAGGTCCTGGAACCGACGCAGACTGACAGGCAAGTTGCTGGCAGCTGCTGCTCCTGCTTCCTCTGCTCCTGCCTCTGCTCCTGTTTCTGTTTGGGGGTACACGAGGGTAATATAACACAACAAAATGCAATAAAGCATTTTGTGGCAACTTGAAGATGTGAGCAGCAGATGCTGATTAAAGGTGTGCGGTTGGGTATGAGCTAAGGGCGGCAGTGGGCGTTGTAGGTGGGAGTTGGAGAATTCAACACACTCGCATATAGATGAGCAGTGCAGGAAAAGAAATGGGGAAAACTCATTTGCCGCTTGCAGAGTTGAGTTGAGTGGCATGAATGAAATAAATGAAGGTGGGTTGCTTACTCACAACCAGCAGAATTTTTCTTTTGCTCATTTAAATTGCGTGTACATTTACTTGAATACGAAAGTAGATAAAGTAATGTAGGAAACGACTGGAAGTAATTGGCTGTTGCCAGTAATAAATGCACTCACACTTTTCTTTTCACACACACACACTGTTTTACTTGAAATACAATTTCATAATTGACCATCAAATTAATGAGCAGAAGATGGCCTATTTAACAGTGTCAAGAAAATCATGGGAACTAGATATGTGAGCTACTAAACAAAGAGACCTCATTAATATTAGACAAAAATATAGAGAATAACTTACCTTTCCCCTTTTTTTTCTATACACACACTGTTCTCATCACTTAAACTAAACACAGGCGAGAAAGTCTATAATCGAGTTCCCGACTATAGGATACCCGTTACTTATTTAAATTTACAAAAAAAATGTTATTGCATACTTTTTGGCTTAAAATTGCTTAAAGTCTTAAATCAGCTATTACTACTGTCCTGCTTACCCAACCTTGTTGCGATCAAAAAGGATGATAGCTTATAATATTAATAGATAACGGACGGGCAGACGGACCTGCTTCATTCTACTGGGCTGATAATGATTCATTATAGGGCCGGAGATGCTTTCTTCTCCCTGTTACATACATTTCAACGAATACAACATACCCTTTTACTTATTTTTGAAGTAACAGGTATAATTATGAAAACTTCAATCAATTTATTATATGCACTAAGAATTTCGACATTTACAGATATGCTGGGTTGATAAACGCGACAAGGAGAACGGCCAGAAGAATTAACAATTGATTAGACACTGAAGCAGTTGCCTTGGATCTGAGTCTTACTTTCGTGTAATGCAATATTGTGCGAGGTACAATATCATTTGGATTGTAAGGGCGACCAAAGCAATTGCTTTTCAGATCGGTAAGATATCTCAGGCTGTAGTTGAAACAGTGCAAGTCTGAGTGTCTGAATCTGATTTTTTTGTAGTGGTCACTTTCGAGTTTACCCAAAAGGAAGTGTGAGCTTGGCACAACAGTGACAGCTTCGTATTTGGTAATCCCCGAGTCAAAGAAAGACGCCAGAATAGTGTTCTCCTCATCACTTCCGGCCTGCCACAGTGAGTATTGAGTGCCCTTCTGGACCCTCTTGTCCGACCATCTTAGTAGCTGGTCCGCGTTGATCGTATCACTGCATAACAATTTAAATTCCTTTCCCGCAGCATATCCACAGTTTCCACTGCCTTTTACCTGTACACTGTAGCCTGCAGTTGACCGGGTCCCTATTGACAATACGATCGAGAATATCAAGAGCTGACCAAATCGATTCATCCCTCGTTTTTCCACTTTAGAGCGTACTAATTTTCTTGATTTAACTTCAAAATAAAAATTCCTAAATATATCAAAATTACTGAGTACAAATTCAAGGCATATTTTCGTGCATCTTAAGGCAACATCTTGACGATTTTGTCTTCAAAAAAAATATTTAAGGTTTTCTTTTTGTAAAACTAAACAGAAATATGAAGAAGTTTCCTCTGCTTTTGTTTTATATGATTTCCTATACGAATCTCATCGTACAATTTGATTTGCGGTTTTATAGAAGTTTTATTTTAAAGCTGTTAAAAATTACAAAGCACCCACAGCCGATAACTAATCGAATCTCAATCTTAAACCTATTTAACACGGATACCCGTTCTCCCCATCTCACCACTTTGTATGTCAACCTCATAACGAGAGGTGCAATTAAAAAAAAATCAAGTTTGTGTTGTTGAGGCTACCTCATTGAGTACCTGAGTATCTGTATCTCAACCTGTAACCATCGGATCTGTCTTTTAAATATAGCGAAAGCGACGCGGATCGTGATGAGAATTGCCAAGATAATTTTGCTTGAGGAGATCGTAGCGTAATGACAAGGAGGGGGCAGGTGGAGGTTGAGGTGGAGGGGCACTAACAACTACCAGACACAACATGCAGTTCTTGGCAACGCGAAGCGAAGCGTCCTCCCGGCCACGCCCCCAACAGACGCCCAAATTGGCCAGGGAGCTGAGCTGAGCAAAAGGGCTTTCTATGGTCGCTGCCTAATGACAGTTTCGACAGTTTTGGATTTGATTGCTGTCGCATAAAAATGGAGTCTCCACTCGAGAGATCGACATGGGCCTGGCGAGGCATGGTAATGTGGTTGTTGACACTAATTATAACTGGAATTGCATGTGCCGGGCTGGCTGGCTGCCTGACTTGGGCGTTGTGCGTTTCCACATTTCCACCTGCAGGCAACTCGGTCAGTTTTTCATTATTTTCATGCTGCATTTAGCTCACGTTTTAATTAAGTCGTCGTCATCGTCGGAGTCGTCAGTCGACAGTCGGCAGTCGCCATCGTTGCGATTCCTCGGTTGTTTGGCCAGAGAAGTGAGAAGAGGGAAGAGAGAAGAGTGAAGAGGAGAGAGGGATTTAGGTGTGGAAGCGTTTGTAGTGCGGCAGTAGTTGCTGCACTTGCATGTAAATCTGCTCATCATTGTTGATGGCATATTACAATGCAATCCTCCTGCCACCTGCCCCCTGACAACCCCTCCATCTCCCTTCTCCCTTTTATTTATCTTCCCTTTTCCACGCAACGAAATGAATGCGATTTACAGTCGTTGCGTCTCCGAGTTGCAGTTGCAATTGCAGCCTTTTGGCATTGTTTTCTTTTTATGGATTTTCACTGGATTTGCGACTCGTGTCCGTTGACACGTAACGTTCAGTTTTTGGAAAATGTTAACACACTCGTGTTGTTGTTATTGTTATATGCTAATACAGTTGTTGCTGTTGACTTTGCCAAATTGCAAAAATGCTTTGGAATTTTTATTATATGTACTTGTAGCCTGGTTATATAAGACAAGTTTGAGGCCGCTTTTATCTACCTTCAACTCTCAACGGACCTACCGCACACACTGCGAGAGAATTCTCTCGAATTCTGTAAGCTTTGATCTTCTGTCTCTGAATTATAAATAAAGATTTCATCATTCTGTTTTGCCTAGACAAATCGACTGCGTTCCGCTGCCAATTACTGCGGACATGGATATAGCAAGAAGTAGGAGGAGAAGGAGAGGGTACATATATAGATAATTGGATTATATAGGAAGATACTTGAAATTCACTTTATAGTTTTGAATACCTGACGCGTGTTGAAACTCAAATGCACTTGAATATGACAGACCTTATGATTATTTATGGCATTACCATCTTGTGTTTGGCATATCCAAGTTGTCTCTATAAGGAAATAATCTGTATTATTATAATAAGTAAATTTATTGAACTGTTTCCTGGATAGAAAATAATAATGACATCAGCAAGCCTATCTATTTTTCTCTAGAGACAATACATTCATCAAAGCTCATTTCTCAGCTGAGCTGGGATAATTGCCTTTTCAGTTCAGTTTGCTGGGGGATTTGTGTCTCGTTCTGTAGGCATGTTATTGCCTTCAATTGACAATCAATGAGCAACTGCATACATGACTAACAATTGCTTATACCACCCTCCCCCACTCCACCTGCAGTTGGCCAAAAGATTGTAGCCATCAGTGAACAATAGCATCAGTTGCAAAATGGCAAAATACACTTGAAATACCAAAATGAAAATGCAATTTGAGTACGCAATGCACTAATTGAGCATTCATGTACGACATACAAAGCAGAGGGCGCAAGGAAGAGGGACGAAAGAAACTGCAAATGAAAATTGGAATACTTTTGAAACCCCCCTTTGAAGGGAACGTTATTTGTAGGGCAGATCTCGACCCTGCCACAAATCAAAGTGCCAATCAGACAAACTGCAGATTGACATCTGTCTGATTTGCATCTAGCGAATTCTACATTGGGGTAGCTATCGATATCGATGTCATCCCCGATGAATCCCCGAAGACTCTTCAGCTGGCGGCCATAAGCGATTAAGTTAAGTTGGTCTCTGGGGAAAATAGTTCTGTTTCTTTGCTTGTTTGTGTGCGAATGTGTTGATATTTTTCAAAGCTAAAGAACATTTTCGAAATTGAGTGAAACCGATTTCCCACAGGATTCATATGCCAATCTCTATAACACTGTGTGTGCGTGTGTGTGTGCTTGTATCTCGGCCAAAAGTTTCCCTGTCAGTCAGAGCAAAACAAGTGGATTCAGTTTCTGACTCGGCCACAACCTCAGACCAAGACCAACCCACAATACTCGAAATGAAGAAAATGTGGTTTCGGTTACGGTTTTTCACTGTTTTCTGCTCGCACTCAGACTACCCATCCAAAAGGCCAAAACCACCCATCCACCCACTCGGTGGAACTCCTCCCCAAAAAACACACAATTTGTTTGTGCTTCTGTGTTCTGCTTGTTGTTGTTGTTTGTCTTTTTATGGAAATTCACGAAAAGTTTTCGTAGGCATTTTGTTTATTTGAGTTGCTGCGGCGGCTGCTCTTCTGTGTGCTTCTCAGTGGTCCGATGTGGGACGAAGTTTTGTCTTGACTACCACTTGGTCGGCCTCTTTCATTGCGGTTCCTGCTTTCTGGCTTTCATTTGCTGATGCTGCTGCTGTTGTTGTTGTTTATTTTATCATTATCATTGGCAATTTCTTTTAAGTGGTGCCAATCTTTTTTCACTTGTTATGCCCAAGTTCGAGGGGATTACAAAGCTCTGTCTGTGTGTGTGTGTGTGTGTAAATTTATTATAGTCATTTTATTCAATCGACAAATCGGAAGTGATTTTGAATTCATTATAGTGGGTGGACACAACTGTTCTTTCTTTCTATTTCTATTTCTATTCTATTTTCAGTTGACATGTAGTTATATTTTCTAGAGACTTTCCTACCTAGACATTCGTAGGAAAAGAGCATCATGGGTGGAACTCAATTGATAATATTTTTAAATGGCTTAGACGTAACACACTCCGACTTTTATAATTTGATGTTAATTTGATGATTTAACTGAGATAATGTTTAATTAATCATGTAAACCATTAAAGAGAGAATATCTTATCTCTAGGATAAAGGAAGGACTACAAACCTGAAAACAGGCAGATTTATGTTACTCTTATCTAAGATAAAGTCGAGAATATTCGGCTGGATTAACCTGATAATTTTTGCATTCCCCAACACTTGACTTTGCGTCTTTTTTGACCTTATTATTGGTCCTTAACTCATATTTGAAGTGTAACCGCACAAGCAGTTGATAAGGCAGTTGGCCGAGACTTAAAGTTAAAGGCAGAGCCAAATAAGCGCATTGACCTCATAAATTACCCACACACACACATACATACACACATACACTCACAGTTCAGTTAAGATGCAATGTGGCCCACTTCATGGCACTTTTGGTGGTGGCATTTCCCATTTCCCAGACACTTGCACTTTCTCCGCTCGCTTAATGGACAATTAACCTTGATTCCTGACTGCGGTTCACTCCTGACCTTGCACCACAAATGCCACATACGGCAAGGACGTTCACAGCACTTGCTCTGTGGCAATTGCAACAATTATTGCATTTTATAACTGCCAACTGCAGTTCAGGTTCTGTTCAGGGCTCGGCTTCGGATTCGGATTCGGTCTCTTATGCATTATTGCACACACACGCCAACGGCGCTGGGTAATTAGTGTCCCACCACCACCACCGCCACTAACAGCAACAACAACACCACCATCACCACTTGCCGTGATAATGCCGCTGAAATTCCTAATGCTCAACCGTTCCAGCCAAATGCAACAAGCTGGCCAGTGGCCTCATTTGTTCCTTTGTTTGTTGGCCATGTGCTCATTTCAGGTGTGTCTCAAGCAAATCGTTTACTTTCGCTTTTCACGGTCACCTGGCTGCATCTCAAGGTTCGTTTTCGGATTCACAGAACAACAATTGAAAGTGCAACATAAGGCTCACTAAATAAACCATTTCAGGTTACCGGTGTCATTTCGGTTCACAAAATATTAAAAATGATTAAGGTATGTACATTTTAAAACCAGTACTCATAAATTTCAAATATTAAGGTCTTTTATTTGGGATCAATATTCAAATTTTAAATAATTATCAAACTTAGTTTTAAGAAACGATGAATACATCTCAACAACATTACACAATTTCATGCTTGACCGAACCGAAATTAACTGTTAAGCATGAATCGGTTTCTAAACTGTTATTTTGGTTTGAATGAGATCGATTTCGGTATCGGTATGACAAAAAAGTTTTGTTTCGGTTACGGTTTCAATCGGTTAATAACGGTAACGGCTTTAATCCCTGTTATAGACACACTTCTCCCTGCCTATTGCTTGAAATAATTACATTGCATCTCATAATTTCATAGAAATGTTATTTGATTACAAAATATTATGAGCTTATTAATTCTAATGAAATTACCAATAATGTTATTACATAACAATGGCAGCTAATGTCCGAATTTGAGGCTTTGGATTTTGTCCACAATGCCGAGATAAATGGGGCTCATAATGAAAAATGTAATGAGAGGCATTTATCAAAAATCATTGGGTGTGCGCGAGAGAGGGCATGTATCTTGTATCTTTGTATCTTTGTATCTGCAGCGGCGCACATAAAAAAATACAAATAAAAAATGAATATGTATGTGCGAGTATTTGATAATTTTGTGGTGTATCTTGGCCATGAACATGAATCTTTTTGGCTCGCAGAAAATCCAACCTGCCAAAACAAAACAGAATAAAAGAGAAGAAAAAGCCAAGTCAAGTCGCAAGCTGCGGTGTGAAACTGGGGGATCATCTCCAGCTTCAGTTTTTTTTGACCGACCATTCGCTGGCCATAAATCTTTGTGTATATTGGACTTTTAGACGATATCAATGAAATTGTATCTTTTTATCCGCATTATTATAATATACGGATGCGAATGCTTTCCCGCCTGCGACTGTCCCCAACTCTCAGCTTTCGGCCTGGCTTTTAGCTACAGAGCCAACATGGCACACCTGCCCCTGCCTCAACTCTGCTCTGCTCTGCGCACATTTGCAGATACTTCACGACATTATGAGATATTATTTATATACTTTTTTTCGGTTTTTCCTCCACCCTCTCCCTCTCTATCTTTTTGGTTTGGGCCTTTCTAAATACTTAGTTATGTATATTTCATTATGGGGCCCGGCTGGCCAGGACATGCCCAAGAAAACTGTCTGAAAAATGCTCATTTTGATTGCAGGACAAAAGGCAGTTCACGTGCCGCTGCCACAAGATAGATTGTCCCGCCTGCATATTTATGTGCGAAATATCTTTGATACAAGCAGCTCCTTATGCTGCGCCACATGGCAGTAGCTACCTCCCTTCCTCCAACTCCCCCTCGCCACCCACTTCTTTTGGGGCATCCTTGAGACGGCAGCCGAAAAATTCCATTAAGCGACCAAGTGGCTTTGAGTTTACCCTGTAACTATATATTAAAGGGGTATCAGTTAAAACTTAATATGTACTTCAAAGGTATAAATAGTTGGCTTAATACTTAGAAGGTGTATTTTACACTTAGAAAGTATTACCATATTTGTTTTATTTATTTAAAATTTAAGATATTATTTTGAACTTTACTTCAAATATAATGAAATTATATATAAATTTAAATTCAAAGCCTAAAAAAAAGAAACAAATTAAATATTAAAAATTTAATATTAATCTGTAGAAATATCTTACCAGCGTTTTCCAGGGTATATTTTAGCTGGTCACTTTTAACTTAAGCCTTCTTAGATGTTATTAGGAGTATTCGGAAGGGCCTCTGTCGCCGGGTCTTGAGGCTCGCTGCGGTTACAGTTCCAGCTGGGGATGATGCAGCCACTCAACCACCCACCACCCAATTCCACTCACCCACTCATTGTCCGTGGCAACAACAACAACAAAAGCAACAACAACAGCAATAGCAACAACAATTGACGACACCCAGAATCACAAATCATATAGATAAGAGCACACAAAGGAATTTATTTCTATTTTGGCATTTTTCGGTCTCTCATTTTGCTTGTAATTTTTTTTTCCTTCAACTGCTGACAATGTTGTTGTTGTCGTGTTTTTTTTGTTGTTTTTGCTGTTGTTGTGTGTATCCTCCTCCATCGATATTTTCGGCTATTTTCACCCCAAAGTTATTGCGTTTTAGATTTTTTTTCGCCAGAGTTTCCTTAGCTACCGCCTTGGGCAAGTTGGCGAATTCCCGCAACACGGCGAGACGGGAGCGGGAACGGGACATGGACTCTTGGTCCGGGACTGGAGCACGCACCGGAAGCGCCGATAGCGCCATGTGTCGAGTGCGTGCGTGCGTTGTTCGCGTGCGTGCGTGTCCAGGGAGGGGCATGTGTGTGTGCATGTTAGTGGCGCCTTAGGGTGTTGCCACGTCGTATTTCACCACCCAGAAAGGTAGCCCCTTCCCCATCTCTCTCACTATCTCTTTCTCTCTTTCTCTTTGGGTCTGCCCACTTCCATCCATCCAAGCTGTAGGCGTTCCGCTTCTTTCATTTTAATGGCGCACACGCATTTGCTTTCGATACAATAGATATCAACACACACACACACACAACACATACACTCACCTAACTATGTATGGGCGTTGTCGTATTTTATTTTCACTCTTTTCTTGGCTTTAATATTTTTCATAATCATATCATTAGATGCACCCAATGAGCATAGTTTTTAAACTCCCTCGAGAATTTATTTGCCTGATAAGACAATAATAAAACAAATAAATATTAACACGCACACTTAAACAGAGTTACTTTTCAGATTGTTCTTCAATTTAAGTCCATTCATCTGATATAATAAAAAAGTAAACTACTTACACATGTTGAGAGTATTACCAAGTTATTATAAGCTGATAATTGAGTGTCTGGCCCAGCTGATAACAATATGAATAATTTGATTCTAAGAGGCATTTGTATTTTTGGTATTATCATTTTTGACAATCGTTCGAATAATATCTTATATGTAACATTAAACTTAAAAGTTAGTGAATACATTAATGCAAATCTTAATAAAAAAAACAGCTGACTCTTTGAAACCAGATGTGAGTATTTCTTTTAAAGCAGCACATTAAATCCATTTCAATTTGTGCCAATTTCAAGAGCCATAATGTCAAATTTGACGCCTGTGGCACGAGTTTCATTTCTAGTGATCCATTCATATTATTGTTATGAGTGGATTTGTGTGATTCGTGTTATTCCAAAAGGCATCATCAGATTGACTCGTAAAGTTCAAATGAGTATTCGTTCTTAACTGACACTTGTCAACGGCAATTTGCGCTCGTGATGGCAGCAATGTTGGTAGTAGTAATGTGGCCAACATGAACTTAATCAAAATTGTTGACATTGGCACTGGGTTAAAGCATAAACGACCACTGTCACTGCCACGCCCACTGTGTGAAATACATACATACAAAGTAAGCAATTGCTGCTAGCATTAGTAGCTCAGCTCAAAGACAAATTATGATAAACGACCATTTAAATGTTGTCATATGTTCACATATGTCGACTGTCTGTCTGTCTTTCTGTACTCCTATTCTCATTGTTGTTCTTGCTGTTGTTGCTGTTGTTGTTCGTGGCTACCGTGCGCCGACAGTTGCCGCTTTATTTATTGACTCACCTGATCAAGTTGACTGATTATTCGTATGCATGCACGCTTTGGCAACAAAAGCAACAAAAAGCGGCAAACAACAAACACTTCAACTCCATTCAGAACAATTGCAAAAAGCGTACAACAAAACGTATTTTAATGCTGCACGTGAGACATAGGAAGATGAAATACTTCAAGTGGCTGCAAGTGTTTGAAACTTAACTATTTTTATTATCAATTATATTAAACGTATTAAATATTTTAGATAAATAGGCCGACTAATGTATTTATGTAAATAATTCGAATAATAAAATTATTAATTAACTAATTCGTATATAGAGACCACTCAAATCAATGTATTTGTAATTGGTCGAAAAGGTGAATCAAAATCAGTTTGAAGAAATGGACAAAGTTAATACCTATTAGCAGAGGGTCAATATTGGATCGATTACTCCAAATTTGTCATATTTATCGAATTATTAGGAGATTAGTCTGGGAATATGCTTAAAAATTACATTAAATTAAATAATTATTGTGCAGAATAAAATAAATAAAAAGTGTTTGTATTCTACTTTATCTTAGTTTTAATTTAAAAGTATAATACATTTATTTGCTTAAGTCGCCTGTTTCAATGTTCGTTTTCGATTTCCTATCACAAGATTTAAAATTCAAATTGTTAGAAAATAAAGAAAACTTTACCAAGATAGAAGTAATTTTATTTTCATTTGAAATACAGTTACAATATCAGGTCATTCACAAGAGATCAGTCTGGGGAACTGGGCGAGTGTTGGGGCAGGGTCACGAGCTGGGGCAGGTAGAGGTAGAGGGGCAACTCCACTCGACTGCAAAATCGAAGCGACATGCGAAACAATTCAAAGTTTCACGTCGTAAATTTGGCAGAGGACTTCATCGATCACTTTTGGGTTGTAGCTGTTGCTGTTGTTGTCGTTGTTGCAGCAGGTTGACTTATTTGCCCGATTGCCGAGCCAGAATCGAGTCAGCCGAGGACGAGACAGGCTGGGTCCCAGCCGCCCAGACTCTCAGGTCCACCGGCTGAACGGCACGCGCGTCTTGTTTTTCTGAATGTCGCTATATCTGTTATTTGTGTTTTTGTTGTAGTTGTTGTTGCAGCAGTTTGCTGAAGCGGAAATGGAGACCGAGGGCGCCCGCTGAAAATATTTTCCAAGGTGAACGCCACAGAAAGGGACAAGCCCAACGTGAAACGAGCCGCAGCCAGAGCCACAGCAACACGATTCCAGCTGAGCCCCCGCCAAAGCACCTTTCCGTTCCTTCCAACCCTCTCACCCCTCCCCTGCTCCCTGCACCCTGTTGCCGTTCCTGCAACCCAATTGAATGATTTAGGGGCGCACAGTTGTCAAAGAGCAGCGATGCGTACGGGTCTACAGCCGTGGACACTGGACTGTGGACCAGAGCACACACATAGCTTTCGGTTCAGCCAGTTGTGGGCCAGAAGCAGAGAAGCATCCACATCCACGTGGTTACAACGTTGGTGGGGCGCCAAGTACGCTTTTAAAACCGATTCATCCGCTCTTCAGATATTTATTGCCCCACATAATTGAGTGTAAAATTGTTCGGAAGAAACTTAAAAACAGCTGCCAGACACTGTATTCCACATTTAAATTAAGGATTTTCACTAACGTAAAAACGTGAAATGTACTTACAAATAATATCTTTCGATTCTAAATTTCTATCCAAAATTCTTTAAATTCCATAAATTTCTATCGATTCTTTGTTAATTTCTGGAAACTGGGAAAACTCTTATGATGAATAAGTTATATATACATTTTAAAATTGAATATGTTCTGTGAAATTAAATTTTTCTTAATTTTTAAAAACATTGATGGTATCAGAAAATAAATCTTCATTTTTTATTTTAGCTTGAAATTAAATAATTCTCTATTTTATTGAATCTGAGCTTTATAGTAATTTTTGGTGTACATTATTATTAATTTATTATGACTATATACCTCTATATAAGAACTTGTAGTCACAGTTAAAATATTAAATCAAACGAATTTTTCAATAATTAATTGATTTTATTTTTATTTTATGTTATAAGATATTAATTGAGTTTATAAAAATCAATTAAGAATAAAAAATCAATTAGAAACCTTTCCAATTTATCTTCTATGAGTATAAAAATACAAAATATAAACCATATTGAGAAAACTCCGTCTTAGCTGCTGTCATTCTCCTCGTGCATAGCAAACGGCAAACGGCCAAATGACTCTCCCCTTTGAGCGAAGCCGTCGGATTGAGCTCACAATGCTAACGTCGACGCCGACGTCGATGCCGAAGCCGATGCCGAAGCCGACGTCGACTCGGTCTGTAGGTCTGCTCGGTGTGCTGCGTAAATTTATGTGAGAAATCCCATTGAAAAGAGCAACGCGGCCGCTCACGACACAATAAAGCAAAATAATGGCACATTCGTCACACTTAACGCGGCCCGCATGCTGCCGTCCTTGTTGCGCATGCGAGTCAGCGCTCGTGCGCTCTCGCTTGCACGCACACAGACAGCGTCAACAGCGTCATCCATCTTGGAGGCGAGTTGTTGTTGGTGTTGCTCTCCGGCAGGCGGTCGAGCAAGCGACAGCCGAGAATGCTTTATGAGCGCGCTGCACGCCGCAGCGGCTCCTCCCTGTTTGCCGACGCGTTGCCAATTGGTGGCGTCGCGACGCTGCCGACGACAGAGGCAGCGGCAGAGACAGGGACTGAGGCCGTGGCCGAGGCATAGGCAGAGGCAGAGGCAGCGCAAAGTTGGCCAACTTTTCGCTTGGAGCTGTTAGTGAGTCGAGTTGTGGACCCTTTTTAGCAGCATGTTGCACGTGGAGTTTGTTGTTGTAGCCACAGCAGCTGCTACTTCTCTTCTTCTTCTTCTTCGTCATCATCATCACCTACTGCTGCTGTTGCTGATCTCATGCTCTTACTCTCTCGCGCTCTGTGCGACCAACAGCTGTGACCAGCCCAGAGAGTAAAAAACAAGAAGAGAGCAAGAAATAGAGATGGTGAAGCAACTCGCTCATTTAGGGTGGTTCTGTTTTAAGTGTGGGTGTGTGAGTGTACGTATGCATGCATGTGTGTATGTGTGCGTGATGTTTGTGTTTTGTGTAGATTGTACGCCATGATTGTTGTGCCGTCGGCAAATGAAGATACCAGATATACGGCAGCCATAATTCTCCCATTCAAATCGTTCGATTCGGGAAATAAGCAATTTTAAATTTTGTTATTTTCTTTATTCATTATACAGTCGAGCTTCCCTTTCACCATTATCCAAAGGAAAGGTTCGAGTTATGGAGATATTCGGCTCATAGAGTTCTTTATCTTAAGTTTATTAATGTTACTGCCACTCATATATGTAGCTCGAGTTAGAGAGAAATTCGAATTATAGAAGTTAGAGTTATGGAAGTTAAACTATATTTATTATTTATGAGTCTTATCAAACTGACAGTTAAATCATTTAATTTTTTTGAAATTTGTCAATGAAAATTATTTGATATACAATTTCTTCAAATTTGTTGAGAATGTTCTAAATTGTCAGCTCTGATTATGTTATAAGTATGTATAAAATACTATTTGCTGCATCAAAATTTAATTTATCTGCTGCCTAAAAATAAAAAATTAGTGTGCACATTTCTCGCTAACCTATCATGTTAATTAAACAAAATGAATTAAAGATCATTAGGAAATTAGAAATAAATAGCAATTAAATAAATAATGAAAAAACATACCAAAATAAAATATCGTTAGGAAATTCGCATTCCAAAAGTGTTTCGGCCCAGCGTCTCGGCCAACTGGAAGTCGCCACAAGTAGCCGCTGTGCGAATTTGAGTTACAAACACAACTGGCAACTTGCAACGGGCAACTGGCTGTGCCACAAGCTGTGGCAAGCTCTCGCAAACCTAAGTTTCGCACTCATTCACTCACTCAACTGAAACTCTGGCAACGAGCACAAAATGCGAGCAGAAGATACATTTTTTTGTTGCTTCGTACTGACTGCAGATACTTTATGGGCAGCGCTGACGCTGACGCAGACGTTGACGTTAACGCTAGCGTCAACGGCGGCAGCCGTAGCATGCTCGTAAATAACGTCGACTGCGCGGCTGCGGTCTGGTCTCTCTCTCGCGCTCTGCCGCTGCTCGCTGTCGGCGCGTGAGTTTCTTATAAGATTATTTATATACTGTTTGGGGGCGCTGCTAGCACTAGCGCTGGCTTTGGCTGCGCAGCTGGCGTCAGCTGGCGCGTCGCTTCTGGATTAATAAGGAGTTCTCGCTTGGATTTTCACATGTATATGCTTTGAATTGAATGCTTTATGGGTTTAGTTTGATAGAAGTCGTAAAGAAATCAACATCACACAATACAAAACGCACCCGTATATTGTAAACCGTGTATGCCACACGTTGCCCGTTGTCGTTGTCGTCGTCGTCGCTGTAGTTGTAGTATTGCTCGTTCTCGCTCTGGTTGTTGTCATAGCTGTTGTTGTTGTTGTCGACGTTGGGGGCATCATCAGCAGCAGCGGCATCTTCTGGTTCTGTTTGCCCAAACTATTCGGTCGCCTGCGGTCGTCGTGGTCAGCTCGTCGCCCGCCCGCCCCAACGTAACGCCACGCCACGCCACGTACCGGCCAATTGACAGCTCGTAAAAATCGTAAAAATCATAAAAATAATCATAACAATAATCGTAAAAAATTAGAGCCGCCAGCAGTAGCACATTGGCCACAGCCAGACGCAGACAAGAAAATATACTCGCCGAACTGAAGAAACGCGCGCGTTCTTCTCTTTTCTTCTGTTCTATATTCCCATCATCATCGCTATCTCCTCTCTTTGCTTTCTCGGCCAGATTTTTTATGATGTTGACCCGCGTTGTAGATACTTAAGAGCCCATAAACGCCTATGTCTATGTCTGGCAGGTGTCTAACTCGGCTAACAAATTGTGCAATAAGTGAAGTTGGTGGATTTACACTCGTTACACTCGCATACGAGTTCAAGCCAAGTTAACGAGTGTACGAGAGTTTTTAACATTTCTAGTCCCAAAGCAAGCAATATTTACACAAACGTAGCAGACAGCCAAAAATCAAAAGAAAGAAAACAAAACGAAACAAAAGTGCGCAAAAACAAAATAAAGCAAAAATAAAAATAATAAAGAATAAGTTCTAAAAAAATAATTTAAATAAAAAAGTTGGTGTGAAAAAGTTTTGCGCACGTGCTCAGTAAACTGAAAGTTGAATTCATAAACCTCAAGGATCCAAGGATTTTGGCGAATCAAAATTGGATTTAAATGGTAAGTTGCCGCTTTTTGTGTGGCACGAAAATTCAGCACTTCATAAGTCAAAAGTTGCCAGAACATCAGTCAAACTGCTAACTGTTGACAGGCTTATTAGAAATTTGCATAAATTTCGGAGCCACTAGTAACAGAGAACTGGAACTCGGAACTAAAAGTGGAGTTGGAGTTGGAGCTGAAGCTGGTCACGAGTAATGGCCGCTTTGAACTTGGAATCATTTTGAATTATTGCACATATCCTGGGCAACATAGTTTCCCTTCCGCATGCGGCAGCCATTCCACACACACACACACACATATGCAGACACACACACAATCACAGACTAACAGCCTTTGCATAGAAAATTTATGCGGCCATTGTTGCGGCGCATTGTCCTTGTTGTTGTTGTTGTCCTAGTTGTCTGGCTCCTGCATATTTGTCGCACTCTCTGACTGTTCTCGCTCTCTCTCTCTCTTTGTCCCTCTCTCTATCAATTGTCTCCCTTCCTCTCTCCTACGCTTGTGCAATTTCTCTCAGATTTATTACATTTCATATTTAAAATGCACTTTTTTACAGTTTTAATAAATATTTATTTGATTCGTTGTTGATTTGCTCAATAAGCTTTAATGAACATTGGCCACATTCAACGCCTGTGGCCTTTACTTTATTTGCTGTTAACGCATTTGTACTCTATAAACAGCTAGTCCATTTTATTTTACCAATTTTTGTCATCAGATCATATTATTTTCTCATAATTTATCGATTTAATCAGCTGGAAATGTTTCACTGCTGACAAAATCATAAACTCTTTCTCTCCTTCTATCTCTTTCCCCTTGCATATTTCTGTTTCTGTTTCTCCTTCTGTTTACATTGCAAAAAGTTCATGATTTATGACTCAGACAGGACATTGGAGACTGAACTAACATTCTACATTGATGCACTTCGTATTGTCACTGGTCTCAGATTGTTGCATATATATTTTGGAATCTACTAAAATTTTCAACATATTTAATGGGAGTTTAATTTTGGCATAAGTTGAATATTTATATCATACATAAGGTATCATATTAATTTAAAGATATAGTACTTACATTATCAAGTTGATAACTAATGTCAACGGATCATTTCAGTTTTTTTAACTCTTCAGTTTCATTTTTTAATAATCGTAAAACTTCTAAATAAACTTCTTCTGCTTATTATAATTTATCTATTTGATAAATTTTTTTACTATACTTCTACTAAATATTTACATTATGTAAACTTAAAATACTATTTAAAACACTTATTTTCATTTTCTTGAATAAAGTTCAACTAAAGTAAAAACATAAATATTATATGTTCATAATATGAACTTCATATACATATATATTTTTTTAATAAATATACTTATAATAAGTCTTATTTATATCTTTATTTCAAAGATCGTTTTGGTTCCTAATAAATTTAATATAATAAGAACTTTCAATGACTTTGGCTTTGTCGATAAAAAGACCTCACAATATTTTAATTAAATTCACACATTTGGACATGAATTATGAGTTAAATAATCCCGCATAAAAATGGCGACAAAGTCTTTTGTAAAAACATTAATCAAAGCCGTTCACGGAGAGAAGAAAACCAAAGCCGTAACCCAAACTAAGCTACACAAGCAAAAGAAATTTTAACGAAACCGATAAACGTATTCATAGAGGCCCAAAACGGTTTGAAACAAAGAGATCTGAGAAAACAATAAACAAAACTTGTTTAGTTAAAGCAGATGCCGTCCATTTGAAATTAAAATTATTTTTAAAATCATTGATAAATGGCGACATGAAACGGCTAATTAATCAAATGCAAAAACCTAAAACACAAACAAAACCTTAAATGAAAACCAAATGAAATTTCACACATACATATTAAACACAAATACAAAGAGCTATTTATTTTATAAGCGGTATTTCCTGATAACAACTTTTAAATTTGATACTGCAATAAGTATAAAAAAAATGGTTGGCTGCAGCCACAATAAAAGTTTTCTGATTAGGTGCGGTGAAAACAAACTTCAGATGACGTATTTTGGTTTCAATTCAAATTCATAGGTTCCCCCAAGAGTATTATCAAATATAAACCAATTAGCGAGCGCTTTAAAATTTAAGAAAAGTATGAAACAATTCATTCACGATTTAACAAGATTAAAAATAATGCCATTTTTTTTATCCCAAATAATATATCAAAAAGCATAAGAAATTAAATTCTAAGTTCAAAGAAAAAACTACTGTAGATTGCATTTTTAATTATTTTTAGTTATATTATTGACCAACAATTTTATTTAATATTTAGAAAATATAAATATTAAACTTTGTAAAAGATACTTGTATTGTGTTAAATTTCAAAGCCTGGCTGATCTGAACTTTTCATTTTGTATATACGATTTTATGGACGATTTTATTTTTCATTTCTTTTCTTTGCGAATTGCTCGCCAACGTTTCTCAAGTTCCTTATCCATTCAACCAAAAACGATTTAAGCCAACGAATTTCTAGCGGATTTCCAGAGTTGCATTTATTTTTTTTTTTTTTTGTGGCATGCCACTTGTTGTGGTCTTTTTGCTGTGCTATTTAATTTCTGTGCGGATTTTGATGTAGCTGCAGTAAAAAAGGACTAAACAGCACCCAGTTGCATGGCATTGCATTGGGTGGCAATTTGCTGTGACTGCAGATTGTTTGGCATTTCTGTGAGTGTGTGTGTGTGAGTGAATGTGAGTGTGTGTGTGTCTTGTGGGTTTTTGCGATTTTGGAGCTAGCAGTCAGCGCCTTTTGCGAGTGCACTCGAACTGTTTTTGTGGCAGCAGCACGGCGTGAATTCAGTTGGGGAGTTGCAATCGGAGTCGTAGTCGAAGTTGGAGTTTGAGTCGGAGTCGGTTTCTGGGTTTCAGTTTGAGTTTGAGTTTGGGTCGGGAACTGGAACTGAGTCTGAGTCTGAGCCTGAGCTTGGGCCGCCCAGCGGGGTGCTCTCGCAGTGACATTGCGCCGAGCGGGTGACAATGATTTATGGCAAAGAGATACGCGACAACGAACGCAAAAAAGTCGAAAAGTAAAAAAAAATGCAGATAGAGAACCCGAGCTCGCGAGAGAGAGAAACCAAGATAGAAAGAGAGAAAGTGCCAACAGTTGAGACTAAAATTTAGCAAAACTAACTGGAAAATCCAACTACCTGATCGACCAACCAGTTTCCACTGGCACACCTTTAAGAAATTGCAAGAGTCTCCTTTTTTTATGCGCAAAATGTCCTTGAAAATGCAACAACAACAACTGCAGAAAGAAGCAGAAGAAAAGTCAACTCAAAGAAAAGTGAAAACCTGCTGTGTGGTTTTTTCAATTTTCAGCTTTATGTCACTTGCAATTTTCACTGCACATGTCATAAATGCCATAAAGAATTTCCCAAAAATCCCAATTATCATTAGGCATTTAGGAAGTCACCTTGCGAAGGCCGCTGAGTTCTCAGTTCAGTTCAGTTCTCTGTCTCAGGTTATGCAATCGTCATTTTCTACGGCCATAAAAATTAATATGCGTCCTTCGCAGTGGCAATTTGAGGCGCGTATCTCAACAAATGCATCTTTGACTTTGAACCAATGCGCTGCTGATGCCCCTGCACCTTCCCCCGCTCTACCCCCGGCGAGCACCGGACATGACTTTTGACTTGACTTCGCCTGCCTCTCGCCGCTTGCAGCCATTGTGCTTGAAGGTTACCTGTTTTTACAGTTGGCCCTGCAGTCGGCCGTCTTCTTCTGTCTTCTATCTTCTACTTCTTGTTACTTTTATTTTTTAGATTTTCAGCGCGAGGCAGCCTGAAATTATTATTTATGAGTTCGCATTGTTGTCGTCTTGGTTTTTGAAAGTGATCTGAATCACAGCCAGGTCCAGATCGCAACGGTTCAGCTCGCATTGTAGTCATAGTTGGTTATCTTCTGCCTTCTGCCAGATAAGCCAGTTCATTTTTATTTTTACTTTCAAATGAAAACGAAATTTCATAATAAATCAATTCATTTGTATGCAGTTCAATGTGTCATATGGCCATAAATCAATTTGTGACTCTTTAGAAGCCCGTGTTGTTTGCATTATGCAAAGGATTAAGAGGTAATCGGAAAACTGCTACGAATATATTAAGCACTCTACAAGATAAACAAGTGATCTCTTAGACAATACAATAATTATTTATTTCACTTTAAATATTTAGCTAATAATTGCGGGTTCTTAATTGTAGATATACCTTTAGATACATTTATTTTTTTATATATCTTAAAGTGTAAATATGATCTTTAAGTTCGGTAATAAATCTTAAAACTTTTTCGCTTTTCCTTAAATGGCTCTGAAAAATACAAACACTTCAGAATGGAGAAAATTTTTGATTTATCTGTGTGAAGAAGTCAATAACTCATAAAAAAAGCGAACATAAATCTCTGTTAGTCGCTCCGTGCTACAACTGCTGTGAACTGCAGAAACTGCAGCACAATTGTCTCAATTTTCATGGGGCAGAGCCGTTGAGGGATTCTCGGGATGACATGAACTTGATGACGACATATGTTGCACAACATTTGCATATTCCATATTGCAACAAAGTCCGCAAACTGCGGGAGTTCCGAGGAAGCAAGAATCTACGGGCATTTCGTCGACAGTAGCCGACGGATGTGTCCAAACAATGACAAATATGAATATCAATATGGAAATATTCTGGAATTTTTACATTTTTTAAGCAATTAGCCATGCTCTACATTCAAAGTCTTTGGGTTTTCTAAATGTGTACCTAGTTGCAAATGTATTCGTATCTGCTGACTGCGTTCGATGAATTTCAAACGCACATACCGCGCCCAACAACAACAATAACAACAACTTTGACATGAAGCAACAAAAAACTCATTGTTCAAACAGCACGAGCTGAAAAAAATATAAAAGAAAAAGAATACTCGTAGAATAAAATAAACAGAACCTAAAACTGAATCGAGAAAAGTCACCGGCAAAAAGCGAACCAAATTTGCAACGAAGAAACTGCGAAACGAAGCTCAAAGTTGGGCGGCAAATTTGCAGAAATAAAAGAAATAACTAAGTGAGCTCTAGTCAAGACTAGAAGATACCCTATATACTTGTATACTTTCATAGTTTTAATTGTTAATTTGTTGTCTTCCCAAACTCATATATTTATTATCATAATAATACATATTTTAAAACTAATTAATAAGATTGATCTCATTTTAAGCCAAGCTTAATATTACCTTTTATTTTCTTATAGAGAGCCTAGCTAGCTTTAGTTTATTCCTATTATACCATCATTATAAATCATTATACCCATCTTATAAGTACAGGGTATTAATACTGAACAAGCAAAGGCCAAGCGACGAGGTTTTTTATATGTATGAATGTTTGTAGATACATAAGTATATGTTCATGTAGATGTCGACATATCTGGTATCTAAGTATCTGTATCTGCATTTGTATACACACATTTGTATCTGCATCTAACTTACTAGCCATGGGCAAGTTGGGCACTTGGCGTTGTTTTTGTGTGAGGTTCGCATACAAAAAGTCTGAAAAAAAGCATGAAATAATTCGTTTTGTCGCCGTTGCCAGACCGACAAACTACACGAAAATGTCGCTAACAAAATTCAGGCAGAAACAGCGAATGAAAAAAGAGAGACGAAAAAAACAATGTCACACATGTCAAAGTTGTCGCAGAATGACACAAATGTGGCTCGGATTGCTCACTAGCCTGTACCCCCTCCTTCCTTTTCCCCACTGACCCCTCGAACTTGTAGTGTACTTGGACCCCACTGGACCCACGTCGTCATCATCAGCGCTTCGTCTGCTGAATCGGAATCGTGTCAGCCCCAAAACACGAACCAAGTCCAAAAGCCCGCGACTCGCATTTCGTGGAAATTTCACAATTAAAAAGACACAAAATCTTAGGAAAGAGTTAACCGGAATATGAGAAATCGTGTCAACGTCAAACTGAAACTCCGAATCCGACTCCAAGTAAACCACAGCCAAAAACCACAAACCACAAACCGTCGCTGATCTGATTTTTCTTTACCAGAACTCGAACCGAAACGAAACGAGCTGACAAGAAAAAGGGCAAAAGAGATTTAGCCATTAAATCAGTTGATAACTGAATTGCTTTTGATTCTATGTTGGTACATTTATGATATGATGTGATTCAGATGCTCTAGAATAATTTATCTATTTTTTTCACAAGGAAATATAACATTAATTAATTAATGTTTCATAATTTTATACCATTACAATCAATACTTCATTGAAAGAGAAGTGCCAAACTCTATATATCAATATTCTACTCTATTCTCAATTTTATACTGTCAAAAAAATATGTGTATTATTTATTTAAAAAATCTTTAAATTACCTATTGAGTGTTACGAATTCACACTTAATAAATTTCATAAAGATTTTATAAATAGTTATCGTCTTGAGAGCAGTTCATAGTGTTGCCAGATCGAGATCGGAGTACCGCCATGTTAGGCAGCATCAGAAGCGGCAACCATAATGTCATTCTCATTCCCCTTTTCGCCAAAGACATTGCTCGGTTTCGGTGGAGGATGAGTCACAACGAAAGTAAGAGAGAAAAAGAGAGAGGGAGAGACATGCGGAGGGTGCGAGTGAGATAAATGGATGATTAGAAAGATGGTTGAACAAAACAAAAAAATTCACTAAAGAGACGGAAACTATTTGGAAAAAATCGAAACTAGCGGGTGAGACCCAGAAACCCAACACCAATTTGAGTTCCCTCATATGTGTAGATACACACACATATACACTCACACTGAGAAAGAAGAAGCAGCACAGGGCAATGTCTACGTCGACGACGAACAAAAATTAAAGCCCATTAATCATTTTGACTTATTTCTTTCCTTTTTTCGTCTAAAATTAATCTTGATGCCAAACGTTGCCAGGCAACGCGGTCAGCCCGGGTCCCGTACAAGAGTGAGAGAGATATATAGTGTGAGCGAGAGAGAGCGATTGAGTGAGAGCGAGAGAGATGGCTTGTTGTGCGGATTATAAGGGCAGCGCACTGAAAACAACAAAAATGAAATAAAAGAAATAAGAATAAAAACTCAAACAAAAATATGAAAGCCAAAAAGATGCGGATGCATAAAAGGCAACCCAACTGGGAATCGGCTTCGAATTCGCAACCAAAATATTCGACTTGCTCTGCCTACTCCCCTCCCCCTTCCCACACCACCTCCGTTCCCCCTCGTCCGCTGCGTTGTGACCAGATTAGCGTGCCGCATCCACGACAACGACTCTTGCCCATTGTTTGGGCTCCGCAAAATTCACAAAAATAATTTAAAACAGATTAAACCGTTACGGCTGCCATTTGCACCACATTGCGTCTATACACACACAAACACACACGCCCCTTTCAGCTGCTTAAGTGTGCAGGGCGAAGGAGGAGGACTCAGGGGATGGGGTATGGCACTGCCACACATGCCCGGGCAGTGACTTTGCGGCCCCCGCAGAATGAATTTGAATTTGACCAAATGTCTTGCGAAACTGTCGTCCTTTCATCCTCCTGTCCCTTCGCTTACGTCCTGTCGCTCGCCCTTTGTGCATATGCTGCAAATTTGCCGATGTCTGAGGGGCTTACTCGACTCGAGTACCGTCCCTGGTGTGGGTGAATGGTTGGTGTCAGAGTTGGTGAGGGGTTGAGGGGTTAGAGCGCCGAGTGGCATACTTAAGGGCGCGTCAGCAACGGCACAACGGCAGCAAGAGAGTGAAAACAACAGGACGGCCATAAAACCGTTTAAATCAAACGGCTGAACAAATTGGTTTCCTTCGAGTCGAAAGCTTTATGCGCCAGACAAACGATATCCGAACGGATTGGGCTTTGGGGGTGGTAAGTCCGGTTTTGGGGGTTGGCAAAGTAAAGTCTGCTACCTCATGATGTGCTAAAGAGGTGTGCGAAATACAATTCCAAGCATTATTATGTGTTGAGCAATAAGCGAGTTAATGAAATTATTTCATAATTTCAGCAAAAATAAACTGCAAAACTTTAATAAAAATAATAATAATATTAAGCTTATTATTGTATCTGTATTTATTAAATAATTAAACATAAAAAAAATAGAATAAGTTGTCAATCAGCTTTATCGATTTTCATTTCCCTGTAACTTGCTATCAGAATCACTTCCAGTTAATACTGCCAAGAGGCTTGAGGGCCGAAGAAAGTAAAGCCCACTCTAAACTCGCAACTGATTTGCATGCAAATCGTCTTAGGAAGTGATTAACGATGGTCAGCGTACTACGCTTTACTCGATGCGGACTCAATAAAGTGGCGACGTCTGCCCTTTCTAAAAGAAAATCTAATAAAAATTAAGCACCATTGGAAATGCAGAAAGCACAACAAAAAACGCACACACACACACGGACAGTGAGAACACACTCCCGTTTGTGACATGACAGAGAAGATGACAAATTGTCGGTCTGGGTTGACTGACAGCCGCGACGGCAACAGCAGCAAGAGCAACAACAGCTAGACACTTCAAGTCGCAAGTGCACTGCAATTAGTCAAAGTGGCCCAAGGTATGAATAACAGCAGCAACAGCAACAAAACTACGACAACAACAACTACAACTATAACAACCAAACACCCAAAGCCAAGACATTTTGGCTGCAAAACCAATAAAAAAATAGCTATAAAATTATGAGGAGCCAACGCAACATTAAAAGTGTGATAAAATTTAGCTTCCAAGTAAAAAGAAACGTTGATCCGCCTATGAAGTTGAAGAAGCAGGAAGAGGGGCAACGGCTTAGCCGAGTTGCCACAGGGGGGCACGTAGCTCCACGTGCGACGTGCGTCAACTGGCGGCAATTATGAAGTCCGTGTCCACCTCGTGAGGCACTTGCAGCACCGCCGCCGGCGCTCAACGAGACACAACCACACAAGAGACAGTGGCACCCAAGCGTCAGTTCAGTCCAGTCCAGTCCAGGCCGAGTCTCAGTCTCTGTCTAATACCATTTGTGGCAGGTGTTGTGGCCCGTTGTCTGTAACGTTGTAGAACTGTAGCTGTCGTCGGTTCGACTGTCGTTTGAATCAATAAACTCTGATTAGACACCGTCCAGTCTCGTGTTATCGACCGCTGCAAATCGTCTGCCAATGCATCCGCAATAAAAAACCATTTGCTCCTGCGCATTCCAACTAGCCAAAGAGTCGACTGCAATTATGCAATCGCCTATCGCCAATTGCCGACTGCCAATTGCCAACTACAATTGGCCAAAAGTGTCGTCACGTCTCGATGCCACGACAATTTCAAGACGTCCACTGGTCACTGTGCGTGGGTCACTTAGCCGGACACTGCGGGCCCAGACCTCTTGGCCAACATCCAGAGATTATCAATGCTAATAAGCCAATAAAATGTTGGTCTTTCCTCTCTCTATCTCTTTCGCTCTCTCCCTCTCTCTGTCTGTTCGCTTGGCTGCCTACTCAAAACTCATATCTTCAACCATCTAAATCATCTATGAAATGCTGAGATAACTAAATGTTTCTATCTAGACTTATTTGCTCGGCGTCTGCAGCGCGTGAGCGAAACAAATTATCAAAGGATTGGGGGACAGCAGACTCATAAGTAATAAAGATTAAAAATTTTTAAATAAATTTTCATATTGAAAATGAGAAATTCATTGAGTGAATTATATAAATATAATTATAATAAATTTTAAAAGGAGATTATTAATTGAAGCATTTATACAGATCTAAAGATTTTTATTTCAGACTAATATTCATACCATTATTAAACAACTAAATAAATAAATAAATATTTTATTTCAATTATCAAACTTGATATTTATCAGTATTAGTTTTAAAAGATATTTAATTAGTAATTTATATCTCAAATCTTCAATTTACTTCTTTGATTTAGATTACGTCATCTTATTTTGAGTTCTAACAAATGGGAACAGCTATAGTCGACTTCCCGACTGTAGGATACCCGTTACTTATTTAAATAAATTTAAAATACTTTTTATTGCATGCTTTTGAGCACTTGCATTGCTTAAAAAATTTAATCAGCCATTACCACCTCTCTATTTGTCCAATCTTGTTAGGATTTAGCAGGATGATAGGTAATAACAGTAGCTAACGGTAAGTCGTAAAAAAATCCTAAAATCTTGAAAACTGTGCGTATGGTGGCTTTTCGCGATTTACATTAAATTTTGAAACAAACTTGATCTGCGAGGGGCTTATAGAAGTCTGTGTGCCAAATTTGGTTTTTATAGCTCCTGTAGTCTCTGAGATCTAGACCCTCACACAGACGGACAGACGGACAGACGGTCATGGCTATATCGACTCGGCTGTTGATGCTGAACAAGAATATATATACTTTATAGGGTCAGAGAAGCTTCCTTCTCTCTGCTACATACATTGCAAGGAATTCAATATCCCCTTTAACTTATTTTTGAAGTAACGGGTATAAAAAACTGAACAAAATATATTGTATTTAGTGCAGTCGATTATAATTAGAGAATAAGAGAAGTTGTATACGGTATTTTCTTGGGCTAATTTAGGTTAATAATGGTATTTACTAATATTATTCGCAAAAACATAAAAAAGATTAACAGCATTTAACTTTTATTATCAATAATACATTTATAATTAAATAACATATTGCTAAGTATTCAGATCGAAGCTTTTTAAACATTACACGTGACAACATTTAACGTGCGGCGATATTTAAATGAAGTTTATAGATTTCGTAATCAATCAACTGACAAAACGGTAAATGGTGCGTGAGTGAGGTGACAATAAATATGAGAGTGTGGGAGAGGGAGAGAGAGAGAGAGAGAAAACAAGGGGCGTGCCATAGTAGACAGTGGACAGAGGGACAATTACAGGTTGGGACAGGCCGTCGGAGACAGTTCATTCAAATGAGATATGCGATATTTTGGCAGTCATCCCTCTCACTCTCTTTCTCTCTCTCTCTTAGACACTCTGTCTTTCTCTGGCACTTTCGGGTTATCTTTGTCTTTTGATACGATTATTCGTATGTTTCGCTTGCTAGCGGCTATAAATCTTGTAATCATAATAATTTGTTTCAATGTTAATGCCTTCAAAATATCTGAAAACTCAATAAATAACAAAACTACATGTTCGTGTGTGCTGTTAATGTCATACCATGAGATACTTCATATATCATTCCGTTGCTGCCACTGCTCTGGCCTGGCTATTGCATTGCTCTGGGTATAAACCTGATGTTAGCCCTGCCAGGTAGGTGACTTGACTTGACTTGACTTGTGCCTCAATTTTAGTTTTTTCCTCGTTTTGCTTTCCGCTTTCCGTCTGCGCAGCACCTTTTGTGACGCAACGAGCCAGAAATGCAACGCACTGGGGACAGGGATGAGGATGGGATTGCGATTGGGGATTTACTTGACTGCAGAACAAATTAATCCAAAATCAGCAAAAGACAAGCAAGAAATGAAGCAGACGACGACGACGACAACATGGGGCATGCAACGGTGCCAAGAGGCACGCAGGTTGCGGGGGCACAAACAATGTCGTCGTCGTCGTCGTCGTCGCTTTGAGGCGCGGCCTCGGGGCAGATGAAGCTCAAGTGTGAGGCCGGATGACAACACTTGAGTTTCGATATCGATATCGAGCTCGCCTGCAACACCCAATAACAACGGCGACGACAAGCACACACATGTATCTACACACACACACACATACAAACACACTCACACATGTATACAATCAAGGTATATACGATGCATCCAATGCTGAATAACTCAATTAATTTCTGTCACCTGATTTATCACCTTTCGTGTGTTTTCGGTGTACGTCGCAAACAACTTTTAATTTCAATTTTATTTATTTGCATTTGTATGAATTTCACATGGGGTATGCACAACTACAACAAGTAGGTGGCCGCCTCACCACTGCATTTGCAATTGCAATTGAGACATTGCCAAGAATGTATCCCATCTCTTTCGTATCCCCATTCCCATTCCCATTCTCAATCCGAATCCCAAACCGAACCCAACAGCATCGAACTCGTTTACGACCAGCGTCGCACTTGAAAATTAAAATGTTTTATCTCTCGGATATTGTGAGGAACATGTTATTAGCACAGACTCTTGTAATTTGCATAAAAAGGAGAACCCAAAGTGCCTTGCTATTAAAACATTCCGCTTAACACTTCCTGCGACAAGAGCGAGTAAACCTTACAAGTCGATTGCACAATGGGCATAAAACACTAACTATCCCTACTTAAAATATCTTCGAGTTTGAGTATTAAATAAGAAATAGAAGTCGGAACTGATCGAAGATGACTTATTATTCTCAGGGGACGGACATTTTGAATTACTCGACTATTTATTTGGTTTGATTTATTATAAGGTTTCATTTTAGTTGAATTTCCTTGTAACAAGTTCATTTGGTTTAGAGATCATGACAATTAAAGTAATAATGAACATATTTTTTAGAAAATGAATCAAATTTTAGTCACTTGAAATATGTTTATTATTATTGTTATGTTTATGCTCGAAATTGACAATATTAACCATTTTAAATAGAAAAATCAGTTTTTGCTTCTGGTTATAAATTTGACTGATTTGGCCCACTGTTTAGCATCTGGCAGTTTTGAATATGCCGAGCCTTCAGACATCTTCAGCGAACTGAAACTAGTTTCTCAATTAAGTAGAAGATTGGCTCTCACACATACACAGACACACACATAAATACTTGTTTGGTTGTGTGTGTGTGTGTGTATGTGTGTAGTCATCAAACACGGACGCACTGCATCCGTCCAATTCGTTGGACGAGCGATTGGCTGCGGCATTGCAGGCGGAGTGAGAGAAGGGGAACATGTGATAAAGTCGAAGGGGAAGAGGGAGGCGAAGACGAAGACGCAGCCGCAGATGTCGGATGTCTCGTAGAAAGCATATTTATGGCTGTGGCATGTTATGAATACACCCAAGAGACATTTTTCTTCTTCTCACTCGCGCGTCGCCGCAGTTGCAGTTGCAAGACGACAAGTTGAAAATAAAACACAATTTTTCGGTACGACTGCAATACGAATAACGAGACGAGGGATGGCAATGGGACTTGGACATTACATTGGGTGCTTGAAAACGAGAAGGAAATCTAAAAATAAGCAAAACAAAAACTACAATTCAAGGCAATGAGAGGTGGAGCAGGACGAGGTGAGGCTGTGGCAAACCGAGGCGAGGCAAGACGAGCTGAGGCAGCGGAGCCGAAAGAAAAGCGCGTGCAACGTACGGGAAATTCTTGATCAACCATAAATCTTGGCACCCGAGTCATCCATCTATCTCGCTTGGCGCGTTCCGTTCAGCGCCAAAGTTGTTTTCTATGTTGTCTATGCTGCAGCATCCCCTCCTGCCTCATCCCTACTTTTTCATTTTATTTTTATTTTTTTTAGTTGTGTTTCTTTGCTACAAAGATTTGATTTTCAAAAATAAAACATTTTTTTTCGTCTGGTTCTGGCTTTATCTTTGTTGTTGTAGCTGTCTTCTTTTTGTTTTCGAATGAAAACCACGCGTAAACAGTCACGTTTTTATTTTATTTTTCAGCTTACACAATACGATTTTAATTAAAATCTAGGGATTACCCTCATCAGCGATCTGTCTTCTATAAATTTAAATTTTAGTTTATCGTGATTAAAAAGGGTTAATTAATTTAAAAAATAGATTTGGAACGAGAAACTAAATTGATATTGCTCACTAATAAAAAAATAAATGAAATATAGCTTTATTAAAATATTAGTATCTTAATTAATAAAATCGGAGCATCATATTATATTTAATACAAGTTTTTCTATCACACAATTCCTTTATGATCTTATGTTTATTTTATTTTGATTTATTTAATTTTTTATTATGACTAATCATTTCAATGTATGTGTTAACCCTTTCCAGCAAGTACCTGTTCCCTAGCTTGACTTATATTTACACAAGTTTGGATAACCAGTAAGAAATGAGTTGAGCTTTAAGGTCGAAATTAAGAACTCAAGTTCGTTTCATGTTTGGGCTCGTAATTAATAAATCATGTCAGCGTCAGACGAGGGGGTGGAATTAAATGTGTCAAATGCAAACACGCAGCTCCCAGCACCATCCCCATTCCCATCCCCATCCTCAGCCCCATACCCATCGTCAGTAACCAACGGGAAGAAGTAGCGACGGCTCCAAAAGGTTCCCGGCCAGGAAATGTCAAGAACGAAGTTAACCGAACACGAAAACAAAACGAGCCTGTTTCATGTTTAGTGGCAACTGAAGGCATTCCAAAAGTCACACACACACACACACATAGAGAATGGTGCAAGGGATAAGAATGGGGAAGGGGGTTGATACTGTTATTTCGAAGGGGGTGTGGCCTCGCACGCACCTTTCCCTAAACCAAAAAAAATCGCAGCTAACGCCGAGAGTTTTAATAAATTAAATTAAAGCTGCGTGAAAATTGCTTTATATACCTGAAGCCTACGAGTAAATAATACTCTGAAAGTATCTGAAAGTATATAGATACACACAACACACACACACTGAGTGAATGTGGCGAAAAAACAAACAAGGTGCGAGTGGGACGGCAAATATGTGCGAGTGCTTGGCAAAGGAAATGATAAATGGCGTGGTAATATAAAAAATGAGGGAAAACAGCGGGCGGCAGCTAAAAAAAAAATAAAAAACAAAACAACAACAGAAACAGAAACGAAAACAAACAAAAGTATCTTTAGCTGTGCAGCCAAAACAGAAACAAATGCAAAAGCAACCAAAGAATGAAAACGTAAAAATAAAAAAATAAAAAAGGAAAAGCAAAGTTGATATTCCAACTTTTCTGGTCAGCAGAAAGAAAACACAAAAAAAATGGGCGCCGCATTCAAAATGAAAATCGTGTAAAAAATAAAAGCAAAAGAACAGAACGGAATTTTCTACTTGGAAACATTTTCGGCTGTTTTCATTCTGCGTTGTCTATTCTATTTCCACAGCGAGACACCGCCTGCTTGCTTCTCTGTGTTAGCGGGTTTCTGTTACGCAATGAACGGACCCCAAACCCTTAAAGCCCTGAACCCTGTATTCTGAATCCCAATCCCAAATACAAACACACCCAGTGACCCTAATTTTGGTCCTTTGAGAAATGTCGTTGCCACATTCCCCGCACTCTCCGAGCTCTCCTGTTGTTTTAATTTCATTTATGGCTTCCGTTTGCCCACATTTGGTGACTTTTCCCGAGTTTCCCTTGACTTATTTCGCCCCGAGTCCTGGCAACTCGTTCCTGGCTCCTGGCTTAAGAATACTAACCCCATTCGTTTTAGCCTTTTGTGTGATTTTCGGCATTTATTCAAATGCTCCAGAAACTTGAGAACTCAATTCATTCCATCAACAGCAGTTGCGCCACAGTTTGGGGAAGGCTGATGTGTGGGAGTTTTACGAGCATATTTAAATGGAATTATTTGACTTGATTAGGTCTTAAAATGTTCTATGGATGAAGTAAAAACAGTCACTTATTATTAAATGTTTAATATGTCTCTATATAATGAGATTTTTGCTATATGTTTCTTTTCTTCTTTTCTACAATTATTCAAAGATTCGTTCCTTGTCGTAGTTTCAGATTGATTTCATAAAGTCATATACGAGTATGTTAGACTTTAGATCAACTATCTAACTCTATTTGAACTCAGATTTCATCAAGGCTTCAATTAAAATTTTTAATACTTTTAACTAACTATTTTACGGAGAACTATGAGTAGTCATACTCGTTGCCAACTTGTTTGGGAATAACTCCGACTTCGTCATTGTCGTCAGACAAGAGAGACAACGCAAGACCAATAAATAAGCAATGTGGATGGTTGGATGGTAAGAGGATTGTTTAGGAGGTCGCTTTGAATCAGATATTCGACATTGGGCCACATCCTCGGGGCTGTTCCACTTATCAGGGCCGTTTTATCAGAGCGAATGCGAATGTGCAACGCATGAATGAATAAATGCCGAATGGCAGTCGCTTGTGGCTCGTATCGACAGGACTCAAACTTTGTGTCCACGGACACACTGGCGCTGTTATCCTTTCCGCTTCTAGTTTCTGGTTTGTGGCGCGGCGATGCCACATTTAAATTGCCTGTCGTTTGCTGTCTTTGCCTCGAATTTGATAAGAACCGACGCGTTTGCTGATAAGACCAAGTCTGTTGCCAGCAAGGATACAGAAAAACACACACACACAGGCACAACACATGTTTCCTGCCGATTCCAATGCCGAGAGGCAAACAACAGACGCGCAACTGCCACGCGTTTCGCATAGTTTTGCATTGAAACGAAGGAAGTGCAGGAAACGAAGAAGCGAAGGGAGGTTTAGGGCCTAACGACCTCAGCCGAGTCCAGAGTGCAGAGTTCAGAGCGCCCTTCGACTTCCAATTGTGTGCCGCTCCGCTCCGAGAACGTCTGCGATATCTCATTTTTATAATTAAAACACTTGGCAGGACATGTGCTGCATGGCAGCATTCCAGAAAGCATACCAGCAGTGCGCCCGACCAAGTCATTCATTCCACTCTCTCGTCATTCCTTCCATCCGTTGTACCTTCTCCTTGTCCGGGGGTTGAGGGTGATCCTTATCAGCTGTGGCAATGTGTGGCCCTGGACTCGCGCGTCTGTCGCAATACTAACCCGTATCCATATCCTGGACAGCAATCTAACTTACTCAGCAGGGTAGTTGTATCTGAGGGCTGAAATGTCTTCAAGTCTTCACTGTAAATCATGCCAAAATGTGTTCCAAGCTTAACCCATTAAATACATCCTAAAATTATAGAAAATTAAATTACTTCGACTAATTTTTAAAGTTCATTTCACATCCAACAACTTGCATAAGATATATTATCTATATTAAATAAAAAAATTTTAAAATATTTTATCAACTAATTTATCGTTTCTCTCTAATTTCAGGTAGGTGCTTACAAAACTATCTGCAATCAATGAAATATAGAAATTTCACCGAGTTGGTCCATAAAACTTTATGCTAAAGCAGTTGAGCCTTTTTTAAAGGTCCTTCGACCAAAACAAAAAAGAACTTTTTGCCGACCATAAAAAACTACAGCACGTCAGAAAGTTTTCGCAGAATTTATGAGTGCAGTTAACGGGTAAGTTTGAGTTTGGTGGCAACCCCGCGGTTAGTCGAGTACCAGTCCAAGTGCAAGTCCAAGTACAAGTCGAAGCCCAACGGGCCAATGGCCACTGGCCGAGTTTATTAATTTAAAAAGGAAATTCTCGTTTAGTCACTTTTTGATTTAAGCCCATAACATTCAATGTTAGGATGGACTTTAACGGTAGCTTCCTTAGGGGGGAGGATGAAGGGGCAACTAAGGGTTAGTAGGTTGCACAGTTGGTTGGATGAATGGAATTGGCATAAAGGTTCAGACTGTAGCTCGTTGAGAATGCACTGGCATTGGTGAATGTGCTGCACATGTTCAAAAGATATGCACAGTGGGGCAAGAGTTCACATAATAAGCGAATATTGATAAGAATATATATCAAAGAATTTTAATATTAGGGATATCTAGGTACAGAATATGTGTTTGTCATAGACTCAACTGATGTTTTGGTATCATATCTTAATTGCCTTTTAGCCACTGTTCATGTGGTATCTACACATGCTCAAAAGATATGCACAGTGGGGCAAAAGCTGGTAAAATATGATGATTTAAAAAATAACATTCAATATTCTTATTATCTGTGCAAATTAAATAGATAAATTTATCAAAGATTCAAATGCATACATCAATTGCTTTTCAACCACTGTTCGTGTGGTGGACTATGCAAATAGTCACGTACGAGTACATTCACATGTATTCGTATTTTTCAGTTGTTTCTCATTTTGGCGGCCCTTTCTTTTACCGTTGCGTCGAAATGCATTCGTTTATCGCCAGCGGGAATTGCGGGCCGGTGAAGAGAAAGGGGGATGGGGGATGGGGGATGGTCGGCCTGGGCAGCTTTTGTATTTGGTCATGGTGAGTTCATTCAAACTCATTCACTCACTCGCGTCGTTTAAATATGCAAAAGTCCACGTTGCCGTTGCACTGAATGCAGCAAAAACAAAAAGCACTCAGCTGAACTCCCTATCTCCACTCTCCCCTCTCCCCACTCCACAACTGCGTGCAGCATGCCCCTTCTCCTTTGGCTGGGGTTGGGGTTGGCGTTGTGATGGGAGGGAGCCTGACAATGGCGACGGGGGCGTTGCACTGCTTCGCTGTCTGCGCAGCGCAGTTGTTGAAAGGGGACAGGAGAGAGAAGAAACCAAGGGGAACAAAGTGAAGAGAGGGAGGGGGAGGGGTAGGGGTTGTTCCACCCCCGCAGATTGCATGCAAATTGGTTAAAGTGTGAATTTATGTGAGAAATATTGTTTGCTCTTGTTATGCACACATACATATCGACACACTCACACTCACACTCATACTATGAGTGTGTATACACTCAGTCAAACACTCAGGGGCTCGACAAAATGATTTAAGTTCGTATGCAAATTGGAAGCGACTTTGACTGACATTTGCCGCGTTTGCATTTGAATGGCAATTGGAGCTGCCTCCCATTCCTCCTCCTCTCTCCCCTTCACTCCTCTCTTCCCGTCAGTTGGGTTTTGTTAATTTTCCAGAGACTTCAACATGGTATGGTCTAGTATTTGAGATGTTTGTGTTTGTGCTGAAATTTTGCTTATATGCAATTTGGTTGCTGCACATAAATCTCACATATTTAATGTGCTTTCACATTTACTCGCATTATTTCATATTCATATTCATATTCATATTCATATTCATATTCAGATTCAGCTGCAGATTCGGGGCGCCGGCGTCGCGCTCAGTGAGCTCAGTCGCAATAAACACTCAATTAACGATTTCAAAATTAATTTTTCATAAATTCGTGTGCATTTCCTCATGTTTCGCGTATTTTTAACCTGACCCCGGGCTGCATTCGTATTGCCCGGCCAAATTAACAGAAATAAAATGAAATAAATGGATTTTCTGTCCGGGCTAGTAGGAGTGGACCAGGCGAAAGTGTCTCCCCCATTTTCCGTTTATTCCCCCAGTCTGCAGTCTGCATTTTCCAGGCACACGGAAAATGCGTTTAATTTATAGCCCTGGCCCGCTTTGGCCTGGTCCTCATCCTCGTCCTCATCCTGACTCCGGTTCCCATTTGTGTTCTGGCTCTGATTCTCCATCTGCATCTGCTTCTGATTCTTATTTTCTGCTTTTCATGAGTGCGTACTGAAACATCGGTAGTCCGAGTCCATATAGCACGGCAACTGGCGCCAAAGCGAATGCACTTCTCACTGCAAATGAATAACGAATATACATAAATAAAAGGGTATATAGGGTATAATTGAAATGAACAAACACTTTATTTTATCTGTATTTGAAAAAATATGCAGCTATATAAGAGATACTATGGAACTACAATTTTGTAGAACTTTTCAGCATATTTAGTTAATTAATTTCATTTAACTTCATTGATTTTTGTTCAGTATTAGGAAAGAAAAAGGATGCTTGCGCATTATAAAAAATAAACTACAATTATAATAAAGTATATATAAATCTGGAAATCTTAAATTTCTTCTTAAATTAAAGATATTTATAAATTATTATAAATAAAATCATCTTTATCTTTGATATGTAAAGGGTATCTTTTAACGGCCTGAAATATTTTGATATCTTCCTCAGAACTATTTTTTTATTCTTTGGCTTAATTTAAAGTTGAACAATAATTTAATAACAATGTTAAGATGATCAATATTTAAAAATGATAATAAATGTTTAATATTGCAATTAACACCGATTTAAGTTAACAAGAATACAAAAAAATTTTTTTTTTCTTACTTTATATAACTTTTGTTATCATTCAAATTAAATTTAGTCATTTGTTCGGCATCGATTCATAAACAGAAGTGAATGTTAAATGTATACACAGACAGGAATTGCATCCGTAAATGTTTCAACACTTAACGGCCAACTTGAACTTCACGGAAAAGTGTTTTCCAATTTTCCAGTCAGAGGCCAGACACGAATAGAAATAAGTCAGTTCCCAACACGGGCGCCACAAATTAAAAATGCAACACAAATTGTATTTGGCACCTGTGTAGAAGGTTGAACAATCCCCCTCAGACTACAGTTACTACAGCGGAAGTTACTACACACACACACATACAGAGTCGAATGTAAAGGTGTTGATAAATAAGCCAAGAAGAAGGCAATGGAGATGGAGGTGTTGGCTCGGACTTTGGCTTTGACTGCCTCTCACAATTGAATTAGGCAGCCGAAATATGCAAAGCTCGCCGGGATCAACAAAATACTTGCAAAACGTGGTAGCCGCTGATTTCACAGTGCCACAAGACATGCAACAACCTCTGCAGTGGAGTTGCCTGGCGTGTTGCCGATTGCATTTTTAATTAGCACATGGCAACACCTTTACTCTAACAGGTGCTAAATAGTTGAGCCCACTGTTCGTTCGAAAGCACGCAATTAAAGTTGCAATTGTTTAATTCGAGGGATGGCGACAACCCTAGGGACCCACAAGCTGGGCTGGTATATTGACCATTTTATTGAGAACAGAATATACCCTGTCTATAATTTGTATATGCATATGCACATGCAAAATCATGCCCTTTCTCTTTACTTAACTACTGGGTGAAATTACAACAAAACAGCACAGACATCCGCACGAATATTCAGCAATTTTCCACTTGAAGTTGCAGTGGTATGTTGAAGGAAAAAAATAAAAAGCAAAAGCGAAGCAAAAAACAAAAGCACAACAAAAACAAGAAGAGGTGGAGAAGGAGGAAGAGGAGGAGAAGGAGAGCAACAACGATGCAGACACCGGTCGAAATTCCCGCTGCTCTCGTGTTGACACAGCGAATGCGGACGAATGCTTCGTTTGGCCTGGGGGTTAAGTGGCATCCACACACACACACACACACTCAGTCATCCACCCACAGCAGCTACAGCAGCTGCTGCCACAGCCACTGCCCCTTGACCGGACTGGGATGCCCCTCTTGCCACGTTTACCTTTCTTTCTCCCTCCCACAGACACTCGCTGGCCATTGCCATGCGCATAATAAATAATTGCAACGGCGGCAACAAACATTTCACGTTGCACTTTCTGCAACCAAAGCGAAAAACAACAACCACAAAAACAACAACAACCACAATAACAACAACAAGCAAGCAGAGAATGAAGAGATTTTTATCGGCGATTCTCACTGATTTCATGGCAAATAAATCGCTCATTTTCGCTTAATTGGAAAATTATGGCTTTTTGGCTACGAACAACTGAGTGAAAGAGACAGGGAGAGTACGTGAAAGAGAGCTACATATATATGTACACATACACATATGTACACACACATTATTGCATTTGCATATGCATTTGTTTCTGTATCTGAATGAACTTTGTTTCTGTTGCTACTTTTAGATACAAATGTTGCGCACATTTTAATTGGACTTGAAATTTTGTTTTGTCAAAATTAACAACAACATTGCAAATATTTAATGCACTGGTGAACTGAAAAGTATTCATTAATTAATTAATTTTATTAAATTTCACTGAATAACTTTTAAAATATTTCTCAATCGTTGAATTTGAGATATTTGATATTCCAAAAAATTTGTTTCAATTTTATCTGTTCAAAGCTGCAGTTTCTTTTATCTTATGAATAGAAGAGTATCATACTATTTTAAACTTGTATCAAAATATATAATAACATTGTACATATTTACAATAGAATATATTTTCCATAACATATATATTTTATTATATATATTTTATTTTATTATTTTTTCTCATCCATTCTATTTATGTATGGGAAAAGTTCCAATTTAACATGGTGTCGTCTCAGCGATGATTTATGAACGAACCAAAATGCTGAAACACTCCGACACTTCCCTGTTGTGTCTCTCACTCTTTCTCTTATTTTCCCTTCTCTCTCTATCTCTATCTCTCTCTTTGTATACATGTGAGTTCTCTGGGTTTGCTGGTTGAGGACATTGCCGTTTGCTTCTCATTTTCCACCACCATCGTCGCCGTCGCCGTTGCCATCGCTGCAGCCGTTGCCATTGTCTGACTCTGCTCCTCTTCCTCCCCACTCCCCTCCCCTCTCTGCTCATCTCTTGCCGCCTTTCCCTCTCACCTCTCAGCATCTGTTGGACGCTATCAAGCGGCGTTTGCATCATGGCCGCCAACCTTATCGCCGTTTTACCAACCAACCCCGTTGCAGGCCCAAATCTCAACCACGTGTTGTTGGCCAAGGATTCCGATTTTGGATTTTGGGTCTGGCTTCGATTGTCGGTGTCGCATTTCAATATCTCTGATTGCACACATGTGACTGTGAACTTGAGTCCCGCCTCAAACACTAACGGCAACAGAAAGGACCTCCAATACTCAGATATCCTAGATATCTTCAATTTCATAATATCACAAAAATTAAGTTAACCTTTAAACAAGTTGACTCGCACCTCCAACCAAAAGAGTGAGAGAGAGACAGCAGGTTCGTCCTGTCTATCCCTGTCTGTGTAATGTCCGCATTGCCTGCTCCTGCATTTGTATGTGTGTGTGTGAGTGTATGAGTGTGCGTGCATGTGCGACTATGATTAATTACTTTTGCATACATTTACATACAAATTTGTTGCCACATTGTCTGCCTCGGGCGCAGTCCGAGTCCGAGTCCTTCCCGTTTTCCACCCCTTTCGTCCTGGAACCCCGAGCTCTTCGGGGTTACTTTTTACACAAGCTGCCCCAGGGGGTGGGCTGGAAATCCTGCCAGCAGGGTTAATTTTATATGAAATTTTTCATTTTGTGCATCCAGAACGGAAGGAACTTGATTTGACAAAACTTTTTTCTCATTTTTTACGCTGGCCTTTCTGATTTTTATGCCTCGGTCATGTTAATTGCATTTAAATATTTTATAAAATTTGCGTAAAGCCAAAATGAGAGCAAATGGAATGACAGCATGGCTTTATAATTGGTTATATGTTAGGGTTTAAAAGGGGTGTAAAGGGAGCTTTATGCCTTTTATCAATAGTAAAATGTCAGGCCACAAAATTATAAAATTTAAAAGAGTTTTAATATACAGATTAAATATCAATCTTAGTCTACTAAAGACGGTCAATAATAACAATGAAATCAGTTGACAGTTAATGTCAATCGATACCTTTGAGTTAATTATAGCATAAAAAGCATCTGGAAATTCAATATTATTCAGAATCTAAGCCTCGTTTTTTTGTGTTCAGTTAATTAGCTGAAAATTCCTTTAACGTAAGATGCATTGAAAATAATATCAAATTTGAAGAGATAGATTTGATAATTTATTTGGGCATTGAAAAAATAAATTTGCTCGAAAAGCAAATTTACTGAATTTATTTTGTTTATATTTTCAAAAGTGTTTCATATTCTTTTTGCACTCATTTTCCCTTTTCCCTGCATTGTTGCTTCTGCAGCACAAACTGAAATATGAATCATATTGCAGGCAGTCCAACTGTAATTTACCACATATGTATACAATATATGTATCTGTATCTGTAACTGTATCTGTATCTGCTATAAAGTCACATATGTAGATAGCAAAGGAGAAAAGCGGAAAAACTAATTTCTGTAATTATAAACTCATATAAATGGTTACATCAAAAATCTCTGTTTTTCTGCCTTTAAATTAACACGATTTTTCCCCTTTGCTACCCTGCGGTGTTCGAGGATACTCCGAGGACACACAGAGCACACGTGTCGCAGGCTGAAAAGGGTTCAGTTCAGGTTCAGTTTCAGGTCTGGGGACTGTCACTGTCTGTTGCCGGAGCAGGAGGAGAGGAACAGGAGGAGCTGGAGTATGAAGAGTATGAAGTCCTGCGGCTGTGGCAAGTCCTTGCATTGGCTCGAAACTCGCAACTCCTGTGCAGCAGTTTCCCAGCTCCTGCTCCTGTTTCTGCTCCTGTTTCCACTTCTGGTTCAGCTTGTCTCCAATTCCACCGTTCACTGCTGTTGTTGTTGCTGTTTTATATAATAAATGAGCTTGGTGGGTTAAAGGCGTATTTCTGTCTAGTAAATTAGCAAAATACACGCAGAAGCGACACACACACACACACACACTCATACACACATACACACACTGATAGATACACCGGCTGGCACACCCCTTTGACTACCATGCCAATCTGCCCCCCTGGAGCGATGAGTCTCTAATGGGCTGCCGTGTTCTGATTGAGTTCAGCAAATTGGGAGCAGGGCAGCTTGCAGCATGCCTCACTCACTCTGGCAACCCTTAAACTCCTGCTGCGTGTGTGTGAGTGAGAATCTGTGTGTGTTCGGCTTCCCAGTTGTCGGCTTGTTAAGTTTAAATAATGCTTTTAGCCACTTCCTCTATGCCAAGGTCATTCAAAATTCAAACCAAGTGCGCTTACAGTCACATTTATACACACACACACACACACACACACACACACACACACCCTTCCTGTTGTTGTTGTTGTGGTCGCCCCTAAGTTCAACTGAAATATTTCGAAAGTCTGTCAGACATTGTCTGCAAATTTCTGGCGCGTCATAAGTTGAAGTTAAATGAACTAACTTCATTCACCAGCTACAACTACAGTCCAACGCCAACACCTACACACTCACACTCACACACACAGTTGCACACACACCTACGCAAACACAGACATTGCGACATTCGCACAGCTGTGGCACTTGCAATTTATGGCAATTCCAAGTCTCAATTGAAGCCGAGTACAAATTGAAAATGGTTGAGCCGAGTGAAATCTGTAAATAAATTTAAGGCCATTCTGAATGGTTCAATTTCGTAAACTTTAAATAAAAATAAAATTATTTTGTAAAAGAAAAATATGTTTTAAAAACGTTTGATAAATATAACAACATTTTAAAAATATAGCCCAGCACATTCATAAATTTGCCTGATTTGAATAGCTGCATATAATTATAGATATTTAATAATAATGCAGAAAAATACATATTAAAAGCTTAACTTTGACTAAGAGTTCAGATGTTAGATGAGCTTAAAAGCTCTAGATAATATGCATTTAATATATGTTAAAATCTTGTTTATTCCCTCCACATTCCGAAATTTTCCATTTTTAACATTAATAAACTTTCATTAATTTTTGTTACTATTAAATGTTTGTTTGTCACAGATATATTAACCATATCTTGTCATGTGCATATCTATATATTGAATAGTTTGGAATTTGGAGCAAACTGACCTTGATAAGTGTGACGGATAAACTATCTGCACTAGATATCCCTCTGAAGAAGAGAGCCATTGGCATAAATCAAGAAGATGGTCACAATGATAGGGAATAGGGAATGTCAGTTGACATGATCCCACGTTGTTTTTTGTTTTTCAGTTTTGTCTTCTTAATTTTTGTGGCTTCGGCCATCCAAATAACGGCAATCACTCACGCACTCACACACGTTCGGTGAATGCTGCCATTGTTTCTCAGGTCGACTTATGAATTTAGATTAGATGCGGATTATCAAGATACAACTCATGCCACAGCGAGTGTCAAGTTGACGTTCACAATTGTTGGCCATGGGGCAACGGGCGGCGCATGTTGGTTGACTGTCCATTGTGAACATTGTTGCTGGCCATGTAAAGTAATCACTTACAGTTACACATAGTCTGCTCATCTGTCCGTGTGTCTGTCTGTCTGTCCGTCTGTCTGCCTGTCATGTCCGCATCAGCGTTTAGCCAATATTTCGTTCGTTTTTGGCCATGGGGCAAAAGCTTTTCATCTGGGCCGCGTAATTCTTATCGCGATCACACGACGAGCTGGACACGATGGAGATTCATGGCTTGGCACGGAATAGAGCTAAAGTCAACTCCACTTCACTCCACGCTCATAGTCACATCATGTCCGACAAGCTAGAAAAAATTGAAGTCAAGTTTGACGTGTGATGTGCCAAAGCCAAGGGGTTCGCTTCGGGGTCGGGGACGGAGTGAGTCGGGGACAGAGCTGAGCATTGGCGCTTAGACAACAAAAGCTGCGACCTTACCGACACATCGTTCATTTTAATTTGTACAATAACTCAGCCAAAGGCGAAAACCAACAAACAACACAATTTACTTATATACAAGTATATATTTTTTATTTTTCGTATTTCTGCTTTTTTGCAAAAATGACAAAAAATAATTACGACTGACAAACCAGAACCGAAACTCGCAGAGGTTAATTTAAATTTCAAGTCACACAAAAGTACACGAGTTTGTTGTGTCTGTTGCCACACCCCACCGCCTCTGCCCCGCCCACAGACCGCATTTTGAGATAGTGTCACTAAAATGACTTACAGGTAGTACGAGGTAGCTTCATGTCGGGCCAAAACAAAACAAAACATCTTTCGGCTTCTCGCCTGCAATTCATCAAAATGCAAATCTCGTTGGCCAACTCTTTGGACTCTCGACCAAATGAAGTACGAGTAACCGGCTCATGATGCGTAGCACTTGGTTTGTGGGTACTCCTTTCCCTCCCCTTTCACCCTCCTCCTTTTCCCTTTCGTCAAGCCATTGTCAATGCCTTAACCGCCCCTCGTTGATGATGATTATTGTTTATTAAGTGTCGGCGAGACCATAAAATTAAAGGGAAGTTCATTTTTATTGCTTTACATTTTGTGTCGGTTTCTGTTTCTGTCTCCGATTCTGTTTGCATTGTCTTGTATCTTTTTTAGTTTTTTTTTTCATATCTTTTTATTTTTTATTAATCTCAGATGCTTTTGTGTGGTCCCTCTTCGACAATTTACTAGCTCTAGTACTCGTTCTTTATTCAATTTAGCATCTATAAAATTATTCCCGGCATATGTTTGTTTTCTTATACTGTTGATAAATTATCGTATTATTATTATATTTATTTATCATATTTGCCTAGACTTAAAGTGTACAAAAATTAACTGTTTATTTATTCTTTTCTTTTCTCCAAGTTGGCATATTAAAAAATCTATTCTTTGTTATTTAATGTTTTATTTGATTGCGTACAAGATTTTTTTTTTAAATCTCATTACAACCCAGAATAAGTTTGAGAAATATCGAGATGGTTTTATATTGAAACTTGAAATAAGAATGTTAAGAATGTTATAAAAATAATAAATAGAGTGTAAATTGTATCAAAATAAAATTCGCTATTTTTAAATTTATCTACAGGGTATTTAGGTATCAACTAAGGTTTTAGAACAAACTGTTTAAATTAATATTTCCCAAAAGCACATTTGATTATTGTTCCCAGATTTCCTTAACCATTTTTGCACTCCAAAAGGACTCTGATATGCTAAGTAGTGGTAGCGGTCATTTGGGGAACTTCTTTATATTCTTTATATCCTTGAATGAATCCTTGCTGAATGCTTTTTAGTCGAGACACACATCCCAAAACAATGAAAATATCCTGCAGCTTTGGAACTCAGACCATGCGCAGGATAATAATCGGAGCTTTCACCAGCAGCCGCTAGATGGCTGTGGCAGTCGTAAAGCGCCATCTGTTGGCCAGTGCCCGCAATACTTCAGTGGCTCTCAAAATGTGCGTCGAACGTGAATCGATAAAAACAGAAATTGACTTGGCTCGATTCTCTATTTTTAAACATTGCAAAAATACTCGAGGGCTGCGACTGCGCATGCAAATGCGACTGATTAGCGGTATCACGCTATGCATACGATAAATCAAAAAACAGACACAGAAACAGATGGAGCGAGGGGCCACCCAGAAGTTGAGAGTGCCAATTAATTAGGTATTTTGGGCACACAGTGCGAGTTAAGCGCCCAAAAACTATTTTCGCCTTTAATTTTACGATTGCAGCTCTTTACGGCTTTTTACGACTCCCGGCCATAAATTGGCCCCGGGCCGCCAGCGAATACGACAAAAATATATTTATGGACGTTTTGATGTTGGGCGTGAGCTGCTTGGAAATCTATCTGAATCTAATATCCAATCCATCAGCTCAAGAGTCCGTGTCCAGTCGGTCTATCAAATTACGCAGCAACGCAAATATTTTCGCGCTTCTCCCATCATCACAAAAACAATAACAAAACAGAGGCAAAATAAACAAATCGAAACAATATGCATATGAATTTGGACACTTTTACGCCTAGGTGGGCCACCTCACCCGGATTGACGCCCGGCATTCCAAGGGTATTCGTATTCGTATTCGACGTATACGTGCCCTGGAGCATGTCCGACGGTGAGCGCGTGTGGATTTCTAATGGGAATTAATAACACTCGTCTACTGATTGGAATCACTTTCTTTTCTTTTGGCAATGCCAAATCGAGACTCTAATTTAATAAAATGTAAAAAAATTAATTAATCTGAATTTTCGATAATTATTCGTTATAAATGGTAAACAATTTTTGTATTCAAAAGAAGATAAATATAAAGTACCTAGTAACTGAAAATTAATGTAATTAAATATAAATAATTCCAAGACTCTAATTTGCATGGCTGGGATTTGCAATTTCTCTTAACAAAATGAAAAATTCAAAAAAACAAAATTTAATTGAATTTTTTATAATTATTAGTACTCATGTTTTCCATTTGAAGGGAAGTAAATCATAAATATATCTAGTAGCTAAAAAATAATAAAATAAAGGGAAAAAAACAACTCTAATTCAAATATTAAGCAGAATCCCATGAAATACATTTGAGTGTAAATTTCGCTTTCCGGATCTCAATTCGGGGCGAGCCATTCACGATCAGTTGCAATTAACAGCAGCCAAAGGCGATGCCAATGATTGTGGCAGGCTTATTCCATTGTTAGGTCTTGGCCTGGCTTCTTCTGGCCAGACCAGGCTTGTTGTTTGACTCCGAGTCAGAGTTAAAGTTCGAATTCTGTGTCTAAACCAAGTGCATACATGTGTCACTCCGAGGAAACTTTGTGCAGCGGCTGTCGCTTTCATATTCCTCGAATACGAATGCTTCTTGTTGCCAGCACTTCGCACTTTCAGGCATAACAACAACAACAACAACAGCAACAGCAACAAGAAAGGAGAGAAACCTTTGAATTTGGCCAGCAATTGCATTGAAATCGCATTATTAACGCCTTGCAGAGAGTCTGGAAGATGGAGGCTGAATCTGGAGGCTTCACTTTGCCTTACCAAATTGGCAGCAACGCGACTCCAAGACGGGTGTGAAAATAATCTGTTTAACGAGGGAGTCTTACAAAAGACCCAATGCCAAAGTGGCGAAAGATGCCGCCTGCAGCAACAACAACAACAACAACACCGGCAACAACAACGACAACAACAAACGAGCAACAATAATGACATTTGGCGCAAATGAATGAGAAGCGCGCTCAAATTTCCAGCCTCAGAGTCTCGGCGGCTGCCTCAGCCGCAAAAGGATATGACAGCAGCCAACCTGACAGTCCCACTGGCAGCAACAGTCGGATATTGGCAATGGCAATGACAGGGGCAGCAGCGGGGAAAGAAGCGAGGATTGGGACATTGGTATGCCCCATGAGCCACAACGGGTCGTGGCCAACGGGTCCATATGCCAACTGGGCGCTGACATTAAAAGGTGGGAAAATGTCAGCAGTTTGCAAAAAAAATATCTTTTTGTTTGTCGACCAGGGAGGTGCGAGAAAGAAGAGGCTAAGTCGATACAGAAATAATTGCAGCGATAACGAGTCTTCAAAATATAAATTGTAAGAATTAAAGCGATTTAATGTAATGGCTAATGCGCAGTTTTGAATACATTGTCTGAATCATTTATGATAAATATTATTGTTGATAGGAATTGTAAGCAAATAATGAATAGTATTCGAATTCCCTTCAATATAAATTATCCAACTTTACTAGTTTTCTTGCTTAAGCCGTTTATCAGATATATACAAATCAACCAATACATAAAAGTTACTGGTGTGTAAGAAATGTTCATCATTGTACTACGCACAAAAGAAAAGAAAAACATTTTCATATAATTCTAAAATTTTTTAAGGTTTGAGTTGTTACACTCTTGTAAAAAGAATGCGATATGATACTTATCAACAAAAACTCAAATAGGTAACCAGAATTTGTGTTATTGTTTTTAGAAATTCATACTTCTCTGTGCTAACAAAAAAAACAATTTACATAAATAAGTAGTATTTTTGAGAATTTTCGTTATTGTTATTTAATCGTTTATTTCACTTCTATATTTAATTCGACATTGCCATGTCGAGCAAATAACAATTGTATTTTAAAATTCATAAGATTTTCCTATTAATATCTAAGTAGAGTCGACAGAATTACACAGCTTATATAGAAAATTATTTCAACAAACCCAAAATAAATCATAACAAAAGTCAAAGAATTTAATTGAACTGCAGACACACCGAGAGAATATATAAATAAATTAACCCAGCAAACATTTTTAATCGCCAGAGAGTCTCAGGCGACTCGCTTTTTCATCGCTTTTAGATCTCCTTTTGTTAGAGAGTAAGCCACTTCAGCGACACTTCGGAAAGACTCTTTTGCGACTCTCCTAAGAAGTGTCGCGGAAGTGGCTCGCTTTATTAAAAAAAAGAAAATAGTATCTAGCTCTGCGCGCTAGCCAAAGAAGCTTTCTGTGTTGGTCCACGAATTTGTCAAACAGATTATGTAACAACAGTTTTAGCACAACAGGGGAATCGAACCTCAGATTTTACAAATCGCCCAAATGTTTGCTGGGAAGACATAATTTCCATACGAGTCTAAGAAGTGATTCATCTTGTCGAGTTGCGCGTGTGTGTGGAGAAGTACCGAAAACTGCCGCCAGAGGGAGGTTCTAGAATTTGTGTGGTGCATGCGCATGATTTTGATTTTGGTTCATTTCTTAGTTTAGGGAAATTCGTTTTTGATGATAAACTAAACCAATTTCCTGTTTCTTTTTTTTTTTTTTTGGATATTTACAGATTCGGCAGTTTATTGGATAACTGGGATTATTCGTTCGCAAAATTTGGATTAGCTGATTTGAGAGTGGAGATTTATGGATTACAAAGCAACAACAGCAAATAAGGTAAGAAAATTGCTGAAATTCAATTGCTCAATTTGGGATAATTCGATTAACCACACAGTGCACAGTGGTGCAAGCATACATATGTTTAACCCATGCCCCACTGTTGCACGATTGCCAAGCCACTTTGGCAGCCACTTGACATCGGCATCGGCATTGGCATCCTTAGCGCGGCCTATTAATCCTAAGTGCTTCCTGTGATTTTATGCAAATTGAACATATCGCCGTGCAACACAATCCTTTATCTCTTTCTGCCCTGCTCTATTCTTCTCCTTCTCCTTCTCCCTCTGCACTTCGCTTCGTTCGCCCCTCGCCCCTCGCTGACAAGGGGTCGCGCATTCAATGTACAAATGACAGTTGACTGTGACATAAAACAGCGACTTAAAGCGCTTGTTGGCCAAAAGAAGACGTTAAGTTAGGCACAGTTGTTGCAGGTTGCATGCCACAAAGCAAACAACACGACAATTTTCCGTCGACAAAAGACATTTTCATTTATTCATTGATAATGTTTTAAAGCCCTTAAGCAACAACATTGCGAACGAACGAACGGACGAGCAACAACAACAAATGGGCAGCAATGAGAAGCGAAAAACATGCGACAAAACAACATAATTTAAATTTTGCGCATGCTTCAGCAACAACAACAACATCGCAACAACGTCTGCAGCATGTTGCTGCAACACGCCAGCCAGCAAGTCGCATCGTAATCCGGTAGCTTCGTCGAGCGTCGTCTGCGTTTCGAAGTCCATTCGATTTGCTTTGAATGAAAATGAAATTATCGCATTATTAACTATGAGCCAAGGCGGCCAGTTCAGTTCCCAGTCTGCCCCTGCGGCACCAGTGGGTGGAGGCAACGGGTTAGGCAAAGGGGGAGGAGGCGATGCAGATGCAGATGCGGACAAGCCTTGTTAGCCTGGCCAAAAGCGCACAGTCTCTTCGTCGTACTTAGAACCGCCTGCTGTAACTCCGGCATATTTAACAATAAAATGAATTGTTAATTCTCTTGCACTTTTCGCATCTTTCCCTTGTTGTTGTTGTTGATGTTGTTGCTGTAGTTGTTGTTGTCTGGTTAGTCGACGTGCTTGTGGATGCTCTGCTCGAGCAGTTGTAATGCGCAAGTGCCTTTATCTGTGGCACAATCGCGCGCTCAGCTGCGCGGCACTGAGAAACAGTGCAGCAAATAGCATGGGTACAGTGGGTGCCGAAGCCAAAATAGTTGCATCAAATTATTTTCTGAGCTTTTTTCTGATTATTTTAAATTACTATTAAATTAAATTTTGACAGTATTTCTATTAGAAATCAAATGTATAACCCGTTGCAAGAAACGCTAAAACTAATTGATCTTATTGGGTTATTCCTAATAATTATAATACAATTTGTATAGGTTATTAACAGTTTGTGAATGCTCCCAGACATATAAATTTTTTTTTTCAAATTAACATTTTTTTTAACCTATTTAATTTGATATAATATTTTTGTTTAAGAAGTAAAATGAAATAAATAAGTATGTATGCATATAAACGTAAAATGAATTTATATTCATTGCATTTGAGCCGCAACTGACAACTTGTGAGAACTAAAGTTTAATTAATTATTTTAAGGCTTAACAACTTTTTACATCTCAATTTATCTGTGCCTCCCATGGTGCTACTGTAAACATTGTCTGGCTGCACTTCTAGCGGTCTGTTAAAGCGAAATGCCGAACTTGTTTTGGGCCAAAAAACGAATGGCCAGAACAATTGTTAACGCGTCCGCCTCAGTCGGCGAGTTGTCCATTCACAATGCCCCAGTCTGACTCTGAGTCCCAGACTCGAGCAGGGTCTTCTTCTTCGTCTGCCTCTGAGCCTGAGTCTCTGCCTGTTGTGGTCTGCCTTTGGGCTCTTTTTGGCATCTTTTTCTCTTGTCTGCCCGCAAATGTCTTGTTCCTTAGAATTTGAAACGGAAACATCGAACACTTTGTTTTGTTTCTTGTTTCACGTTTTACTTCTTTTTTTTATATTTACTACTACTCTTAGTTGTTGTTCTTATTCTAGTTGTTGTTGTTGATCGTTTTGCTCGAGCTTCGCGTTTGTAAGCGCGCGCATGCGTCGCACTCGCATTTGGTCAGTCACGCAACATGTGGCTAAAAACTGTGACTGCAACTGGGATTGGGACTAAGTCTGAGACTGGGACTGAAATTGGGACTGGGTTTGTGCTTGGCGCTTATCCAGAGCACGTAAGCCAGCGACTTTAGTCAAAATTAACAAGGCTCAAAACACAGTTTCGAGTGCATGCAAATTCGTTGTCAAAATAAAAACAGAACTCGAAACCGAACCGAACCCAAGTCCAAGCTCGAACTCAAACCCAAGTCTGAGAGTCTGAGAGTTGAAGTCCAGTTAAGCGATAAATGAGTTACTGACGTGTCTGTGCATGTGCATGTCCAGCTTCAGGTTCAGGTCCAGTCCGCAGTCCAATCCAATCCGATCCGATCCCAGGCATCGCTACAGGGCAGCACAGGCAGGTGCCTCGATCACCAAAGGTTTCAGGTCTCGGTTCTCAGGTCTCAGTTTCTCAGTTGCTCAGTCTCTCTGCAGGTTGCAGTTGCAGCATTTCAACAGCCTTCAATATCATTTCAAGACATTCTCATATGTAAATTTATGCAACACTGGCATCTGTTCTGCAACAGCGGTGGGCGGAGGGCGGGGTGGAAATACGACTATGGGGGAGGGGGCGTCGTCGTCGCTTGGGGCGAGTTAAAAGATGAAATATGCGTTGGGCTGCAAAAATCTACTAATTGATCTGCGGCTAACATGATTTTTATCTTTTGAGAACTTAATTATTTTCTGTTCGCCGTGTTCCAAACAAAGTGCGACTGTCGACTTCCAATTGGAATCGATACCTGATACGCTGATCAACTGACAGGAACAGCGTACGCGCCTCGAGGCGACGCAAAGGAATGCGAAGGTTTTTCCCTTCTCTTCTCCCAACTCTTTTTCTATGGGTCCTTAGTCTTTTTTTTAAACAGCTTTCAATTCAGAAATCAACTAATTGATTTTGAATTTTTATATTTATCGTTATTTTTATTAACTAATCCTGAGCTTATTTGGGTCATAAGTTTGTAGATCTGTCATTATTAAATTTAGATGTAGCATCGTATCTTCATCATAAAGACTGACTTTATTTTCTTTTTGTAAATCATATATAAATCATATAAAAAAACAATTTTTATAATATATTGTAACCAACCCTGGTTTTCTTCTAGCATTATCTGACTAATCATCTAAGACTTAATAATTTTTTAATTTTTGAAATTTACTACTACGTTGCACAAGTTTTTTTTATCACAATTCCCAATTCTCACAGATATTTCTCGCAGTGTTGCAAAAGAATTGGGCCCCACGTGATCGTTCAGATCGTTCAGCGATCAAAGTGTTTGGCAAAAAATCATTAGCTTCAAAAGGGCCAGACGTGCAAATGGCCAGAGACACATTTGATTCTTGGCCATGGCTAAGAGTCGATTGCCTTAGGCGATCGAAAGTTTTATGTAGACGCCACTTTGGGCAGTAGAAAAATTTATGTTAAACTACAAATGTTGAACTACAAATAGCGTCAGAGTCGCGATTAATATGCAAGCAGGCAAATCAATTTCGCAAATTTGGCAATGACATCAAATTTTTGATAAAACATCAAAATCTAAAAATAATTCAACATCGAGCGAAAAATAATATTCGAATTTAAATTCAAGTTCTTAATAGTTGAGTTGATAATAATGCGCAATTCCTGGTGCTGTCCTCGAGCGCCGGCAACTTGTTTCGGCTGTTTCCAGTGACAGAGAGCGGCACTTCCAGTGAGAGCGGCGAGGCAGACAAGAAATTTGGCGGGAAGCCATGCAGCTGTTGCGTGGGAGTGAGATGGCAAGCGTGCCGAAGAGAGCATGGAACGGTAAAACAGGATAAGAGCATGGCTGTCACTCTCTTTGCTGCGCTCTCTTTAGACTGCGCGCAGCTGTTGTGCGAGAGAGCGCGCGCTTACTCTCTCTTTTTGGCTCGCTCTCACTCTCTCTGATTCTCACTATGGGGTTGCAGCTGAAAGATGCCATGTGTTCGCTATGGCTGCTAAATGTATCTTTGAGATACGGTTTTCCATGGTGGATGATGACGAGCATTTAGCATTCGCCACTCAAAGCCTTCGCATGGCAGCCCGTTGCCAGGCCGACGCTCTTCAATGGCTGAACTGAAGTGTCTGCCACTCAAATTGCCGACGGCAAATCATGGCTGCCTTTCTTTGATTTGCTTGCTCTCTCTTCTTCGCGCTTCTATTGTTGTTGTGTGCTGGACTCTGTGAGTGTATCTGTGTATGTGTGAGTGTGTGTGTATGCGCCGGTTTCTGGGTTGATCAATGTGATTTGATGTGCAGCCATTATTCATAATTCCCTTTTCAAACCATACGCAAATCTGCTGAAAGCATCCAGCTGAGCTTTCCGTAAAGTACTGAAGAAATCTGAGGATGTCCTTGAACACAGATTGCAACTCAACGAATGTGTTTGATATATTAATATCCACAGTTTTTCCACAATTATCTGTTAAGATTTTGTGCAATTGCCGACGGCTCTTGACTTTTAAGTTGCGACAATTAAATAAAATTAAATAATTTTTTTTTGACAGATAGAATTACATATGTATTTTTATATGGTTCAGGATTTTCTGCAACATAAAACAATTTGAAATATTAAAATTAAAAATCAAATCAAAAACAAACACAGTTGAACTTCCATAACTCGAACTTCTATAACTCGAATTTCTCTCTAGCTCGAGCTAAATGAATGGCAGTAAAATTAATAAACTTAAGAAAAAGAACCTTTCCTTTGGATAATGGGGATTAGAGTTAGGGAAGTTTTGACAGTATATCTTATCATTACTTTTTATTTTTTATTAATAATGATTTCTTTATATTGCTAGTGAATTAAAATCTAAAAATTTTTTAAAATGACCAATTAAAAGTTTATATAGTTACCCTAATGGGTAACATATCTTGAAATATGATATCTGTTTATCCAATTCAAAAATTAAATTTTGTAAATTTTCGATTCCATATTCCACCACATTTAATTTGTAATCAGCTTTTTGCAGTTGTCTTCAGTTTGTTTTTTCATGTCTTTCAACTTGATGTGATATCGATTTTTGTATTGGAGTCCATAGAATATTTTGGCTCCCCCTATTAAAAAAATGTTTTGCTGTTATTTTCTTTTTCTTATTCCTTATACTTATTCGTCTACTGTTTGCGTTGGTTTTTCTTCAGCTTTCAATTCTATCTCTCTGTTTTTTTTTGTTAAATGTTGTTGTTTTGTTTTTGGAGGAATTGGCACTTAAGTTACTCAAGTGGAAAAAAGTTTTTGTTTTTCGTTTACTCGATATAACTACATACAAACATATACAAAGAACAACAGCACGCACACACAGATACACACATACACTACGCAGATACAAACATCATGCCACATTCTGTACAAGTTTAGTTGGGGTTGTGTGAAGGGGGAAATGGGGACTGAGGGGGCTGAGATGAACGGGGCCAGGCCTGTCAGCTGGATTTTTTCATGGGGGAATTCTTGGATCTCTCGGTGCGTTATTTCTGTTGTTCCTCTTCTCTACTCGTTTCCCCCCTCGCATCACTTTTGTCGCTGTTTTGTTTTTCCGATTCAATTGAAGGCTGACAGCCGCAAAAATTTCATTATGAAATTGGATCGTTGTCAATTTATCAAGAAACGCGACGAGTCAAAATGAGGATAGCTGAGAAAGTGCTCTGGACTGTGTTCTTTAGCGTTTATTAGCTGCAGGCAAAAGGGCTTCTAAATTGCTGACACCTGTTGTGCATTTTTTCTACGACTTTTTTCTGGTCCGTGTTTTTACCTGCCTCATTTGCCGCTACAAATCGCTGTTCACCTTGAAACACAGACTCAGTGTTGCAAGTAAGTAAAGTGTTTTCACTCGGAGAGATTCCGATGCTATGCGCCTCAGTGGCCACCCGGCTGAAAGATACTTTTGTATCTAAGAGCAGAGACTCCAGTCCACTTGCCGCAGTTCATAAATTAAAGCCTCCGTCTCCGACTTGGACTCCGATTCCGACTCCAACTCCGTCTACATTCGCTAGTGATGTGATAATTGCGGCTTGGCTTACTTTGTTCGCCATTTAATTGTTGTAATTTGTTCGTTTGCAGCCGCTACCGCTGCCACAGTTACTGCTGCTATTATTTTGTCTTATTTTGTTTCGTTTTCTGCGCAGTTTTCGCTTTTCATTTTGCCAGCCAATTTATTCGAGTTTTCGCCTCGAGTTTAGCGAAATTGTTGAACAAATTCTCGCTGGCACGCATTGCTGCATGCAGATACAGATACTTGAAGCTACAGAAACAGATACGGATACCCTTTTAGCCATTGTTGTTGGCTGCTGTTTGTTGTTCGTTGTTGGTGGCAATTGCAATGAATGTTGTTACTTTAGCCTCACTTGCACCTTTACGCTTCGTGGTTTGAGTCTAAGCTTTGACGTGCACTTCCTTTTCATGCCCACGCAACCGTGACACAAATAAAAGCAGGCACAAACCAAAAAAAATAAAATACAGACCAAGAAAAACATAAGTACAGCAACTATAAAATTTGCTGGAAAAATGATCTGCAAAGTGTACTTTAAAGGCCAAGGCTAATAATTAAATTTCTAAATTAGACCCGATATTGTTTGAATTACTAAATTTTCAACTATATAAAACATTAACAGCATTTTTCAACATATCCAATATTCAATGAGACTTCCTCTTAATATCTAATAATATTGACTTTTTTATGAGACAAATCCCCAAAAATTGCTTACAACTTGGTTTAAAATTATTCTCAGCATATTCACATGACTGTAACAGTTGCAGTTATAACTGTTCTCTTTAAGCACTTACAACAGTTAAAATTTATAAAGCTTTAGTAAAGTTTTGCTAGTTACAATCCCAGGCCAAAATAAACACAACTTTCATTGACATTTCCTGTGCCTACAAAACACTTCGTCTTGCCCTTTTACCTGCCCTTTGCAGATGCCTCCACTGCTCTGTGGCAAGTTAAGGCCAAGATATTTATACATCAAAACAAAATGCTTTGATAATATACATAAAAACAAAAACAAAGCTCAAAACTAAAGACGACATCAAAAGAAGAAACAAGCACAACAAAAATATCCCAAAAACAACACATATACGGGAAAGAAAAAAATCGCGCACAATTCTCGTGTGCTAAATTCCCTGGCGAAGGTTCCGAGAAAAAAAGAAAGAGGGAAGAAAAAAGAATAAGAAGAAAAAAAATTATTTGTTACCAAGAACATTTAAAGAACCTCGGAGACCGCAAAGGAACTTTGACATTTTCCTTTTTGTGATCAACGTCTCCGCATTCGCATTCGCAGCCCCCCTTCACTCCCCGCCCCTGACACGCCCCCTTGGCTGTCATTGTGCTGAACGTTTTCATGTTTTTGAGCAACGAAGTTTTTGGGATTATTTTTGTGCGACTTTTCGGTCATGTGAAGCAAAAGCTAAGGCTAAAACTGAAACTGAAGCTAAAACTGAAGCTGAAGCCAAACGAAGTTGAGGCAAAAGCCAAAGTTGAGGTTGACTTTTAGACTCTTTCGTAGAATAACATGGACTTTTGTTTCATCTTTTATTCTCGTTGTTTCTCCGCTGGTTGTTGTTGTTGCTAGGGCTGTCACCTCCGGGTTTGCATGTCACACAGCTAAAGACCCCGAGCTGGCCATTGTTTTTTTCTGTAGCTCCCTCTAACAGCTGCCATAATCGCGTTAACAACGCTGACCTTCTCAGCGTATACATACATACATACATACATGTGTGTGACTGTGTGTGTGTGTGCCGCGCCTACATCACTTGCAGGACATTGAAGCCCTTGACGTTGGCTCCTTATGCCTGCATTTGCGTTTGATTGTGTCCCCAGCGAGGCGCTCGACGATAAATCAAAGTCGCCAAACTACAGCAAAGTGTCGGATGTCGGAGTTTTGCAAATTACTTGGAAGTGTGCCCCATGGCCATCGTCATTGCCTCCCCCTTACCCCCTTGCCATCAACGGCTCCTGGGAGTCTTCACACACACACACACACATACATACATCAGCTGACATGCAAGTACGCTAAGCTAAAGTGGATCAACATATGTGGGTGTTCTTTTCCATTAGCGATGGGTGCGTAACTATACGATAATCCACTTTTAACTCACTATCGAAATTTATAAAACTATATTTCTCTATCAGATCTTGTATTCAATTTAATTAAAGCTATTTATAGCAGCTAAAGATTAATTAATTTAACAAACTCATTAAAAATATATTCATAAAGGAATATTAATACATAATGTATTAGTAAACAAAGTCATTTAATAATTTCATTGAAAAGAATTTAGTACAATTAAATATTATATAATAAAAACAATATATATAATTAAATACCCGTTTAAATATGAAAAAATAAAAGTATATTTAAATACGATTTTGATAAAGCAGTAAAAGTACGTCAAATAACTCTTTTGAAATTTCCTAAAAATATAATAACATTTGCGTTATGCATATAATATGTATCAGTATATAATCTCAAACAAGTAAATTGTTGTTGTATAATTATAATTACATATCTTGCTAGAGGATTTGTAAATATTTTCCGAGTTCAATGTTATTAATTGCTTATAACTGATAAACGAAGGCGATACACTGAATAAATATGTACATATATTTTTATTATATATTATATTATAATATTGAGTAGTGCGTAGTAAATGGCAATTATTAATTATTGCTTGGAAATTCCGTTACACGTTATCCAAGAAAGATTTAGCACTGCCATACTTGAAGTTCAAACAATGAGTTGAAGCACTTATTAAACTTTGATGTCGATATCGTGGTTACGGAGTGGAAGGGGCAGGAGCAGGGGGAGGGGCAGTGGGCAAGGGTCGCCATCCGTTAAATTAAGCTAATCAGTCGCTCGGCTGGCGATTATTGGGCAGGCTTCTTAAGTACAAAAACAACAAGAGTCAACAATAAATAAATAAATCAAATAAATCAACAACAATAAACCAAAAAAAAAAAACAAGAAGAAAAACGAAAACAAAAGCCCAGAATTGGTGACGTAGCCAAGTGATTTGGATAAGTTAAAAGCCAAAGCGTGGGATGCTTGGGATGATGGGGATTGGGAGTGAGATTTGGATCGAGTTTGGTTTTTGGGACTGGGGGAACAATTTCCCGGCGAATGTTTGACATTTCTCCGACGGCCATAAATCAGTCAGAAAGCGTGACATGATTTCTGTGCGCCTTTGTGCTCATAATTAGAAAATTAGTTGGAAACTGAGTGCGGCTCTCAAAATCGCCAAGTGAAGTTGTTTTTGAGAGTAGATAAGGAAGGGGCTGGGATGGGCAGCTTGAAGTGGGTTAAAGTTGAGCCAAGTATGAGTTTGAGGCAGTGCTAAGTGCTAAGTATCTTGGAGCAGGCAGCTGACAAAGGGAGCTGCAGTTGGAGCTGAAGCTGAAGCTGGAGCTGAATCTGAGTGAAACGGCTGGTGTCGGTGGTGGCAGCCACTTTGACAGACTATTATGCGGGAAAAGGTTTCTTTCACTTTCATGGGGATGCCGCAGACTGGGACTGAGGATGAGGATGAGGGACGCTGCCAACTGCAAAGATGTTCGGCGCTCGCTGCGGAACTGTCATTTCCGTTTTACTTGTAAAATGAACATGGAAGTATTCGAGGCAGCCGACAAAGTGGCGTACAAGCGGACAGACCAGACCAGACCCATCCAGAGAACCAGAGCAGGAGCTGGAGCAGGAGCAGCTGACGCTGACTTGTTATATACTAAACTGAGATGGAGTTGGAGACGGGGAATGAGAAAGAGATCGAGACTGAGACGGAGACAGGCAAACGGAAGGATGAACCAAACAGGCAGACAGACAAACAGACACGAAGGGGCGGACGAGCTGAGAACTGAACTGAGAACTGAGGGACAGGCCCTGATGCTCTAAACTGGAACTGAAATCGCGGGACGGACGGACGGACAACATTGCGTTTAACGTTTTTCGCAAAAGTTTCAGTTTCGTGTGTTTTCGCAGCGCGTCTAAAGGAAATTGCCAGCAACAAGAGCAGCAGCAGCAGCGTTGAATCGCCCAGCTCCGAAGGACTCAAGGACTAAAGGAGGGGATGAGAGGGGAAGGGAGCAGGGGGAATAACGCAGCCAGCCAAGCATTGAACGCTGGTCCCGAACTGAAGGTAACAACGCAAGAAAATGGCAGGCAGCAAGACAGGCAGAACTGACGTAAAAAGATTTCTGTACGGTATCCCGGCTGCTGCCTTTTCGCCCTCACTGTCTGAGGGGGTAATCATCATGAAGTGTTTGCGCATTTGCCAAATAATAAATGTACCTTTAAATGTTGCTCTGTATTCGATGGGTTGTTTATTTATTCGTGCTAGTGAAATGAAAATCAAATGGAAGACAATAAGAAAGCGATTGAAAATAAATGATATTAATTCAAATGAATATTGTGCGCTAAACGTGTTTCTATGCAACATTATTTATCATCTAAGCATGTTTAAATCGCAACAGACAAAGGAGTTTAGAGTGGAAATAATTTTAAATATAAATCAATATGGAATCGATGGTCCAATCATTAAGTGTTCTTAACTAACTGATATTAAGAAATCTTTTTCAAATAACTAATTATTTAAAATTGTGATATTTTTGATAATTTGAAGTTTTCATAAGCAATATAAGTGTAAGATGCACTAAAATAACTTTTATATTTTACAGCTTAATCAATTTATGCGAAGAATCATTATAAATCAGTCAAGTTTTATTAGGGCAACATCTGGACTTAATTCGCTGAAATAAACGATATTGAAACGTAGTCAAGAAATGAGTTGCTTACGTCTGGTATATGGCTTGATACTTAGGTTCGAATTCCAGTGAGTGGAATAATATTTTATAAATAGGAACCCGCATATTTTGAACAGAATTTCGCGTATCAACGGAGAAAACCACAATTAAAAACATTTAATTCAATTCCATGAATTACTTTGGTTGCTTATCGCGCTATTTCTGATATGTGAAATAGGTTTTATCTTTTATTTTAAATGTTATATTTTTGCCGCATTTAAAATTAAATTAAAATTGAAGTCTAAACATGGCAATTTAATATAATGTGTCGTATTTAAGGCAAGATTGCATCCTGGTCTAAAAATTCTTTGGTCTGCATTTGACACATATCCGAAAAGCTGAAGTTTTACGCTTGCAACAGCAGAATTTTGCCTTTTGTATAGAAAATAAAGCTGGAAAAACTATTAAAATTTGTAAATTTTAATGAAAAATCTTTGTAGAATGTAGAATGCAAAGGCAGAAGCCACTCCGAATGGCTGGCAGACACAACTGTCCCCCTCAGTTCCCTCCTATGTAGGCCTCCCTCAGCTTGTAGTCAGGCACCGGTGACATGAATGCTGACAACGTGTCTTAGTTTGCACAAAACGAGCTACACACTCTCACACACACACACACACACTGTAGTTGTGGCAATGCAGGACATGGATGCTGCCACACAGTGGGCGCCAATTGTTGACTCCCATGTTGTGTATGTGTGTGTGTCGACACTTTTGCCAGGCTTGTCATGTAACAGGAATTTTAATTTAATTACGCTTCCAAGGCAGCCTCGAGGCGCCCCTTAAAAGATTGAGGCGCCTCGAGACTCGAGTTTTGACTGAGCTAAAATAAATATGCACGTTTATAGATTAGCTGGGTACACAGGCCAAACAAAGCTGATAAGAAATCAATAAAATCAGCCAGGCATAAATCATTTGCCCATTTGCGCCTTGTCTGCTGCCGATGCTTATCATTATCCAAATCAGCACCCACACCCCCCTTTGCCACCCCACCCCCTCCCCATTGTAACTGCTCTCCACACAAATTTAATATTCAAAATTTGACTTGAGAGAATTTCGCTCGAAAGCAAACGGCGATGACATAAAAATCAATAATCGAAATACCTCCGCAGGCTCTACAAACTTTTTACAGGTAATTTTCCGGTGCTTTTATTTGCCATTGTCATATCAATAGACTTGGCTGGCAATGAGTTTGTCTCTCTCTCTCTGTCTCCTGCTGCTTCGATTTGAGCTCTTTCTCTTTCTCGGGCACAAGGCCGCCCAAGTGAGTTCGTGCCAAAAAATAATTTCCTACTCGTCGCAGACGCGAGGCGACTTTGCTGCACTTATTGTTGTTATCAACGCCTGAAATATGGCATTTTAATTTTATTAGCTGCTTCGTTGCCAGTACACACTCACACACACAGAAGCACTCACACATACTCTCTCACCACACACAAATACAACCAGATACTCTCAGTGAACGCATTGCGATGTGTTGATGGCAATGGCGTTGACAATGCTGGGCAACTTCGCACAGTGGTATGAAGTGTGCCATCATTTCATCAAATAAATATTAAATTGTATAAGTAAAATAGTCGTTGAAGTATAAATAATACTTCTTGGAGCATCGCTAAGTACATATTATTATCTATGAAAATATTTAGTATAAGCTTGAGATATAAATAATTGAAATAATCACATATAACCTTATTATAATGCATAACGTTCGTAATAAAAACTATGTGAATATAATTTGTATTAAATATTAAAATTTAAACAATTGTTGTTGGTGAAGATTCAAAATAAACTATAAATCTATTATCTATAAATAATCCATAAATAATTTGTATAATTTAATTAATTTTCTTTAAAAAAATATTTATTAATATTAATTTAAAATACATAATAATTAATTTAATGGGCTATTTATTTAGTGTTGTCATTGCGCTGTTCTTGCAACAGCCTGTGGCTGTTGCTGTTGCCGTGGCCGCCAGCTGAGATGAAATGAGAGCTGCCCGAGAGTGGCAACTGCGCATGCTGCGTTCTGGCCACATCGCTCCTAGGCGGAGTTAAGAGAACTTATTCTTTGTGGGCGCCTATCGAAGAGCCATCAAGTGGCAGTTTAACGGCTAGAATTAAGTCGTTGCTTATTGCCACATAATGTTGCGTTATTATGTTGCCAGGCAATCTCTCAGCTGGCCATGAAAATACTCTTAAGTTGGCCAATAATTTATGCCTTGTGTTGTGTTGTGTTTGGTTTGTGCTCTTGCAGCTTTTCGCCTGTTCACGCTTTGCTTTTTGTTGTCATTTGCCTTTTGTTAAGTATTTCGGTTGAGCGTTATTCGCTCCTCGCGGAGCGTTTTTCAAATAGCCCAAAAAGGCAGCGTACATATTGTATTTTGTGGCTACTCTGGCGGCTCCCGACGCGGTGGCAGCTAGTTGGCAAATTGGCGGCACTGCGTGCGGGGCACTCGCTTGAGATTCTCGTCTCGTTATTTATATATTTGCAATAAACAAGAAGGAAAATAACAAAAGATCTAAATTTTCCAGTGCTTCAGTGGTCATGGAAATTGGCTCTGGTCGCAAATTGCCGACGGCAAAATGAGTTTACAGTGTTTCCGAGTGATTTGTTGTTGCGTGTGGGTCACTGATCACTGATCACGGAATGATCACAGTCACTGTCACTGTCACATCGAAGCGAACATGTGCCCCATAAAGCAAATGAAATTGTTGTGCACTATCATCTTGGAAAAACGAAAACTGCGCCTCAGAACCAGAACCAAACGGAAAAAGTTTCACACATAACGAGTGGAGTTCTTCTTATTGTATCCTTAGTTTCCTAAGTGTACTCGGTTTCAGCTCTGGCATTTTGAAAGCCCACTTAACTTTCAAATCTGCAGGTAATACTCGCTATATATAGTATTCTCAGTTTTTGATGTCTGACAAAAGATACTTTAGGCTGTTCACGTTTCAGTTTGTTTCCACTTCATTAAAGTTGGCAAAGTTTGAACTTTGCACTTGCTTGTACTGGTTGCAACAGCTGGCAACAATATTTGGACTACTTCGCAACTTTTCCTACTTGGCTAAACTCTGCGAACCCAATGACAAACTGTCGAAATGTTTTGTTGACTCTTTAACGAAATATAAATGTACTTTTGCAGTTGTTGCACAACTTTTATGATGTACACGAAGAAATCAAGTACCTAAAATGAGATGTGTCCCTTGTCTTTTGGGGTTCAAGCAATATTTTACTTTTTTGAGGAATTGGCGAATACTTAAAGTACATATTTGAAAACGTAATAATTTAAATGAGTTTTATTGCATTATAATTAAGGTATTTTTAACTGTAGGGCAGTATCCATGGAAGTATCTACAATACAATTATGAATTACTTTAAATACATTCTTAGGCTTAACCTTTCGATATATCACTTGCCTTATAAAATATTATTCTCTCATTTATAAAAAGGTTTTACTAAGTTTTCTTAAGACTTCCATAAGTGTTCCGTCTGCGTGTCCTGATCCCATTTGTGTGGTGGTTAGTGGTGCAGTTTCCAATGTTCAGATTTCGATTGGCATCTGGAATCTGTAACATTTATCGCATTTCTTTAACATTTTTACCTGCCAAATGTTCAGACCGTGGCCTGTCCTCCCCGTGCCTCTGTAATGGTATAAATTCTCTCCCGGCGCCCCGCATGCCACAAAATTTAATGCATTTCATTGCCGCAACAACAACAATAAAATGTGTAACGCATGAGATGAAAAGCAGCGCTGAAAAATAAAAATGAGAATGAAAATGAAAATAACAAAAAGGAAACAAACAGCAAACGCAAAAATTTAAAACATGGCGCGAACATAATGTCCTGTGTCCTTGTCGTTTCCCGTTTCCCTCAGTCTGCCCTCAGCTTTTTTCTCTTCTCTTCTTCTGTTTTTTTTTTGCATTGCTTTGCGAATTTCCCTTCTGCTGTTGTTGTGAAAATCGAACATTGATTTATGGCGTGTGTGTGGCAGGGCAAAAAGTGTAAGAGGAGCAGAGAGAGAGAGAGAGAGAGAGAGGGACAGGCTGAGACAGAGGAAGAGCGAGAGGGAGAAGGCAAAGGTACTGCCGAGAATCGTGCCTGATGACGATGATGCTGATGAGCTGGAATTGTTTTTGATATGTCGCACACACACACACACACATGCAGGTCGACAGCCCTTCCTTTTACACACATACACACTCACAGTTGCGATTATTATTTGTGACACACACACTCACACACACACATTAAAAGGATGCGTTGTCCCTCATTTTGCATTCATCGGCAATGCATTTACAACGAGAACAGCAACAAAAACAGCAACAAAAACAACAACAACCAGGGGCAACAACAATACAAAAATAAAAATTGTAAATGCAATTCGTAGGGCATAAATTTAAAAAAACGCGTGTCACATGTCGATTTTCGATTGTTCGCAAATTAATATATAAAATACGCGCCACGAACTCCGAACTGCGAATGTTGCGGCTGCTTTTTGCGGTCTTTTGCATTGTTGCACGCTTATTGTTGTTGTTGTTGGGATTTTAGTTTGAGTGCGGCATCGATTTGTACCTGGTTTACTCAGAGCAGGCTCAAAAAAGAGTTTCAAGATCCCCATTTAGTTCAAATGATTACGAAACACACGTGATTTATGTGCGAAAAGTGGAGGAAACTGTCCCTTTCATAGTATTTTATTGAATGAAAGGATTTCAAATATCTACAAAGTTCTATCAATTTTTTTAGTAATTATTTTTGGTTAAAATTAATAATTTCTTTTAATTTAACAAACACAAATTTTATAATGCCTTACCTTTGTGCCACTTTAGAAATACTTTATACTAGAGTTTCTGTATTAAATGTCATATTGATTTTAAATTCTTGAATATCTAAAATATTTTAAAAAATGTTCGGTGCCTTGATTAAATTAATCTTATAACAGAAAAAATAATGTAAACACTTGCATAACACAGCCCAGCTAATTTTAAAATTATACTTCATCCGGGAATCTACTAATTCCATAGCAATAAATAGGAATTATTGTACAGATCAATTCTCTAGCCCCATTAAAGGGGACTACATATACTCAGTCTTAACTTTTCCATCTTTAGCCGATATTTATTGCTAATGACAACCGTTTACAGCTGCCAGGCCTAGGAAAACAGTTCAATTAGAAGACTCGGTTGGAATTGGAGTTGGAGTTGTAGTTGAGCCTCTGGCGGTGTTTTCGCAATGCATTTGGCAAATGAATTCATTTATTTCTTATTGCGATGAATCAGCTGCGACTGCCAATTGGGTTTTTCTTATTTTTTCCGATTCTTTATTTTTTTTATTTAGATGGGGGCGGGTCAGAGCCGAGGGGGCGTGATACGGCTGCTAAGCTAAATGTGAAACGCAGAAACCGCCACAAAATCGACAAACGATGCTGCGCCCTCGAATTGGCTGTGGATTAAGTTGTGAATCGTGATTTGGCGACTGCAAGTGGATGAGCCTCAAGACTCAGACACTGACTCTGACTCTGACTCTGGATCTTTAGCTTGGTTCGGTTCTGCCCTGCCCGCGGTGATTAATCCATGAACTCTGGACTCAAGCAGATTCTCAACGGCAGATACTCCAAGAGCTTGCAACAGATGCAGACGCGCCTTCCACCTGGTCGCAGTTAAAGTTGCAGACACCACAAGACCTCATGGCCGTCGTTTAAAGAGGGGAGCGGGGAGAGGGAAACAGGCGATATTTAACCCATGATTACAATGTTTGTAAATTTTGGTGTGTCTTTCCCTTGCAGGCAGCGTCTCCTGTCTCCAGTCTGCTGTCTTCTGTCTTCCTGCCATTTTGTTTTCACCTTGCGGCCAATTTGTTCGAGAAACTGTTCAGACTCTGCGACTCGACAGCGCGCAAAATGAAGCTAAATTGGCCCTGGCCACTGCAGCTGTTGCAGTTGCACATCATCGGATGGAGTGAAGGGGGATGGGGGCAGGGACAGTGGGGACTGTGCCATATGCGGATGTTTGGGGGCATCATTTCGGGTCCTCACGCCTGGTAGTTGAGCAATTTATTATTGCCGCAAATTGATTTTTATCTACGCTTAATCGATTGTTGTGCACGTATGTGCCTAGTATCCCCCTTACCCCTTTACCCCCTCCCCTGCCCCTGGGATGATCAACAGTACCTGAAGGGGCAGTGGCAGAGAGTGCAGAGTCGAGGTGGATTAAGGAAATTATTTATGTTAGTTCACACGTTGTTCTACACGTAATTTATTAACAGCGTTTTCTAGCGCAAACGATGTGACCTTGGGGCCAAATGGGCATCGATTATGCCGCCGTGTTAGAAATTGTCTGCATCGGACTGTCTGCGTGTCTGTCGGGTGTGAAGGTGATTTACAGTGCTGGCCAACTACCAAACTAGAAGTAGTTGCAGCACTTTCATGCATGATCCCCGCACTTTTCAGCTCAACTTCGATATTTATGACAGAGAAATGAGCGCCAATTGCCGCAATTACCGGCGCGTGTTTAGCCAGCGGTGATTTTTTAGGATCTGCGAGTTCTGATTTCAGCTAAAATGTGCTGGCCTAGAGCCTCAAAAATTGGCTAAAGCGAAAGATCTATGGCATTCCTTTGCGACACTTGAAAACTCAGGTTGACCATCGTAATTTCAATTCGCTTTTTACTTTTGAAACTATAAATATATTTTAATATAAACTCAAATATAAAGAAAACATCATAGAAGTAAATTGGTTTAATTAATATATTGGGATAACTAATCAGATGATCATATATATAATATATATTTAATCTTATTTGTTCTATCTCACTTTTTGGATCCCTGTGAATTTGCTATCCTCTTGCTCTCAATATTGTACTTTAAAGCTAAAACCTGAAAATATTTGCGCATTGAAACAACAATCGACTTTCAACATGAGGGGCGAAAAAATAAGAGAGAAAAAAGTCGACATGCACTTTTATCAGAGGGTAATAATTCATTACACACATTTTTGCCGCCTCTCTCTCCACTCCCTTTCTCCCCTTTATCCTCCCTCTCTCTCTCTTTCGATCTATGCTTGTACTTTACGCCTTAAACCATCAGCAGCGATGTCGGACAGAGAGCAGCATCGGATGTGCAGCATTTACCGCATTCGACATGACCCTGCCCCGTATCCCGTATCCCGAGTTTACTCCCGATTCCGTCGCTCTTCCTGTTTCCCTTATCCTTGTCTCTGTCCTCCATGTGCACTTAACTCGCTTGTTGTAATAGAGAACGGGAACGGGAATGGTCAGTTGATTGTTTCTTGTAGCTTGCGTGTTGGCTACGAGAAAGGCAAAGGGGGCAGCGGGAGGAATGAGGTAGAGGGAGATGTGTTCATCAGCGTTAACATGAGACTGGCAGCTTTTAACGGTAACAGAACTAACTGTTTGTGATAAGGCCAACAGTTTTGTTGGACCATAGCACGCACCTAGAAAGAAGCATAAGGTGTGAGTGGAGAGAGGAGAGAAGAGAAGAGAAAGGGGAGGGGACTGAGATAAGCCAGTGGTTGTTGGCCAGGTTGGCCAGAGCTCAATTAACTAATTGTACACAAAGGACTGCAATCAAGTTTTTCCTGGCACAGCCCAAAGGACTTGTGAATAATATTCATTAATTGCGTAACCAGTTAACACAGAAAGGCGCTGCCTGCAGCCCTCAAAAAGGGGTTGGGCCGACATCATCGTGTCGCTTGATGGATAAGATTTCAGGCAACTGGCAACTGAAATGGGCAGAAAAAGGAACAGCCAGAGGACCAGGCAGCAGGACCAAGTGCTGCCAGAAAGGCAGGGCCATAAATCAATGTAACTGTCAACGTCATCGGCATCAGCAGAGCGTCAATATTAGCAGCAACAACAACAGCAGTGAGAACGACAACGACAACGATAACAACGAGGACGGCGAGCAACAACCCCCGAAGTATGCAGCAGTAATCAGAACTCTCGCCTGGCCACGCCCATTAACTCATGCGCCCATCGGCCATGACTCTATGTTACACTGTACATCGGGATCGAGAAACGATGTTTAGTTTGGGTTTCATTTTGCATAGGCAACACTTTTCTGCCAGCGATGACGTCAGCTAGCATCCAGAATAAGTAAATTGTTTCAAACTGTCAACTAATACACACACACACAAGTATTTGTAAGTGCATATGTGTAAGTGATTTCCTCGTTTTCACTCACAGTCAGACAGACAGGATATTACAAGCTGGCTGCGAGGGAAATTAGATCTTCCAACTGCGTCTTAAAACATGCGACAACGTCTTCAGATCCAGACTCAATCTCAGAGCGACACACAGATACACACAAATACATGTATTTAAGTGGGAAAAGTCAGCAGTCCAACTCCCCAAAGGCGTTTGGCGCCAGCAAATACATGTTGTACTTAATTGGAATGATTTCGTCTATGAAATATGATTTTTGTTTTCATCTTTACCAAAAGAGAGAGAGAGAATGATGAAGAAGAGGGAGAGAGGCTGCTAGTTGAAATACTTCGAAATGTGAGTGGGAAGATAGATTTAAATTTGATTTAATGCGGGACACTTCATGGGGTCATTATAGTTTAATAAGGATTGATAAAGTACTACGTATCATTCCAGTGTTAATGTAAATTTTCATCAAGTAATCCATGGTCACTTTATTGTATGCGAATAAAGTAAGAGATTCGAAAGATTATTCAATGGATTTATATTTCAACTAATTTATTATTTATTTCATCATCTCCATGGTCTTTATTAATTCTTCCTTGGTCACTTTATAAATATAATAAATTAAAATAAATATTTTCATTTATTAAAGATATATCGTATTGAAATGTTAATTTAAATTTGTTAAACGCGCACCTCGCAAATTGAACTAATTCTTGATTGTCTCCTCTTCTCTCATTGCAGGTAAACACGCAAATAAACTCACACACCTGTATTTGAGGTACTCATGGGTCTTGGCCAAGTTAGAGCTACTTGGCTCTGGATGCATTTCAAATGCCTTAAATGCGCATGCAGCATTCCTGCAGTCGTCCTGTATCTGATTTCTGTCAACATTAAAATTGCAGACTTGACAATGCACAGGGTACAAAAAGTAACTAAGTAACCCACAGATACTCACATCGACTGACAGCAACTGAAAAAGGGGGCAAGTGGGAAGAGGGGCAGGACTGAGACTGATGCTGTTGCTGTTGCTTTGTTAGTGCATGTATCTCAAAGTGTATTTCTAGCGATAACACAAAAGGCTAAAACGCCTCAAACTGGCCGAATGGCCAAGTGGAAAGAGGCATGCAACGGATGCAACAGCCATTGCCATTGCCATTGCCAGACTCAGACTCAGACTCAGAGTCAGAGCCAGTGAGTGGCAACAAAGATTATAAATTGAAATTGAGTTCATAAAACACGAATCAGCAAAACGTTTAACATCTTTATTTCTGCGAAAACGGCACAGACGGCAAGGCAACTTCAACCTCAACCTCAACCGGCAACCGCCAGAGTCAACATCGGTCGTGGCAACGTTGAGTCCAACTCCGACTCCGAATTCGACTCCATCTTCGACTGCGACTGCATCTGTGGCAGCAGTTGAAGCCCAAGGTGCGAGTTCGAATGCAATCAAACAAGCGTAAGTCAATTGCACAACTACGAGCATGCTGGATGCTGTATGCCTCATGCCTCATGCTGCATGCCTCATGCTGCAGGCAGGCTGCTTGCCAACCATCCAACTAGCCCGGCAAATAGACAGACAGATGCGAGTTGCAAGCTGCCAAACAGGCGATGCGTCCCAATGTCGACCGACGCGATGACTCCCAGCACAGTGGGCAAAATAAACTAAGTAAATTTTTCATTTTACTTGTACGAAAGGCAAAAATTATTTACTTTCATGCAACAAAATTTGCATTTCTTAACATTTTTCAAAATTGAATTTTATTTAGAATCATATTTGCTCTAAATTTATCTATTTTAACCCACTGTTCTAATTTTTGGAAAGATTGTTTTCTTCCATCCCAAAACAACTGGAATTTTTTTCTAATTTTTAAATATATAGTATTTTATTTATAATGATCAAACTAGGATAAAAGAAAAGAGAAATTCGATATTTCAACCCACTGTGCTAATTTTACTAAACTGTATTTCTTTTAACTCAATATAATATTTGTTCAAAATAATCATCAAAGTAAGAGAAAAGCACAGTTTATTAGAACTTCAAGTTCTCAATCAATCATATTTTTGGTGCTAAAATTTACTGATTTAACCCACTGTGCCATGCTGTGATGCTGTGAGCACAGAATGTGGAATGTGCACGCGTTGAATTTCTTGTAGACGTGCGATAAAAATTTGCGACATTGCAGCAGTTTGGTGAGGCATGAGGTGTGTGGCATGAGGTGTGAGGGACGAGATGGAGGTGCCACTAGCTCCGTGTCGGCATGGAGCGTTGCCAGCTGGCGTCGCGTACTCGTAGATCGGGGCACTCAATGCCAGAGCTCTTAGCATAAGCCGCGACGCACAAAGCCAGATGACATGCCGATACTGTTAATCTGCGTGAATAAAAATGTAAATGAATTGAAGATTGCGTCGCCATCGAAGTCGAAGTCGGAGTCGGAGTCAGTGTCAGGGGCATCATGAAGTTGCTGCATTATGAGCTATGGCCAAGCAGAGGCCACTTAGGTGCCTACAAAACTGCCTCGACAAGTGACAAGCCAGATTAGAGCCTGGCTATCAACCAGCCAGCAGTGGACAACGTTTAATAAGCTGTGACGTGCAGGTGAGCTCCAAACTCAGACTGAGACTGAGACTTAGACTCAGGCTCTGGATGACGATGCTCAGTCGGAGCCGAATCCAGCGAGCTTAACACGAATATTGATTGAGCCTGCAGACCAATGGCAACTCTGTCTGTGTGAGTGTGTGTGTGTGTGTGTCAATCAGTGGTAATAAAGTGTGGACATGTTTAGCACCAAATGATGGTCCGATCGAGTGACCAGCTAAAGTCAACGTCGAACTCCACGGACTGAAAATACACTCGAATAACCTAAGCCGCCTGAGAAAGCTAACGACCAACTTTTTGTTGCGCTGTGTGTTTTGATTTGTTGTATATTTCGTTGTGCTGTGCTGTGGATGGTCGCAAACATGTTTCAAGTCCAAGTTCGCCACACGAAAGCCAAAAACACAATCAGCAAAATGCCGGCTGCGAGGTCAGTGGCGTGGAAGGGGACTGCAACTAGTTAACGGAACATTAAAAAATTGTCAACATTAATTATGGGACATTGTAGATAACAAATATTTGAGAAAAACTAAACTAAACTAAACTAAAGTAAAAAATAATAAAAAAAATGATATAGAAATGTACTTAGAGACAATTTTTCTTAAAAATTAGTTTGGACAACTTCATAGTTTAAAATTTATAATAGTTTTTTAAACTCTCTTCAAATAAAAACCCCCTTATTGCACGCCACTGGCCGCAGACCATTCAATAGCTTCCCTCTGAACTTCGCTCCTAGTGATTGCTTTCTCATAAAGTGTTTGTCGATAAACCATAGCAAATGTGAGGGATGAATGCGAACTGAGACCGAGACTGAGGATGAAGGTAAAGTTGAGGTTGAGGTTGAGTAAATGGCGAACGTGTGCGATTGACCAAAGCGCATATAATAAAAATTAAATCGCACAAAATAAAAACGTTCAAGTGGCGAGTCGGAGGCACGAAACCGACAGTCGACGGCCAACCAGGAAAATGAAGATGAAGATGAAGTTCAGTAAAGAGAAGCGAAGAGAACGAAATGTGAAAAAATAAAATCGAGTCACGAACATTGAAATATGTGTCCACAGCTGATGAGGAGGACATGGACATGGACATCGACACCGACACCGGCTGATAAATGCGTGGAAAATGCAACAGCTGCCAGAGCTGGATAACAGCAGGCGCTGTTTGTGCCACAGACTGTGGCACAATTCACTGAAAGGAGAGCGGAGAAAGGCCCGCGATGTGCTGTGTTGGTAAACAAATCATTTGAAAGGATTTTCACACACAATCTATCTTCGTTCCAATGGCCTCGTCTGACTGCCTTCGACTTCGACTTGTCTCTGCGAAGCTGCCAAACGGCGGCTCAAGAAATTTGTCAGTGCGCTGCGGGAATGGCAATGGCAATGGAAATTGGTAACAGGAACGGTAAGAGAAACCTGTTTGCATGCCAAATACAAATATGAAGAAAATAAAAAGCAGAGTCGAATCCTTTGCGGCACACGCAGCTCAAGCGAAAGTGTCAAGCAACAGGACTGCAACAGGACAATGGAGTGTGCGGATTAGTCCTTTTGCACCGGCTGCTGTGGAAAGAGAAAGTTGCATTGTTGTATTGCATTACAGTGGGCGAATTTGTTGTTATACGCACACATTTGAATAGCCAAAACATTGGACCACCCGAGTCCCTTGCAGAGGTCAACAAAAAACTTATGTAACTGTCGAACAATCGGGATTAGTTACAGCCTGACTTGAACAGCGAGTGCAAGGACACACACACAGTCCACACTTGGCCCATTTGCATTTGCCTGGCCTCGACCAGGATCTGGCTGAGAAACAGTGCATAACATTATGCAATGGCCGTGTCCTTGTCAATACCTCTTCAAGGTCGGCAGAAAGTGCAAGCGATATTTTTAAGAACCTTTAATTGCCATCGAATTGTCCTCCATGCTGTTGACAAAGTGTAGCAAGGTCAATGTCTCTGGACTCTTGAATCTACCCAAGTACTTAGAGTTGCTTCTATAGTTATGGTTATTAGCTCAATCATTAGTTTTATGACTCAAGGCGGCGCTGTGACAATTTTCAACTGTGATCAATTTCGAAATGCAATATTTTTAAATTGCCTCATTTTGGTTTTGCCATTTTCTCATTTGTTTTGCATGTGTTCCGAGTTACAAAAAGATTTTTGCTGCATCTATTTTGGGTTTATTCCGTAAGAAAATATGCATTTCATATGCTTCAATAAGTTATATCTTTGAAGTTCTTAAGGTCGGCTATTAAAATTAATTAAATAAAGTATAATTAGGTTTGGTAATTTCTAAACAAAGATAGTTTTAGATATTAAAGGATTTTTCTTTTAACCTTTATATATTTAAAAAAATTAAACATGAAATTTTCACTAATTCCACAAATGGTAATTGATATATCATATTCTGTTTAGTGAGAACTTTAAACTATTTTTTTAAGTAAATTTTGAAAACTACTATTCTTGTATTCAAATTTCAGCTAGAGAATTTTCATTAATGTCTTAAAACTTTAGAAAAATGCAGGAATCGTGTCTTGACAACAAGTCTCTGTAGCAACTTTTTAATACTCTGGCCGAAGGGAATTGACGGTTGCTTTCATGTTTGTGCCATTTTTTTGTAATTTACACAAAATTAAATTCAAAGTGTCCTCGTTGAAGTAATGTGTTGAGAGTCCTTCGGCAGCAAATGAAAAAATTCCAGTGCAACGTTTGAAGTTTATTGGCCATAAATAAGAGATGGTCGAAACGGAGGACGCTTAACAGGCGACAGCGATTGACAATTTGATTAAAAACGAGGCAAATGCCGAACGGAGAACGGAGAATGGAGAATGGAGAGTGGGGAATGAGAGATGGCAAATGAAATGCATAAAACAAGGACAACAGCGAGGATGCGTTTCGCATTAAAGTGAAAGTTTCTCTGCATAATTTAAAACGAACAACTGTAACAACAACAACAACGACAACAAAAGCAACAAAAGCAATGCCAATTGCCAGCCATCCGCTCTGAGTAATTGTTGCTAATGAAAACGAGGACTCAGGATCAGGATGAGGACAGCAGGCAGGCTTGGAGGGAGAGGAGGCGGATCAGGCGCATTTAAGTGGCTAATTTCGCTGGGGCCAATTGTCAACTGAGCAGCGCACAGGAATGCGCACTATGCCAGGCGATAGGCGACAGAGGGGAGTCGGAGTGGGTTGTGGGGGACAGAGGGGAGAGGGGAAGGTGGAGGGAGGGTGACAAATGAAATTGCAGTCAGTGCACAAAATGCAAATGAAATGTGCAGAGAGAGAGGAGAGATGCAGGACGAAATGCGAATGTGTGAACATCCTGCAGTATGTGTGTGTGTGTGTGTGTTTGTGTGTGTGTGTGTTTGTGTGTGTGTATATTACAAGAGTGAATTGTCCTGAATGCATGTGTGTGTGTGTGTGTATGTCCATGCTTTGTGCTGTCTGGCTGTGTGGGACTGCTTTACAAATTTCGCATTTATTGCCAGTGACAAAATATGATACGAAAATTAATATTATTGATTAAATAATTGAAATTGGCGTGCCAGCGACATACAATGAATTATTACATTGCCCACTTTATTCGCCTCCTTCTCGACTTCTACTCCCCCCCCCCCCCCCCCCCCTCCATTTCAGTAACAGCCACAACGACGACAACACATGTCAAATGACATTTGTAATGCATTTGCATGAATATTTGTATTCATATTTGTATTTTGTCTTTGTATTCATGAGTTTTTGAATGCGTTGACATTCTGATCTTTGGTCATTTTGAATGCTGCTTTCTGCCTTGCATTCAAATTAATTTGAAAGCTTTTGAAACTATTTGTTAAACTTAATGCTTAATGCTTAGTTCATGGAAAACAAATTGTAAATTTAATTTCATAATTCAACTTTTACATTTTTAGATACAAATTTGCAAACAATAGTTGGATTAACTCATTACTTTATTTCATAATCATGTAAAATACCAATATTTGTAAAATGTATTTCTTTCTAAAGAAACAAAGTTTTTCCTTTATTTACGAAATAATAAAAATATAATTTTAAAAAATTAGATTTTTCGATTATTTCTTATATCTTTGTTGCCAAAATACAAATGTAAACTTGTAATTAAAATGTAAATACTACAATTACCGTGAGTTGTTATGGCTCTTTTAATTATTTTCATTTTATTGATTACTTAACAATCAAATGCTTCAACCGTTAGCTCTTTAAGCTCCTCCTTCCAACTACTCCATTGTCTCTGTTTCCATCTCCATCTCCATCTTCGTCTCCATCTCCATCTCCGTCTCGTTCGCTTACATTTTGCTTCAGTTTTAATAAAATATTTCATAATTCCTGCACAGTTTTGCTATTGACACTTTCTGATGGCATCCTTCGTATCCTGCGCGTTCTCCTGCTGTGCCGGCAAGCGCGTAGGTGAAAGTTCAGTCGGATGGAGAAATGGAGAGAGCACAGTCAAAACACAGCAACAGCTTTTCCCTTGCCCTTCCCCCCCAAGCCCATCAACAATGCCAGCACCAGACGATGTCGGAGTAGGCACAGGGGTAGGGGAAGGGGTTGGGGCTGGGGTAGGGTGAACGGTAAGGGATGGGGATGGAATGCTTGCAGCTTCGGTGGTTGAATTGATTTCAATGTTGATGGCGTTGACACAAAAAGCTTTTACGGCGCCCTCTGCGGTCGCGTACCGTTGACCACCTACGGCGCATCCGCATCCGCATCCTGTGGCTGCTCCAGCTCCTGTTGTTGTTGTTGTTGTTGTTGTCGTCCTGCTGCTGCTGGAATGATTTACATACAAAGTGAACATGGCCAAGCCTGAAGCTGTGCATTGCGTTTCAGTTTCGGTTTGAGTATGTGTGCATTTTACTGGTGCTTCTTTTGCTTTTTACTCTTTGCTTGTCCTGTCTCTTGTCTCCCTGTCCTTGCCATGGAGGAAGTCCTGCGGCGACCAGCTCCAAAGGGCGGAAATTAAAGTTGTGACACGTTTAACCAAAGCGAACGATCCTTCGAGTGTGGGCTTCATATTTTTTGGCAATTCCTTCAATTTTTCTCCGCACATGCAAAGTGTTAAAGTTCCCATTTTTATTATTATTTTTTTGTTTCGTTCTCCACTCAGCGAAATTGCAACCACCATTATTTGTTGTTGTTGTTGTTACTTCTACCTTACGCTTGAGCGCACAAAAGGATGTGGCTGTTTCTGGTCCTGGTCCTCAGTACATTGTTGCTGCCCTCCAGCTGCGTCCGAATTCCCTTTTTAACCAGCCGCCAGCCGCCAGTTGCCGGCAACAACACCAACTGATTCCGATGATTCGTTGTTCGCTGGCACTGCCCCTTAACCACTCCCTCCCAGCAACTCCTTTTGCCAGCCCCTGTCCAGTTGATTTGGCCTCGAAACCATTTACGCCTCTCTGCTCCGTCGACAGCTTCGGCTTCGGCTTCGGCTTTGGGCATCGCAGCATGTCTTCTCCTTCAGCAACAGTCACGTCAAAAAATATCCGCCCGTGTCTGCGTCCAATTGGAGCTGAGGGTTTGTTATTATTTTTTCATCCTTGTCCCTTTTAACCCCTCAGCCCCGAGTTTATGTTCCTGCGTCTCCCCTTAAAGACATTTATATTCAGTAGTCTGAACAATTACGACTATATTACTGCCTTATTTTATTCACAGTTAATAAATGATATTAAAAGATTTCTTTTGTCATTTTCATGGAAAATTAGGAAATGTAGAAAAGAGTTTTAAATTTAAGTTATGTCATTTCGATTACACTATTCTTCAAATTCACTATCTTATTTTTAAGAAAATATAACCATAGAATTTTAAATATTAAATATTAATATCTATCACACTCTACAAAGTCCTTTTTTTTAGGAATTGATTATCCCAGATAATATTTAACTCCATTTTAGTGGTTAACGCTTTGCCCTATAAAAAATGAGTTTAAGCACTTTTTAATGGTCCAAGTTCCACGGAATCCCCCAATTCAAGTGGTTATTGCTTTTCAATTAAGCATAACATAATTAAAACTTCGTTTTATGTGTTTTTCCTTTGCATCCATATGCTTCTTCTGCCGCTGACCTAACCCAAGCTCGTAAAACCGAATCCAGACCAGACTGGAGAGCACTCGATTATAACCACATTAAACATACATAAAAGGCGTTAAATAATTATTTACTTAGCCAGTTGGTGGCATAAAGCATTTGGCACACTTTTTATCCTCCGCTTAGCACATGGAAAGTGTTGGTAAGTTAGGAAGTTATGTAGGAATTGGTTGGCCACGAGTATTTTTGGGTCGCGTACATCTCATAAATATGTCCCATAAAAGCAGCACTTACATGAAGAGGAAAGAAGAGAAGCGAAGAAGTGGCCAAGGAGCAAAGCAGTGCTCGGAGTGAATCGGAGAGAGCGAAAGAGAGATAAATGTCGACAGAACGATTTGTATCTAATTTTATGAGGTCATAAAAAGCAATCATTTCGCCATTTGCCACAGACCAGACCTCAGAGCAGAGCAGACCCCAAACCAGACCGCAGCTGGCAGCCATGCCCATAAAATGTGGCCCAGCCCAGAGTTGAGTTCAGTTCAGCAGAGTTAAGCTCAGATCTGGATGTTGAAAAGGTTCTACGAGCAATGCGGCAGTTAAATGGATTTTATGAGCCCTGAGCTTGGTTAAGTGAATTACATGAATTGGCTGCTTATTGGCTTTTAATTGCTGTCCGAAGACGCTGGAGTCGGAGGCGGAGGTGGAGGCGTGGCATGGCCATTGCCAGGGGGTCTGACGGAAGGCGGAAGTATGGCCAGCTTTTCATTTCCGCAGGTCAGTGGCGAATGATCAAAATGTGCTGCAGATAAGCGTGTCACATAATTAATTGGCTACAAAGAAAATTTCAACTAATTAGCACACAAAAAACAAAAACAATGTCCGACAGCGGGGGAGGAAGCACAAGTTGACGGTTCAACTGCTTTTGAGCTAGAGATGGCAGCGTGACACGATAAAATTTAAAAAAATAAATGAATCTAAAATATAATTATCTGTAAAAAACATTTCATACTTAAAATTTAAAAATTACAACCTTCTTAAAACATTTAAATGTTTCTCTGTTATCAATCTTGTGTCAAATTTATTTCTTTAGATGCATCAATTTTAATTTCATCAATTCAAATGTATCGTCTTGAGTCACGACACTTGTTCATCTCTAGAGACGTCTCAGTTTGGGGGGGTCACTGGGAACGTGCATGAAATAAAAATGCGCAGTAAAATTAAATTTAATGAGTTCATAAAGAAATAAACACAGAACCAGAGTCAAAGCCAAAGCATTTCAAGGTTCTGTGCACACAAGTTGCCAGTTAAGGGCAGACATGGGTTAAGAGCAGCAGCCCACAAAACAAAAACAACAACAACATTTTCATCTGAAAACAATTTTGATAATTATTAAAAATTAGATACATATGTTTCGGCGCCATCGCTGCAGCTGTGTGTGCTCGGAGCGGGGAGGGGCATGTGGCAAGAGCTTCATGAATGAAAATCATGTTGCAGCCACCGTAGCAAAGCAGATGCCGTCCGGCGTGCACCTTTCGAAGGGACCTCGAGCCGACAACAATAACAACAACAACATCCGGGTTCGGATTCGAATTTAGGTCCAGCTCCTCAATTTGGGCCCATAAATCAATCGATGCGTCGCTACAATTCCGAACTTAACCCAAAAATCATATGTGAGTGTATCTGTGCTTTGTTTTAGTTTCCCAAGTTTATAAAAATAATCACATAAAAATGTTGCAAAACATTTAGAAATGTCTTTTAGATATTTTCTTAAACAGCATCACTTTTCAGTTTTCATTTCTTTGCTTTGCCTTTCTTTTCTTTTCTGTTTTTGAGTTCCCGGTGTGACACTTGCGAGTGCTAAAACTGTCAAGTCGCCTGTCATGTCATAATTAAAAAGGAAAATTTTTAAACAAATTTTTTGCCCATAAATAATTGTCTTTGTTTAGCTACGAGATGGGGAGTGAAATCCATTTGGCAGAAGGCGTTGACGGCTGATCTGGCAGACACACGAAAGTTAATAAATCCTAAAGCTTCTCTTCTCAAAACAGAACGGAAAACACAGCCTGACAAATAATATGTTTGGTAAATTTATGAAGCCTTTTTAAATACCAACATCTTAATTTAATTATATTATTTTTTGAAATCTTAAAATCGTTTCTTTAATCCAAATTGACAGCCGAATGTGTTAAGAAAACAGGTATAATGACCAAAGAGAAAGCTTATTTTGAAAAGTTAAGCAATAACTTAAGACTGAAAAAAATATTTACAAAATAATTAAACAGTTGGTTTTTCCATTTTAAAAGAGAAGTTAATTCTAAAATCAGTCGTAGAATATTATGTAAAATTATTTTGTGTTATAAAGAATTTAATCTTAGTAATCTTCAGCATTATAAATAAAAATGCAGAGCAAATTTTGAGCAGATAAATATCTGTAGCTCTTAAAATAAATCATTTAAAATATTTAATTGTATTATAATTGTGTAAAGACAATTTGAAATTTATAATAACAAAATCTGAAGGGAAAATATAAAATTTTTGAACACCATTTACTTAATGGTGCAGTAAAAAGACAAGGTGTTAATAAAATATTAATGGAATTATTAGGAAGTTAAATATAATAAATGTATAGAATAATTCCTAATAGGGATTAATTAAAGAAATCTTAAACAGCGCTTTTCCATGGCAGATTAGAATAATGTTGTTTTTCCGAAGTCACAAACACACCCACAGTAAAGTGTGCAATTTAAGAATTGCCCAAAAAATTCCAACACGCAGTCGGCGTTGGATGAAAAATATACCGAGAATTACAGCACACACATTTTGAGTAATAAATATCAAGTAATTTCTCATATCTGAATTATGAATGGTTCTAGTAATTAGTGCAAGAAGGACTACAAGATTCTTATCGCAGTCCGACAATAAAACTCGATTTGAGGCTGAACGTGGAGAATAATATAGTACACCCCGGGATATTATCGCCGGTTAGTGTTGTTGTTGCTGTTGTTTATTTTAATTACGAATATATTTTTAAATGCTAACATGGCATACAAAATGGAAATGAGAAATGCTTGCACGCACATGTCATGTCAACTAGAAACGCATAAAATTTTTATTTATTTTTGGTGTATTTCTTTTATTTTTTATGCGGAACACGCAAATACAACAACAACAACAAAATTAACACGAGCCGAGCCAAAAATTGAACACAAGCTGACCAAAAATACAAAAACAGAACCGAAATAATACTTATAAGACAAAACACCTCCCGCCAAAATATGAACTGATAAACATGAATTTAAGCGTCGTCTTGATCATTTTGAAAGTCGCATTGTTCGAATTCTCAGTGCAAGTGATTACTAGTTATTATTAGAGAGGGAGAAATAGAGAGGAAGGCATCCAGACAGACTGAAAAGGAAGGCAAATCTGTGCCCCGAAATCAAAGTACCGAAAACCCAACGCTCGACTTGAATGAAAGGTGCAATTTTTATGATTTATCGCCGTTATTATTATGAAAGCCGCAAGAGCTCGAAACGAAACGAAACTGAACCGAACCGAACCAGAGAATTTCACAGCGCTAAATTATTCAAAAATAAAATAGGAACGTGGGTCGACGCCATCGTTTTCGTCGTCGTCATAAGGTAGCTCCGTCTGTAATTTTCTAAGCAAATGCCATCTCCTTCTATTAACTGCTGTCTTGCTCTGGCACATGGCCAAAGCAAAGCCCGCGGCGGTGTGTAGAACAAAACAGGCCCAGATCCAGACCTAAAGCGTTGAGGGTCTTCAGGCAGTCGACTCACAAAAACAAAAGCAAAAGCAAAAGGAAATTAAAATCCAAGTGGAAGTGGAAGTGGAAGATGGCGCGCCAAACATTAACATATGCAGCAGTTCACACGATATATTCACCCACACACACACGCGCTCACACTCGCACACACACACACACTGGAGCACTGACAGGTGCCAAGGCATTGAGCATTGACTGGAACCACTTCGTATACTTGGGCATGATAAGAACAAGGATAGGGATAAGAATCTGCCCACATTTTCAGCCACGGTATTCACATTTAATCAATAAGCGTTTATGTGAAACGAGCCAAGTAACTGTAATTGGTGTGCCTATCGCAAATCTATCGATAATTTAGCCACAATTTGCGCCTCGTCGTTATCGCCGCACATTTGATTGGCCCCTTCCTCCCCTACTCCCCTCTCCATTTCTCTCTCTCTCTCCTCTCGACAGCCCCTTGCATATCATGTTGTCGGCTCGATAAGCCAATTTAGTTGCATGGCCAGCGATCAAAACTGACCAGTTCAAGTTAACCCCCTTTTGCCCCACTCCGCACCTCTTGACCCACTGTGCGCACTGTGTGCCGCCGACAGCGACAGGCAACGGCAACTTCAAATTGCATCGCCGGTGGTGCTGCCAAACGAGAAAACAACTCGAACGGCATCGATTCACAATGGGCAAACAATGCGAAAATATATTTGCCAACAAAGTAGACAAATTACTGTAGATAAACAGATATTCATGTGCTCTTTAAAATAAATGTATACATATTTAAATAAAGTAGAAAAAATTCTATGTGCTGTAAATATCTCTAAAAATAATAATAATTTATAATATTCATCATTAGTAATCCCTCTACTTGCATAACAAAATATTATAATTTAATTATATTTTTTGTTAAAGAAAAGTTGATGTACATATTTAATTCTTGAAATTTTCTAATTGAAAGTAATTATATTTTAAATGTATAAATTTTAATATAAATAGAGTTCAATATACCCTATAAATAAGAGAAGTAAGTTTGGGATAACATAAATTCATAGTAAATTTAAACTTTGAAATTCGTAACTTTTTATTTGCGATCTTTCGCCCCACTGTGTGTCCTCGCCATTAGATGGATGCATGACGCATGACGGAGACTGGCTAAAGCCGGGCCAGACACCAACACACAACTGACACACACACTCACACATACACAGCACGCAGGGCATTTGACTGACAAGCACTGCGAATGAGTTAGAGAGCTGTGCAAAGTGCGTGTGTATGTGTATGTGTGTGGATATGGTAATGTGAACAGTGTGTGTGTGTGTGAGTATCTAACTTTGGCCACTTCAGACAGGTTGAGACACACGCGTAAAAACTACGCAAATTGACGGGGCAGCCGCCTCAGTTGGTGGCTTTGCGGGGGCGCTGCTTTCGAGAGATAGAGATAGGGATAAAGAGAGAGAGAGAGGTGGAGCTGTAGCTGGGGACGGAGTTATAGACCGCTAATCGCTCCAACTGCAGCCCTGGGCAGGCAGTCAGTCAGACATTCAGTTAGTCGGAGAGTCGAGCAACTGAGCAAACTGACCAACTGCACAGATCATAGACGGCAGATAGCAGGACAAGCTATGGAGCTGAAGGAGCAGCTGTTGGTGGGAGGAGAGCGGAGAAGAGGGAGGGAGAGAGGGCAAATGTACATGTCCATCCGGGCTGGTTGGACGGTCGGCCACGTTCGGCCAATTCCAGGCAATTCTGCAGTCAAAGCGTTCGTATTTTGATTGATTTTAAATGATTATGGTTGACATTGATTTATGTGCGCCTCATGCATATATTGGGCCACAAGATGGCGATGGCGATGGCGATGGAGAAGTTGTTGTGGTTGTTGCTGTGGCTGTTGTGGCTGTGGTTGCTGTTGTTGGTGTTGGGACAGCAGGCGACTCTCGGCGCATGTGAAAGGTGGTCGACGCCGGTTCAACTGATTCGCACGCACTTAAGACCCGGAATGGAACGGAGAGAGAACTGGAGACAGACTCTGGACAGGACAGGACAACATAGTCGATACCGATTTGGCTTAGAAGGCCTTAGAAAGGGGCCTGCACTATGGATGGAGACCTATTCAAAGCACGTTCCTGACCTAATATAAGTAAAAACGCCCACAAAATTACCACAAGCTGCGAACTTTTTCCTTTTGCTTGATTATGGGTTTCATATGGTCCAAGAGTGTGTGTGTGTGTGTGTGAGTGAGTGTTTGTGTTGGTCATCTTGCAGCAGACGGTCAGCTTTTTTACCATCTTTATTTTTAGCTTCTTTTTTGGCAATCGTTTTGGGCCTGTGCCATTGCTATTGGCATTGGCAGCTTTTCGCCCTCGTTCCAGTTTTGCCTTCTCGATTTGATTTTAATGAATCGATTTGAACTGTGCGCTCATAAGTTCCGGGAAGCGGCTAAATTGGATTACCATGTTAACCCTGCCAGGGCCCTGTGATTGGTACTGGGACAGGCAATCAGCCCGGAATGGGATTTGAGCATGCAATTCATAAAGGCTGAACTCGAACATAAACCCGAGTCCAAACCCTAATTCATTGACGAATGAATTTCCGAAATATGCGAGAAACATGCGGGATTGATAAAATAGGTATATCCTTAAAGATATTTTCCTTCTTCATTTATTAACATAGATGGTAATAATTTAAATATTTTTTATACAAATTACTGAAACTGTCGGGAATATAATAAAAAGATAATATTGAAATATTTATAAAAGAGATATTTTTATACTTTATTTATTAACATAGATATTCTGATAATAATTTTTATATCTTTTATAAAAATTACTAAAACTGTCGGAAGTATCAGATTAAAAAAAAAATAGTGCATAACCGCTCCTCATTATTCCCATGAGTCACTCAGCTGTCCATGCTGAACCCGATATATCCATAGACGGAGCAAATATGAAAGCAAAACGGCAAAACCTTGATCGGATTGAGTCTTGAGAATTGCGTCATTTCATGTCAGAGTCGTGTCACAATCAAATCAAATTGAAAATCGCGAAAAACTGTAACAACTTCATTCGCAATGAGCGAGATAAATTTGACTTGAAGGTGCGTAGCTTACAGAGAAAATGTCATAAACAGCGCACTGAACCGGTCTCCATGCCAACAAAGAGTTTAAACGGAGGAGCAACAAAAAAGCCGACAACGAACGCAACAGGTTACCAATTCAGTCCAAAGCAAAACAAACAATTCCATCCCATGATCAAGCCTGAGGGGGTGCAGGTGAGGAACAGGTGGGGAGGGGAGAGTGGAACGGGGGGTGGTTACTACTGGTTCATATATCATAAATACGCATAACTCGTGCGCAAAAACGTCAGACGAAAAAGGCAAAAAATGCCAGGCAACAAAGCCGAAAGCTGCATTAAATTCATTAGCCAGGCCCAGACAGAGACGGAAAGGGAGACTGAGACGGAGACGGAGAATGCGACGTAGACGGAGTCTCAGTGTCCGAGTCAGAGACTCTAAGAGGTGTCCCAGTGTCCACAGCGAGTACGCGACTCGCACTCACACTCGACAATGATGTCAGGCACACGAACATGCATCAACTTCAACTTCAACTGGCAAGAAGAAGAAAAGGGGGCAACAAGGAAGGTGAGAGGGGGAAGTACACAACAATGGGTAACCTGGGAGCAATTGCGATGCCAGTGGCAGTTGCGGTGGCCTGGCATTTGGATCAGCGATTGAGTTATAACCCAGTCAGAGACCCCTCCCTCCCCGCCCTCTCCATGTCTCGTCGATCGTCCAATCGTGCCACATGAACATGCGACATTGTTGTAAGCGAGCGCACAGATCGGATCAGCGCTGCACCAATTCCACATCCAATTCCAATTCTACCACATCCCCATCCCCATCCACTTCCAATTCCACTGCCAATTCCGCGGCGGCACCTGATGAAGATGTCGAGATCAATGATCGCGGCGAGTTCATAAATTTGTTTTATGAAGTGCGAGCGACATTTGTAACGAATGAATCTGAACGATGCCCGATTACAGGCACGTATTCGCTTTGTATTCGTAATTGTATTCATTGTGTTCAGTTCTGTTTTACGAGTATGATGCTGATGAATGTTGAGATACTAAATGAAGACTCATAACTGTGATTAAGAGACAATTTTGTATGAACTAAAACTATTTCAATTACATTTCTTTGAGAAAATTCACAAAATAACCATAAACTTAATTCTTAAATACTTTAAAGTTCAGTTTGAATTAAAAGTTTGTGAGAATTTCAATTGAATTTTTGTAAGAAAATCCCATATTAATTTCATTTTTCTTTTCACAAAATAATCAGCAATATAATTCCTTAATCTAAAAACTTTCCAAGTGCATAAACAACATGCATCATACGTGTGGCAACTTTGTCAGCAACAGATTTTCAATTGCAGCAAACAATTCATTAGAAAATGCACAATAACAACAACAACTACAACGACATCGAGAGAAGCGTTGCAAATAAACTGAAAAGTCAACAAAAATGTTGCCATTAACTTTTGGCGACGAATCGAAATCGAAACTGTTTCCAAACATTTTTGTGCCCTTTGCTTTTATTTGTCCAACTCGCATTTTATTTTATTTTTTTGGAGTTCACTTCGACGAGACGGCGACGTTGTGTTCGTCCCTCAACTGGTTCCATTTTGCCACTTTTGGTCTTGTTTTCGGTCCTGGCAAACGGAAGCAGCCCACGCCTTCGTCCTTTCGCCCTCGGAGTGAAAATAATCGAATTACTTTCAACAGAATAATTTCTAATTGAAAAATATTGTAACTCGTGTATGGGCGAGAGCGGACCGAGTGGCCAAAAAAGGACGAGCTGCAGACAAATCCTGAACTCCAACAGCCAACTGCCACCAGCCAATTCCCACTCCCAACCCCAGTCGTAATACCAAAGTTGGTTGCTTTTTGGAGGGTAGAAACATTTGTATGCCACTGACATTGTTGTCATCTCGCTAAATGCTCCGGATACATTTGGATACTCCAATAACAACGAGTTGAGAGTTGTCTTTAAGCTGTTCATTTAGAATATTGTTTTTCATTTCGATCTTAAAAATGTCGCCCAAGTAATCTGTGAATGTAACTCTCTAATAGCGGAAAAGGGAATCCCCTTGGAGTTCATTGAAAAAGGAAAAGTGCTCATAATTCATTTCCCTTTGGTCACGTGTTTGTGTGACGAATATTTAAGTGCATTTTACTTGTTAACGGGGAGTGTTCAAATTTATATACTTATCTTCCTAATCATAAGTTTTTTCTTTCTTTCATTAAAGGTATGTTTGAATCAGATTGCTATGAGGAATATTTATAAAGTTACTGCATAATGTAAGTGAAAATAGTTTTTTATTAATATCAAAATTTAAAATCGTCAAGAGTTCGCTCTTATTTATTTTTATATATTTAATATTATTTTATCTATTGAATTTCAAACTTTGTTGGCCTAAATTATTTCTCTGAGCCTTATCCAACTTCATTTATCAGATCCTAAGATTGGCCTTTGGTCTAGTCTTAGTCCGCTGTTCAACATCCGATGAATACCCCTTATAGAGCTATAATTCCTCTTCAACTCAACCCACTGGCTCTCAAGCGTAACCAATTAAACTTTTGTAAGACAAACGAATACACTCACCAAATTTCGAATAACCCAACCTAAAAAAGGCCTACAAATTATTCATGAATATTTTTTGAATTTTTTTTTTTTTTTGGTATCCGCCTGCCGTGAGCTCCAGCAAATTGCGTTTCAACACATTTTCAACAAAAAAACCAAAAAAAAATAAAACAAAAGAATTACCTTCAATGTAGAAACTTAAATACAAAGACGCATTCGCATTTTACATTTCCATTCCCATTCCCATTTCCACTTCGATTTCCACTGCGTGCGCTTTCGACTTGAGTGCGTCGCGAAGCAGCAATTAACATTTTCCATTTTCCGGTTGCCAGGTTTTTTGTTGTTGCCTCCTTCGCTGTTGTTGTTGCTGCTGTCTTTGGCTTTGTTGTACTAAGTTTCAGTCTTCGCACCTTTGCAGGATATTTATGAATATTAATCAAAGTGCATGTCGCGGAAACGAACGAAAAGTTTCCCCCATTTGCATTTGCATAACACAACCCCCTCCGCTTACATTTTCCCACCTCCGCACGCACTAGAACCCCAAAGTTGAAGTTTTAGAACAGTCGCAGCTTCTGCGCGGTTGCGGCAGCCATTTTGCAGCCGCCCATTTTGAAAGCAATCAATCGGAGATCTCCATCCATTCTAATCCTGCCTCTGTCCTTGTCAGGACACAGGACACACGCCATTCTGGAAAAAAAAAACAGTCGCTGTGAGTGACAGTTCGTCAGTTTCGCCAGCTCCGGCACAATTTTAGACACTTTACTGCCCTCGTCGGCCCATAATGACAGCACCATCACATACACACACACACACATACACTCTACTCATCCGTCATTGTCCGGGGGTGTGTTTCCAGCACACGCACCCAAAAGTGTCCAAAAAACGCAGTGCTCATATCCCAAAGACAGCTCAAGGCAGCTCTGTCCTTGTATCTGAATCTGTAAATGTATCTGTAAATGTATCTGTAAATGTATCTGTAAATGTATCTGTATCTTCAATTGTATCTGTATCTGCATCAGGTTCGTTTGCTGTCCAGCGTGTGTGTAGTTCGCCCAATTTTTTCTTGCTGTTGTTTCACCCTCCAATCGCTCGGTAAAAAAAACCGGAACACGTTTCTAAAATTGAAATTCTTTTTTCGGCACTCGGCAACAACAGCAACAAGAACAACAACAACAACAAGAACAAGAACAACACCGGCGTCGTGTAAGTGTAATCATGCCGTGTACAGTTTTTGTATCCGTTGCTGTGTTCGCTTAGATTGGAACATGTGCGTTGCCAACACCATTCACAGGACAACATCGTCTGTCTGTCTATCTGTCTGTCTGTCCTTGCAACCGACAACTGGCAACTGGCAACCGACACTCGGGATCCCCTCCCCCTACCGTATGTTACATATGCCTATGTCCCTATCGAGCCTAGCTGCGTGTCCTTTTGTGTTTGGTCCTTGGACTGGGCTGCACAAAATGTCGAAATTGATATTGATATTCGTTAGAAAGAAAACATTTCAATTTTCACTTGATGTTCAGCTTGCTTCACTCGAAGGTTCCTGGGGGGCGTGAACGAAGAATCATTTTGCCCGACAAACTGTAAGGAATTACTTCATTAACTACCAACAGGTGTTATTTTTAATGAACAAAAGTAATGCTTTGTTAAAGCAATTAACGTGATTAGTTATGTTTTAGAAAATTGTTGTGAGATGAAAATAAAATTTGATAACATAATATAATTAAGACAGTTTTAAAACAGGATAATAAATAAATAATATCAATGCATATATAGTTGACAATGTATCTACATCATACATAAAATTTAGCTTGAAGATAATTGAAATGTAAGCGCAAATATTATATTGATATTCGGTAGGCTTCTAATTGGCAATATTTGAAATAGTACAACAAAATTTACAATTTTTCTAGGCAAGACTGATGAGTTTTGGGAACTCAATTAATAAGACCTAAGAGAGTAATAAATGTCGTAAGTTGACAAAATAAGGAGAGTTAATTCAAAGTTATTTGAATAGGTTTTTTATACTAACATGAAAGAGATTTAAGTTGGTACTTGTAATTTATATCCCAAAAATAATCGAATGAATTTAAAATACTTCATAGGGTGACTTTATATTTTAAAAGGGATAAAACTATTATTTTTATTACGTATACATTGAAAATCCCTAATGAAAGTGGCAGTTTTGGTTACAACTCATCCCATGGGGGATGTCGTGCAACAACAATTCAGTTGGAATCTTGTTGAAAGCCATCATTCATCTCCCACTCGAATGCAGTTCGATGTTTTTTGTCCTCACAACAATTCTATTAGCGTTAATTAATATTCAGTCACTCGGTGGCAGTAACGACAACAAGAACAACAACAACGACAAAAATATCAACAGAGAATTGTATGAGTGGAACCACAAAACAGCAACCAAGTTGCGACCAGGACGAGAGTCGAGAGTCGAACACATGATGTTGCTGCCACACATAGCCAGTGGCAACTCTTTGGCAGTGGCAACACCCACACAGGGAGCACTTCGGGGGTAAGCCCTGATGCCTGTCTGCCACGCCGTGTTGCCCCAGTCTGTGGCAGCCGCATGATGCCTGCCGCCTGCTGCTTTGCCCGTTGACGTTGTTGTTGTTGTCGCTGTTGTTGTTCTCGTTGTTGTTGTTGTTGTCGTTGCCTGGTGATGATTACAATGATGGCCGTTGGTTTCCTTTTGCCTCTGCTTATTTTCGGCTCTTGTTGCGAGCTTTTGTTTTGCTTTGTTTGGTTTTGTTTGGTTTTGTTTTGTGGATCTGGATCTGGATCTGCCACAGACTCAGACTCTGGATGTTTTGGGCCTTGGCCTCGGCCTTTTCGCTTTTTGGTTGATAATTTTTTGTTGTTTCTGTTTTTTTGGATTTGTTTTTTTCTTTCTTTTAGGTCTCGCTTGGCTTTTGTTTCGTCATGTGTGCATTTCATTTCATTTGATTTCCTATGGCGGTGGCAGCAACAGCGACGGCGACGGCGACGCAGTGCGCCCATGTTTGTTCTTTTGACAGGCAGTCAACCCGTCGTCATTTCATTTGTTCAGCAGCGCGCACTCAGCCATGTTCGGCCCGCTACCCACCACCACCGTCGCACCGTCGCACCACCGCACCACCCGTTAGCAGAGCGCCCTGACAGAGGCAGAGAAAGAGGCAGAGGCAGAGCAAAACGCCGTTTCCTTTCCCTTTTCAGTTTCATTTCCCGTGTGCCTGCCTGCCACAGTCAGCCTGTCAGTCTAACCAAGAGCAAGTGAGAGAGAGCGAGAGAGAGAGAGAGAGGGAGAGCGACGTCCGCTCGGCCCGCTGTCCGGCCATTTTGATTTATGTGCGTTTCATTTCGTCGTTCAATACTCATATGCGGAATGTGGAATGTGTGCGGATATGGGAGTTTGGAATATCTTTCAGCCTGCCTCAGCCTCAGCCCTTGCTCTCGCCACTGCCACTGCCACCGCCACAGCCCGCATCTCAGTGTAGAACTAGTGCGAGTTGTGCGCCCATTAGCCGAGCATGGGAGGTTCTAATTTCGAGTCTAGTGGCTGCTGCCAGGACATGCGCCACGTTACGATTTCTGATTTTCGTCTTTGTCAGCTTTGTGTGGCCAGGAGACACGGGGCACGGGAGAGGGACACGGACAGGGACATAGACAGGGAATAAGGGTACAAGGATACAAAGGGAACGAGAGACTGCCCTCGTTTCGAACTGACATTTTTGGTGCGTAAGTTGAAATTTCAATTCAACGGATTTGCTGGGAATTGTTTTTGATACGTCTGTTGAACATTTGTCCTTTTTGCGTTGATTTTCCATTTGACCATTTCAAATTGAGGGGAGCTCCGTCTACTAATGACGCCCCGCGTCAATGTCACTTACCAGGAACAGAAGCAGCACCCACAGAAGGGGGAGTGGGAGTGGGAGTGGCAGTATAATGTGGAATGGAATGGGATGTGAGTGCAATCAAGAGAATTGCCTATCCTAATGGATGTTAAATGTGCTTGAAACAGATGCCCAAATAAATTAAATTAACAGCGATTTACTTACAAAATGGTAGAGCTCGAAATTGGCAACCATTTTAGGAGATTGCTTATTGAAAATATTGACAAAAGAAATGATAAAATTTTCTAGACTACATATTAAACTGATCCGATTCTTTTAAATAATTATATTTTTGTCTAATCATTTAACTAAAAGGAATTATATCTATTGTTTTTTTTACGCAGCTGCTAATCTGAATTTAAACTGAGAATTTCCTGTAATCGATTGTAGATGCCAACTGCAACAACTATAACAACAACAACAACTGTTGCTCTTGTTCCGTGGCAAATCCATTAAATAAAGTTATCAACGTTAGGTTTTTTTCTGCTGTTCTGTTTCGTGCGTAGTCAAATAAAAAACAGAATTTTAGATTTATGGCTTCACGCAATTAGCGCTTAAATGTATGCAAAGGGATATTGAAATCAGAAATTTGAAAAAATCTAAAAACAGCAGCAGCAACAGCAACAACAACAACAACGAGCTGAGAGTTGAGTGAGTCGCCCCAGGAGCTGAGGCCGAGGCAGGACCTTAGCATAATGAAGCCATTCACGTGGCCCGACGGCGACGGCATCGCTGACCGACCAAGCAACAACAACATCAGCAACGGCAGCTAAAACAACAACAACAACCACGACAGCGACGACACTCTCGATGACTTCCACGTTTCCACGCTTTTCACTTTCAATTGTAGCTCAACTTTTTACTATTTCATGAGCTCTTTATCGCTTGCTCTCTCACTCGCACTTTCGCCATCTCGCTCTTAACAATTGCTCCGCCAAAAGCAATAAATCTTGTTGTACAAAAAAAAATACTACAAAAATTTCGTGTTTGTTGCGTGCGCTTTTGGAGACGTCGGCGTCGACGTTGGCGTCAGAGTCGGCATATTTGTATTTCATATGCATGGCGGTAATTTTTGTGATTATGTTGTTGTTGTTGTTGCACGACTGAAATTCAAGTTCAGCCTGTTTCCCACCAAAAAAGAATCTGAAAGGGTTTTCGGCTAAACAAACAACAGCAGCAGCAGCAGCAGCAGAAAAATTCAAAGTTGGGTCGCCAACTCCGCCCTGTTCTACCGCCTCCCCAACTCACAAAATAAAATTGAATATATTTTAGAATTATTATAAATTCATGACCACAATTATCGGCATAACATCAAAGGCGCCATGCCACTGCGACAATTGTGAATTTCTATTTATTATTTACAATCTCAATTTCATTTTATTTACAGTGTGTGAGGTTATCGCTTATCAACTGCATTCCCAATAAGTTGGATATCATTTGTATTTATTGTGTTTTAATTTGCCTCAGTGTTCACCTAATTTATGCAGTTTTATTCATTTGTTTTTGCTGTTAAATGCTCTAACTGCCATTATTTTGTTATTACTTCATTTGGTCTTTGCAACATGCAACCAACAAGTTTTCAAGCCGCGCGCAACATGTTGGCAGCATGTTGGCAACATGCCGGCGGGCAAATGTTGCTCAGGTACAATGCTTGCCAATCACTTGTATTAATAAGAACTATGAGTTGCCTCGATTGATTTTGAAATTAAAATAAAATTACTAATTAAAAATAATCAATTATTTTAATTTAAATAGATAGTATGAATTCTCGTTGAAATATATATACATATTATTTAATATTTTCTCTTAGTATTTATAGTTTATTAGTAAGCGATACGGAACGCTATATTTTTATTGTTTTCAACAACTCTAATACCAATTTTTTTCTAAGCAATTATACAATTACTTTCATTCAGATCATTTTCTATAATTTACTCCCTCTAAATCTTTAATTTGAGTATCTATTGAAATAAATTACAAAAAAAATTCAAATAGTTGAACTGTTTCAACCTTTCAAATTTCAATTTGTTTCTATGCACATGCCCTGCAATGTGCTTTGAGTTCCGTTGCCCAAAAACAATGCCGCCATTTATCATTTTCTGTGTTGTCGGCTCGCTCATTCGCCAGCGCGTCAGTTTGCGCTCTCAGTCAGTCGAGGGAACAGGGCAACACGTTTCGCACGCAACATGTTGCTGAACGTTGTCGAGTATCCATAAGTTTGTTTGTGAATCCGAAAGATACATGTTTACGAGCGTTTACGGTTAGTTGTGAATGAATGAACGTGCCAAATAGACGTGTTGCCGCCGCTGCTCGGGTACTCGTTCTCGCGAAGTTCATTCCAAACTGACGTAAAAATATCTCGTATCGAACTAAAGAATTGACAAAAATATCAATATAAAGAAATTCTTAAAAGAATTTGTGCATTTTAAGGAAGTGTTTCGAATAGGTTTTAGAGTCCAATTGCTTTAAGTCTCGTTTCAATTAATATTGACATTTTTGGGAAATAAACACTTGTGCAACATTTTGGCGCAAAATTATGGAAAGCAACGTATGGAACCTAATGAGTAAAAGCTGTGCGCGAAAATGACATGGAAAATACGTAGAAAATCGTACGTGGACTGACAAAGCAGCCGCTACCAAAAAAATATTAATAAAAAGAATTCAATTTAATTGATTTTTTTTGTACAATTTGCGACCAATTGGCTTATCAACAGCAGCCCGAACTGAACTCGCTCTCTCTTTCTCTGCTTCTGTTTCTGCGGAGGCTGCGATGTCACCGGCAGTGGGACATCGACATCGACATCAACTTCATCAGCATCATCGGCTCCAAATCTCTGGCAATTTTTGGCGCTGGCTCAGCAAAGAACACAGAACACAAGACCAGAGCCGAATTCGAACCTGAGAGTGAAACTGAGCCCTGAACGCAGCTGATAAGCAACGTATGGTGATAAGGAGGCCAGTTCCAGACCCAGACCCAGTTCCAGACTGCCGAATTGATTTTGACCGTGCATAATATACAATATATTTGTTGTTTATGGGTAGAAAACGCAAGTCGACCCGTCAACATCGAAATTATTTGCGTTTGCGTCTTCTCGTCCTTTCGTTTATCGTTCTGATTGCCATCGTCGTGGCGCGTGTTTTGTTCATTTTGCTTTTGTATCGTTTGCAAAATTTCAAGAAATTCAAAAAGTTCATCTCCCAATTTGACAACAACAACAATAACAATTCAAAAACAACAACAACAATTTACAGACACAAAATCCAAAAACTCAACATCAAAACATTTGCAACGTTCAATTTGGTGATTCCTATATGTACATAATAATATGTGTGTGCGTGTGTAGTATATAAATTGTGCTTAGTTATCGTTTATAAATTCACCAAAATATTGTGATTGTCAATATTGTAAATAGGTATAAAAATAAAAAATAAATATACAAGAACGGAATCGGTTAATTTAAGTGTAAATCTCTATTAAAACGTCGACGTTTTTAAAAAAGAAATTGTGATATTAAATATACTAATTAGACATACGCGAATCTTAAGAAAACACATCGATTTGTAAATACACATATATATATAGCGAAGCGTATAAAAATATCAATATATAAAAGTAAATCAAAGATCATAAATATTTACGCACTAAACTAAGGTGAACAGAGAACACAAGAATATATAAATATATATCTATACATATACATAGAAATATACACTCTAATATATTTTCGGCACCGACTTTTTACACAATCAAGACAACCAAAACAAGAGGAAGACAAGAATTATATCGAGAAAGACACGAAAACAATCACAAAACTAAGGTAAATATTTTATTTATATCATGTATATAAATATAAGCATTACATTTTAATAGAAGAATAATATATAATTCAATTGTTATGTAAATATACGTTGAATATTAAATGTAATAAAAAATATTTAAATTTAGCCTAATAAAACAAATTAAAAAGTTAATTAAATGTTGTATTTCTCGTCACCCAATAAGATTCAATATTTTTTACTGAATTTATAAGTAAATTTTGTCAATATAAAAATATATTCCGAAAGATTCCTTATAGTAGATTCATGTTCAACCCCAATTACTACTCATAATTTGGGAATTCTTTTCCTCTAGCCGCAATTCAATTGGAATGAATTTTCTCATGGGCTGCAATTTCTCACAAAACTGATAATTTCTTGCATAATGGTTATACTAGTCAAGAAAGATTGTCTAGCATTAATTAATAAGTCGAATTTGCATAAACGCAAGTCGATAATTCAAAATAATCACCACGAAGACTTCCCCTCACGCTGCTTCCCCTAGAAATAAGATTTGCCTCATAATTGATGAGGAGGAAAGCGAACAGCAAGTTGAAGTGAAGTGAAGTGAACCGTCTGATGTTATTCATGGCTAGTTGCAATTTAATTAGATCATTAAAACAGTTCATAAATCTTTCCGAAGTTGCCAGCCACAAAACGACAGACACGTTTTACAAAACAAATTAGTTCTAATCGGTAATCGCAAATCGCAAATCGGAAAATCGTAAAACGCGAATCGCTAAACTCGAATCGCAAATTGTTAATTGCGGGTTAAACACTTGTGTGGTTCAATAATCAAACAAGTTGTTCTAAGTAAATGGCAGCAAATGACACAGAATGAATAAACTGCATGAGTAGGCAAAAGCAGATGACCAAAGAGAGGGAAAGATAGAGAGGATGTGGAGAGAAAGGGAGAGAGAGACAGCATTTTACAAACATATGAAATAATTAGCGCATAGAGATGAAACATTTCAAATGCTGAACAGATAAGAGAGTCAACGTAGTTCCAGCACTGCATATGAATGTGAATAGTCGCAGTACATTCATACACTCACATACACTCGCTGTTGTGAATGTCATAAATCATTTCTCGCTCATATTTTTAAGTTTTTCTGCTGTTGAATCTGTTGCTGTTGAGTGCCGCTGCACATGAATATGTTTACACAGACAACTGAACGAAAATAATATGAATGTATGAGTATCTCTGAATGTTGTATATGTGAATAGTAATAATGATGTGCCACGACATGGCGTCAAGTATTTATGCAACACTAACAATTACATTAAACGGCAACTGCATTGCAAATAAACTTGAATATTACACCTATTTATTTGTTTAACATTGCTGATTAATTAAATTGCTTATCTAAAGATGATATGGGTGTAATAACCGATGAAATTATAAATATAATTAAGATGTTAAGACAGGAAATTACAAGAAAATAGACGGAAGGCGAATAAGGGATAAAGAATTTTTTTTTTCTAATTTTGTTGATTAAAAAAAAATGTAATATCAATTTCTGTCCTTTTTCTTTTATTCATTATTTTGATTCAAGAAATTCTTCCTTATAATTGCTATGTAGTCTTTCATAATTTGCCACACATCTTGCCATTGAGTATACATTTTGGCCAGGATATAGAAAGACTCTTAACCCGGCACTCGTTGTATTTTTACAGTGAATATAACAAGCTGCGGCAATCAGTTCAGAATACAGAAGCTCACCCAAGGCTGGACAGCAGCCACATAGCAAACCAACAAACACAGAAAATGATAATAAAAAAAAGTCTGCCAACTGTTTGGCGAAACTAAACCAGGCTCACAACCTCCAGACTTGCGGTCATAGGGAGGCAGGGTAGTAGGGAGGGGGCATTGACTACTGCAGCCCCTGGGCAAATGGACAAATAGACGAGTGAACAGTCGACCCAGTCAGGCAGCCTCTTTTGTTGCTGTCATAGTTGTTCTTGTTGTTTTTGCTTTTATTATTGTTGTTGTTGCTGTTGTTGTTGTCTATCGGTTTCATAAGTTCTATGAATAAATTTCCATAAATGTGTTTATTTTTTTGCCGCCACTGTCGCAGCTGGTTGAGAGCTCAAAAGCGCTAAGGTAAAACTCGCAATACACTCATGAGTGTACTCGTAACTAAACACTGAACACTGAGTAGCCGACGGATGCAACAACGCGGCCCAATGCAAAATGCAATGCAGAAAACAATTTTCAATATAAGCATCAAGTGACTAAAATTGTTGTTGCTGTCGTTGTTGTCGTTGTTGTTGTCGCTGCTGTTGCGCGTGTGTTGGAAGCGACAGTTTGACTGACATTTTTCTAGCATATCGTTTACATATTTGTTAGATTTTCCAACGTTGCCTGAGAGACGCAGTTGCTGTTGTTGATGTTGTTGTTATAGTTGGTGTTGCTGCTGCCGTTGCTTGTTGCTGGCGTTGTTCAACATGCTGTTATATTGAATAACATACGCAACTCGGCCCAAGCTGAGCTCCTGAACTGGGGCCAGAGAGAGAGAGAGAGAGAGTCAAGTGCAGCCTGTCTGACAGTCAAGTGCAATGTGTGTGTGAATATGTGGGTGTCCTGCCTGCTCAAAACTCCCATGTGTCTCCTGTCACTGGCAGTTTGTCGCAGTGTGCCTGTGTCTTATTAAAAATTAATTTGCCAGCCAGTCAGTACTCAGTACTCAGTGTGCCCAGTCAACACACTCACACACAAACCCATGCACTCACATTCAAACTCAGATGTACATCACACTAATTGCTGTATAATGAAGCTGTCATTGTCACCTGTCGCCGATAATCTCTAACAAAATATGCCGTAAACACAACGCACCACTCACAGAATGTAAATCAAATTGAGACTCGGGATGATTTTACGGCCAAGTTAAGTAATGATTTTAGTGTCTGCATTTATTCGAGTGCTCGCGATGTAATTACAGATTTGTCGATCAGTATCGATCGATATAAATACTTAATTTGCATTCAAACTGAAGGCAAGACATTTGCATAAGACGACGATCGATCGCAGAGTCGGATAATTCGACAACTCGTGCAGAATTCACGAATCCATGAATCTATTAATATGCAATGATTTGGTGTCTTCTTTTTTTCGATTCCAATTTCGATTACGATTAATCTGCCATTAATTTCAATTTCGTTTGGAGCAAGCAATAGAAATGTCACAGCGTTTAATCAAAGCAGCTTGGGAAGATTTTGCAGCTGAGATCTTGTGAGTCTCGCCAGCCAACTAGTTCCCATTGTAGCAACTTTTCGACAATGGATTGGTCTCAATTCCGACTGTGTCACCTGGGCTTTGACTCGCCACAAAAATAAACAGCTCTTTGGGTATCCATTAATTAGCGACTGATTAACCCAATGCTGGCACAATAGATTTGTCAAACTTAACATCGGAATATGTTGTTTTTTTGCTGAAATAATCTGGATCAGCTTTTGCAAGATCTACAACTCCAATAAATGTCGCTGTCTGCATACCTTATAAATTAATGCAAGCCAAACATAAAACTAATTATAATTTAAAAATGACTTCGTCCTATTTTGTGATTCATTTTGCATGTACAAAATTAATCACAATATTTTTAAGTGTCAACCATTATAAATATAAATGACATTATCTGAAAAAGAGTTAAAAATATTGAAAAATATGAACTGCCAATTTAAAATATTTGCATGAACACAAATTCAAACATTTTAAATATTCTACTCTCTCTCCCTTTTACTTTTATTTTTAAAATGATTTTACTGCCATTTTGTAATCTATTGAACCTTTAATATAATATTTATTTTACTATATTTTACACTATTTTCAAAAATTTCAATTGCTCACACACCCGTTCTATATTGTTAACATATTAAGTCCTAGTTGTTGAAATTGGAGAATGTTTGAATTATTTGTTGGCAACTGTTTGGGCCACCTTGTTAGTCTCAGTCCAGTCTGGTTAAATGTGGCCTGTTGCCCATTTAGTTTTTGGGTCAGTTTTGTTAGCAGCAACTGTCGCTTTTGCCGCGTATGTTTCTGTTGGTGTTGTTGTTGTTGTTGCCGTTGCTGCATTTGTTGTTGCCGCTGGTGTTGCCATTACCATTAATGTGGTCGCTATTGTTGACCGCGGTCTCATAAGATGCACATGGCCAATGGCAACTGGGGACATTAATGCAGGGAAAGCGAACAGGATAGGGAAAAGGGAAAGGCAAAGGAAAAGGAATAGGGATGAGAGAACTGGCTCTGGAACAATGCAGAAGGGCCAACAATAGCCAGGAAAGAAGCCACGTTAATGATGACACGCGCTGCTGGCAACTAGACCAGGCCAAAAGCGAGCCTGAAGATGGCTAAAAGATCCCAACGCCAACAAATTAACATACATGAACAAGGCGAACAACGAGCCGCCAACGCACAGACAACTGACTTGTCTTATATTGTTGTTGTTCCCGTTGTCGTTGTTGTTGTGGTTGTTGTTGTCGGTACAAATAAGGCGAGCGCACAATGCGAGCTGCCGTTGCAACTCCAAAGGGGGCAAGGGGCAAGTTGAGGCAGCGACTTACCGGGAGATTAACTCAATTGCACTCGAATGTCAACCGAATGCCGACGGCAACAAGTTGCCAACTAGCAGCAAATAACTTAATTAGCCAAGAGTGCCATTGTTGCTGTTCCACTTGCTGTTGTTGCAGTTGTAGTTGCTGTTATTAATGGGTCATTAGCCACTGGCAATGGACAGTTGAGCAACTGGCAAGGATTAGGCGTAGGAGCTGCCCGGACTGAATGCAATTAGCATCAGTTACTTAAGGACAAAAAAATAAAGTGACTCAGTTGCAATTGTTGCGTCTTAATATAGTTAATAACTAATTCGTTTCACATTCTTCTGACTTATCCGATAACTCTGCCTGTTACTTTTATTACTTGCAATTATATTTTAAGTTTTAATATGATTTTGTTATGACCTTCTAGAAAATAGCATAAGCTATGAAATGCTGCTGAGACTTCATACTAGTTGTTAATAGTAATTGTGTAGTTAATCGGAAACCTTAAACTAATCTGCTGAAATAAATCTAAAGAACATTTTTATATATATCTCAATATTATACTTAAGTAATATCAAAAATATTTCAATCCTTAGTCGCTTTTAATTTCGGTCTAAAATATGATTTTAATTTAAAAGTTTACAGATTATATTATCTTTAGTTATATTTAGAACTTTTCAATGATTTTTTTCATATCGTGCCCACTTTGTCTTTCATTGTATTTTCTTTGTGTTTAAATTCACCCACTTTCATATCGCCATCTTTGTTTTGGTACATCCCAGTCCCAGTACAACCTTCCTTCTACTCCCCTTCTGGGTCACGTTTCAAGGCCTTTGTTTTAATTCGGAATCGGCTTTTTAGTGTCGCATAATTGTCGTTTTCCTTTGAACTGCAGCGCCAGCAATTTGCTTATCGCCAGCGATCGCGATTGCCAATGGGTAGCTTGGCTCGGTCCAACATGTCGTATACTTATTGTTGTTGCAGTTGCTGCCGTGCATTGTTGTTGCTGTTGTTGTTGATGTTGACGTGGTCGTTGTTGTTACTGGCGCTGTCTTCTTCGCTTCTGTCGCTCTGCCGTGAGGCTCGAGTACATTTCAATTAATTAACATTCAGCTGCACATGCGCAGCGACGCTGGCGACGAATTCATCGGTAGCTTCGACTTGAGTTCAGGTCTCAGTCTCAGTCCAAGTCTCGGAGTCAGCCTGAGACTCTGACTCAAAAGCGGATACCGAAAATTGCTGATTGCGCCAGATAAACTCATTTACAGCGGTTAAATGCCACCGGCGGCGCACATTGCCAACACTTTCGGGCGGTCCGCTCCGCCAGAGACTTGCAACTGAACACGGACGTCGACAGCGACGGCAACAGCTACGTCGACTTTGAATTGAATGAGGCGGCGTCTATTGCGCATTTCAAATGAAGCGACCCGAGTTTTACTCGCTACTTGTTTAAGTGCACTTGCAAATAGTACGAGTACTCACATGTAGTAGATATGGAACCGTGTCGTGACACGAATTGAAAATAATCTGTTTGCATAACAAAATCAGATTAATATCTGTGTGCAATTGTATTTCAAGTTTCTCTCGCACTCATCTCTAGTTCAGAGAACTCGTCTCTCGTTGTTGTCACAACTGGCCAAGTGAAGCTTGTGATTGACAACATCGATTCGCTGATTCTTATCACTGCACACGTTTCTGGCTCCAACTCTATCCATCTCCATCTCCAACTCTAGCTCCAGCTCCTTGGCTTTAACTGGCCTCCGATATGGACCCCATCCATGTTCGTGTCGAACTCTGCAAATTGTCATGTTGCTGGAATCGAACGGACTGATGCCTATCGTCACGTCACGTCACGTTACAAATTTTATGCCAAGCAACATTAGAAAAATTATTGTAATTAGCTTTGCAAAGTACAAGCGAACGAGACGTGGCCATGTAAGCCACGTTAAGCGGGAAAGGGGGAGAGAGAAGTGTGGGGAAAGCAATGGAGTGAGAAGTTGAGAGTTACAAGTTGGACGCAGTTGGTTGTGGCTGGCGCTTAATCCTCAGCACAAACAGCCAACGGCGCCAATATCCTGCACTCACACTCACACACTCTCACACACACAATCTCATACGAGGACATATGCCAATGGCAGATTATGAAAGGCAACCCCGTGTAAAGTGTAAAATGTCTTAATGATAAACAAACAGAAAGTTTTGCGGCATCCCGTGACTGGTTAGGATTGTTCCAGGGGCGTCAGCGAAAGGGGGGAGGGTAGTAAGGAGTCATATTGATGGAGGTCTCTCGCTGGCAAAAAGTTGCCACACATCGTTGAAATCTCACAGAATATCAGTGTATGTGCGGCACAAAACCGTTTGAATGCCGTGCGACGCTTCGCTTTGTACACGTGGCGTATACGTAATATTTAAACGAATGCACAGTGTAACAACAGTCAGTATAAAACTATATGAAATATTAATTACTAGTCATACATTGTTTGCAGATTCAACAATTGAGTATTATATTTAAATATTACTTTTTTAATGATTACTTTTTTAATATACATATCTTAAAATATAATTTTGCCTTTCATTAATTTGCTACTTTCAGTAAGTTGGCCTCACTGTGCGTAGTCATCGCTTGGTTGCTATTTGGAAATTTATTCACAATTCTTTATAGACGAGTGTTTTTGGCCCTCTCTCGCCCTCCGTTCGTTCGCTTACATTGAAATTGCATGTTGGCACGCAATGGTTGTTGTTGTTGTGGTTGTTGTTATACTAAGTTGTTGTCGCTGCTGCTGTTGTTACCACTGTTGTTGGTGTAATGTCTTCTTATTATGCTGCGACACTGTTGCGGTTTTCCATATAGCAACGTGGCCAGTGAATATACCAGTGGTTAGGGTGCTGCCAGGTGGGTTGGAGTGTTCAGCGGTGGTGTGGTGTTGTGCCTGATCGTTGGTTATTGGTAACTAAAACGTCTAAGCGCGCAAATTTCGTATGAGAAGGAAAAAAGAAGTATACTAGTATATAAATAAAATATGGTTCGGTATCAGTGGAAGGGATCGTGTATGCGGCTAATGCTAATAACATGCAATTTCCACCAGCAACAACACGCATGCATGCCATACACAAACACACACACACACACGCAGAGAGCTTTTCCAGCGACAGCCCGAAAAGGAAGCAGGTGAAAAGTATTCGATTTGCATGAACACCAAGCAAACAACTGGCAACAAACTCGCCACCAAGTTGCCAACAACCGGCGACGTCTCTGGCAACCCGCAGAGCCACCAGAGGCGAAGGTGTTGAAAATTAGTAACTGTCTGAATACCCCAAACCTCTGGCCAGGCCAGGCGGTGCCAGCCACCAGACAACAGTCAACAGACAACAGCTAGCAGCGCCATCTGTCGATGGGAAAGATGAGTTATCGACTGCCGCAGTGACGGCTCAAAAATGATTTTAGAGATCTGTGGAAACGAATGCCAACTAGCCAAAACAGACATATGTAAATAATTTAACTATCGTCAGGGAAAAGTTCTAAAAACAAGCCTGAAGAAGAAGTCTCCATGATCAAACCTACATTGAGATAAAAAAATATCAGAGTTAAGAAAAGTAGATAATTAAAAAAAAAAACCTTCAAAACCGATTTAAGAAAAATTAATTCAAATAAATTTGAATGAGTAACAATTTAAAATATACTATTTTATAATACAATATATCCAAGCATATGTATAAAAATAAATAAAATAACTGATTAATGTTAATACGGTTTGAAAATTAATTTTCAATGAATTTGTTAAAGAATATCACTAAAAATAGAAAACTTATATTTGATGAAGAAATACTACTCAGAAAGATAGTCTTTTAGAATCTTTCTATTATTTATTAATTGACTTTAAAAAATTTAAATAGTCGTAATTCTTACGCTAGATAAAGGCTTCTTTCTACACGGTCGACATTTTTATACCCGTTACTTATTAAAAATAAGTAAAAGGGGATATTGTATTCGTTGCAATGTATGTAACAGGGAGAAGGAAGCATCTCTGACCCTATAAAGTATATATATTCTTGATCAGCATCAACAGCCGAGTCGATATAGACATGTCCCAATAAGATCGGACAAATAGAAAGCTGGTACTGGCTGAATAAAGCTTTTAAGCAATTAAAGTGCCTAAAAGCATGCAATAAAAAAATTTTAATTTGTTTATGTAAGTAACGGGTATCCTATAGTCGGGAGCTCGACTATAGCCTTTCCCACTTGTTTTAATTTGTTTCACTATAATTTCCCCGATATGAAAAATCTTTCAGCACTCCCTCTACTTCTGTCTCTCTCGCTCGCTATCAATTTAATACGATTCGCTTCGAAAACTAATCTTAAACGTGCCAACAACAATTCACTTAATCGTCATCTCAGCTCACAGATCGGCTAAGAACTCAGCGCTGAAATAATTTCATTTCATTTGGATGCCAGGGAGAATATTTTTAAGTTAAGAGCTTGGGAAACGGGCAACTTTGTGACGACAACTTTACAATGTGAGCAGAACGGGCAGAGCAACAACAACAACAAGAACAACAACAACGAGTATGGACAGACACAGACAGGGACAAACATGAATAAAATTTGCGTAAAAGTGGACAACGAGCAAATAAACAACAACAACAAGAGCAGGCAATGAGAGGAAACGAAACGGAACAGAACGAGAGCAAGCAGAAGAGTGCGAGAGAGAGAGAGAGAGAGAGAAATAGCGAGTGAGAGATATTTGAATTGGAGACATCGCTTGGACTTTGTGATGTTTGTAAATGTAGATGTGAATGTGAATGCGAATGTGGATGCTTAATAAAATAATGCGACAGATGGAACGGCAAACGACAATGACAATGATGATGATGCTGATAATGATGATGATGATCGTGTGTGTGTATATTTGCGTGTGTGTGGCGCAGAGTGAATTAATGGCTTAATTGAAAAATTTGTTCTCACCATGAGAGTTTCTTTACGTATCGTCGCCAACGTTCCGACATTTTTACTGGACAAATTGAGGCGACTTTTCATAGAGTTGCATGAACTGGTGGCAACTCTATAAAATTATTCTTGTTGAGAATTTAAATTAAGACTTTTACACCTAAACATTTTTAAAAATATATTTAGTAATTATTCAATATTAAAATCCGTATTATCATTTTAAAGTTTTATCAAGACTCCGATGGCAACTCTGTTTATAAGAATTCGCTCCTTAATGGGCTGCCAACAATCACATCTTGGAGTTTAACACCTTTTTTGCCCATTTGCAGTATTCTCACCATGAAATTAGCATTTTTGCCTGGCGTTTTAATGCATTTATTAAAAGCAAAAGGCAAACTGTCTGCCAAAGTGCTGAATCGAATAAGGAAGAAAACAAGTTTTGGCCAACTGTTGCCCATCTCGGGGAAGCTGCCAGCCAAGTTGTCTTCTTGGGCAAAGACACGTTGTTGTTGTTGTTTCAACGTCGCGACGTTCCACTGGGGCACTAATCAATTTCATATCAATTTGTAAATTTGCAATAATTACGATAATTAGCTGCGAGTATCTGACGATTCCGATGACGATGCTTTCAGTTCTCCGTTCTCCGTTGTCCATTCTTCGTTTCTCGTTCTCGAATCTCAAATCTCGACAAGGACAGGGACTGTGAAGTGGACCAGAAATGCATTCAAAGAATGCGTCGAGGTGATAATGAGATTTTCAATTCAATAAAACATCAACGAACGTTGCCAATTTTGGGTATCCGACAACGTCCAGAAATCTCGGCATGAATATTTCATTCAATTTACACTTGGCCCGAAGACGTTTTTGCTGCCATTGGTACTGGCGGAGTTGGCCAAGCATCTCCCGACTCAGCTAATTAAGTAATTTTTTTTCTCTGCCGCCATCTGCAAGTGTTATTGTTGTTGCTGTTGTTGTTGCTGTTGCCATGGCTTTTATGGCTGCTTAATCAACACTCTGTCCAAGTTGCTGCTAACTTGAATGGAATTGGTTAGCAGTTACCACTTGCCAGTTAGCGGTTGCTTCTGCAGTTGACTTTTTCTTAATTGCTTCTTACAGCCGATTAAGTGCCTCATGGCCAGGCCAATTGAGCACGGGAATTGGATGCAATGGAGCTTGAAATTGTAAAACTGTGAATGACACAAAACATAAACAAGAGACAATAACTTTAATTGATTATAAAGTCGGTTATTCCAGAACGACATCTGGTGATTGAATTAATTATAAAGGTAGCAATAAGACAGACCTTTTCTAGGTCTAATAAAGTAAATACAAATACTGCTTTTCGTTTTTAAAAAATTAATCAAAGATATAAATATTTTAAAAGATCTTCTTTAACAATTTACCTTCTTTTTCCACTCATTTCAGGTAAATCTTCACAGGCTTCTGCCACCCAAATATTAAAAATCGAAAAGTAAGCAAAAAACAAACCCATTAAAATGCAATCCGGAATTTCAACATTCCCTCCGAGTACAGTAATTAAATGTGTGTGCATTTCCGCATTTCCCTCCCGCCGCAATTTGTGCCCCGCCATGAAAATGGGAAAACTTCAATAACGCAGATCAAGCGAGCAAATAAAAACCACCCCATAAGAAACACACACACACAAATAAACGAACTACACACACACATAGAAAGTTAGATGAACGCACGAGGAAAAACTTACCCCGTGGACGGGGTTGTTTTTCCGTTATGCGCTGTGAAAATGAAATGAAATGAAAATGAAAATCCACCCGAGCCGTGCGGCGGCTACGATTACGTTTTGTTTTAATGCCATTTTTAGTTTTCCATCCATATGGCCAGGAGCTGGACGGACGGAGCTCTGGCCAGCTGGGCAGAAGCCACATAGCTTATCGGACAGAGGCCGACTGACCAGGGTTGCCATCAGCTTCAGTTTCTTAGGCAGAATTGCTTGTTGCTTTGGTTATGGCACAGCTTCGATTTCATTTATTTATCGCAGCCCACACACACACACACACACACACACACACACACACACTACGCTGACTACTCCCGGGAGCATTCAACTAAATCTCAGTATCTGTATCTAATGTGGGGACAACTCGATGCGGCCATGGCCATTGAGAGCATATTGTATCTACAAGTTGTTGTTGCTCCAGCTGCCACTGCCAAAAACCGATAGCCAAATTGCAGTTAAAATGTGTTTATCGATTAAACAGCTTCGTTTCGCAGAGGCAAAGATGGAGAGAAGGGGAGGGGGCTAATTTTTGTTATTCGACTGAGGTCTTAGATAGTGCTAATAAATGTATAAATTGTCTAGGTGATTATCAAAGGAACGGGAAAATTAGGAAGCAAAAAATATAGGCAAGTTTTTAAAAATTAGATATCTTACTTCACAGAAGGACTAATGAAGTACGAGTATTTAATTTAGAAAAATCTAGATGTCTATCCTAACGGATCTAGCTCAAATAATAAGATTGAAAAGCACTGAACTGTTTCTTATTTATCATTACTTTCATGATTATTTATTAATTAGAAAAATTTATATTTCTTTTGCAAATTTGATAAATTCACAACTTACGGGAAATTACAATAGGATTTCTTGACAATCATTTGAAAGTGTTTTCTTTTCCATTTCAAAACTCCTACACAAATTAGTCACCTTTCGTAGCTAGTTTCACGTCCACAATAAAATTCTTTCTTATATCCCTAATAAAATTAGTTTGAGAACATTTATGTTATTAAAGCTTTTTAATTTTGTTACCTCTGATTAGTGTTTGTGTAATCACATTAGCCGATTTCTGCATTTAGCAAGTTAAATGGAGCTGCAGGACGACAGGGGATGTGGACGACAGGGGTGAGGCGGAGGGAGGGTGGGTGAAGTTTTTTTAATTAGCAGCAACGCCAACGCCAGCGCCAACCGTTGCCAGGCGTCGCTTTGTGGCATTAGCAGCGGCGTCGACATCGACGTCGACGTCGTCGGTGGCCACTGCGGTGTTGCAACACGTGCACAGCCCAATGTGGCGGTGAGGGAGCGGGGCGTGGCCAGGCAGTGGCGCCAGTCCGAGGCCTGTTTGGTTAAATCCCCAATGGGACCTCAGCTTTTGGGCTTCGTTGCCGTTGTTGTTGGTGTTGTTGGTGCTGTTGCTGGTTATGTGAATTAACCGCGCGCAGCAACAGCGAAAACTACTTTGGCAAGGTGTCAGCTGCGCATTAGGCATAGCTGCCCCCGCCCCGCCCCCTTCCACCCCACTCGCCCTCTCCAACCACTGCCCCTGCCTGTTGTGAATTCCCTGATTCCCGACGCCTGTTAATGGGCGTGTTTTCTGGGCCGCTGGCAGCTCGTCATGTTGCCAACTAATTTCGTGAAAGTTGACATAGAAGCACATGTGAAATCAGGCAGACAAGGAGCAGGGGGAAGGGGCTGGGTGTGGGGGTGGTTGGCACCACAACAATGCCCAATGGAATTGTTTCATTTGTTGTTGTGTTCCGCTTCGTTGTTGTGCTGTTTTGTGGCGTTGACTAAATTAACATTGACGTGTGCGTTGTTGTTGTTTCTGTTGTTGTTGTTGTTGTTGTTGCTGTTGTTGCTGCTGCAAGTTGCCACATGTGGCATTTGGAGCCGCTCGGTGCTATGTGTGTTTTGTGTTGGCTTTTGCCACACAGCCAACCAAATGAAATATTCACACATTTTCCATTTTATTTTTTGACTTGTAGTCGCTGCATGTTAACCCACCTCTCTCCCTCCCTCTCGCTCTCTCTCTCTCTTTCTCTCTATAGCCGCGTTAAAGTTTTACGGCCGTTTGCATATGAATTTAACATTTTGTGTGTGCTTTTTGTGGGCAACATATATAATTATCATATCATAGTATAATGTCTGGAAGGACGGGCTGACAACGAGTCGAGAATCAGTCTCGGGAGAGCAATGAGTGCGTCCCCTTAAAGGGATTTGGGCCAGGCTCAGCCACATTAGCATAAATATAACAGCGAGTGAATGTAAATGTGAATGGGTTGGTTAAAGGAATGACTCTCTCCAGTACTTAATGACAGCCAAATGGAGCTTAGAAATTACCAAGGTAGAGTCGTAATGCTCAGAGATAAGATAACTTGATAGTAACTTTAATCATTGAGCCCCAAACTAATTATAAATTAACATAAATTCAGTAGGGCTTCAGCTAAAAATGTTGCAGACCTTTACAGTTTTTGAAATTGCTATAGCAAATATCTGAATAATATTTCTTTTATTTACTTAAAGTAATTTTTACATGTGATATTTTTGCATTTTAAATAACATTCAAAACTTTGTGAATTAAAGAAGCGTTTTAAATTATTTATGGAAATTAGAAAATTATTGAATTATGTTTTAAAAGATACTAACTTAAAATCCTTACCTAAAATCTTTTTCAAAATTTATTTCTTAAAGTCAAATATTTGTTTTCATTTCCATTGAAGAATACAGTTTTGTTGGTAAAAATAATGTTCTTCTGCAATTTAGTTTAATTACAAGTATTCTACCTAACAATAAAATAAATTGGTTAACACATTCAACAGTTTTCCTCCTAAATTAAAACTAATATTTAGGCCTGTGTTCAGTTGGCGCCAGAGCAATTTGAAAATTTGTGGGTCAGTGCAGCGAAAATCAATTAAAAACTTGTTTAGCCGCAGTGCCAACGAGATGCACAGATAGATAGAGATAGACATACAAAGATACATTTATGGTGTGTGCAGTTCAATTCAAAATTAGCCAGCGCATTTGCTCTGATGTTTTTATTCTTTCACACAATTCACTTAAGTGAAGACTTCATGATGCTAAAGATGCAGATACAAATACAGATACAGATACACTTACAGTTGCAGATACATTGTTGTAGTTGTTGTTGCTGTTGATTTCTCAGTCAAGTTCAGTTTGCAATTTGTTTTTTCCTTTTCTTTTTGGCGCGCATTTGATTTGCATTGTTGCTGATGTTGTTGGTGTTGCAAGTGTTGCTGGTGTTGTCGGTGTTGCTCCCGAGGCATTTCACGCTGCGCTGCATTCGCTTTTTGTTGCTGGCAGGCGGCGGCGCCGACGCCAACGCCGACGTCGACGCGGGCGCGCCCGAGACGGAGCCAACGAGCCATTGCTAGACGGAAAGACGAACTGACAGCCAGGCAGAGGAGGAGGAGGAGGAGACAGTGAGGGATCAGGGGGGAACAGACAAAAGCCAAGTCAACTCAAGTCGTGTCACAGCAACAGACGGGGTGGTGAAGGGGGAGGGGCAGGGGCAGGGGGACGGTAACTGCGACTGCGACTGGGGCGGTCGCGTTTTCCATTTCGTTGAAGTGGAAAATATTTTGTAAATATTTTCATGTGTTTTTCTTTTGCTTTTGCTTCTCTTTTTCTTTGATTTTCATTCTGTGCGCCGTCGTCTGCCTCCGCAGTTGTTATTTCTGTAAAGCTGCGAGTTTATTTTTTGTACAGATCCAACCCAACCCCAACCCCAACCCCTCCAAGACTTACAGACGCCCCCGCAGCCCCCTTTATCTTTGTTGTGTTTTGTATTTTTACAAATATTTTGTGTAATCTTTAAAGCAGACAATGATGACAGCGACGACGATGGCGGCATTTTGTGTCACATCCTGAGAAGTATTCTCTCATTTTGTTGTTGTTGCTGTTACTGATGCCAAAGTATTTAAGCACGTGCGCACAGTGGGGCCAAGTCGGGTGAGTGTGTGTGTGTTTGATTATACTATAGCCACATCCCTTTCACTCTGCGGATCCGTGTATCTGTGTATCTTACGCTGAAATGGACTCATATTTCGCGACAGGGCTGTTAGTCAGCAATTCAGTATTCAGTTTTCACTTTGGCCGGGCTCTGAAGTCACTGAGCCTGTCATGACATTCACTGACTCTGCCTCCATCTCCGACTCCGACTCCGATTCTAGCTCTGACTCTGACTCTGGGCGACGCTTTTCGTTTTGTTTTAGCATTTTTGCAACTTGGCTTTGCTCATATTCAGAATAAAGCGACACAGAAAATAAAGAAAGAAAGAAAAAAAGCGTATATAGAACAAAAGTTTTGCTCATGGCCTGTCGCTGTCAGAGAAGTGTCAGGCGGCAAGTTGAATAGAACAGGGATAGAGACAGGGATAGAGACAGGAAGACAGCGGAGAGGGAAGAGTAGAGGGGAGTGAAGGGAAGGCAGTCGACATGCGATGGGAAATGGAAATGGTCGATGAGGCCATGGAGGGGAAAATCTCAACGATTTGAATAAGTAAATAAGCATCTCTATATGGAGCAGCGACACATTTTGTGGAAGTGGCAAGTGGCAAGCACATGGCTACAGATGACGATGACACTGTTAATAGGACTAAAGATGGACAGCAAAGTTGGCTGAATTATAAAATACCCTATATGCAGTGAGAGAGGTAAGCTTAATGGAATTAGATTACTGCTAGAAATTTAAAGTTTAATCAAACAAAGATCTTGACCTAGGAGCTACTTTCGGCAACTGAATTGCAAGTTGTAATCGCAATGATCTTGAATAAAAAACAGATAGTTCGATAAAGAATTAATTGCTGATTGAAGTCTATTAAATTAAGCCATATGACAGTTACGTGCTGGACTTATGACATCAACTAAATTCACATCGCAGTTCCGCGCTCCGATAATCGCAGACACTATTTGACAATTAGGCAAGCGAACAGAACTGAAAGACAAACGTGTCTACTTAGTTAGGGCCTAAAGACACTCGCCTTGTCACGTAGACAAGGTTAATTGCTCTATTTTTGGTCAGCGTCTGTCCAATTTCACGGCCCGCACTCGTATCTCAGGTATTCTATGAGCACCTGCGGGTCACCGAGTTCGAGTTCGGGACCTTGACGCTGCCTTACGCAATTCCTTTTGTCACGAAGTCTGGTTCTTCTTTGGGAAAACTATTCAGAATTGCATATCTTTGGCTTTGATTCTTATGCAATGCCAACTTTCACCTTATATCCCGCTGATTCTCTGAGCTCTCTCAATGGGGAGTCCAAGGCAGGTTTCTAACTTCTTTTTCTTTGCTATATCTATACAGACTTTTTGTGTTTAATTTCAGCTGACAATTCAGATAAGTAAAGCAGATTTGAAAAGAAATAAAACATTATTGGATTCTTTTAAAATAACATAAAGATTACTTTATGAATTATAAGTATAATTATTTATATACTTTTATGTTAAAGATTTCTTCAAGCGAAATTTTATAAAATTCTTAAAGTAATTTATTAAATACAAAATAAATTTAACAATTCGTATTCAGCTCCGGAAATTGCAACTTTAGTTGAAGATAAAGTGGAATTGAGTATGATATTAAAGATTTCAGCACTGAAAGAAATTCATTCTTTATCTGCATATTTTCTTATTTGTAACTAAATAATTTTTTATAATTTTAGCAACTTTCATTTGTAGAAAATGTGTTAAATATAATGAATTGCAAAAAAAAGTGAATTTCAAGCAATTCTTCGGTAAAGTCTGATTGCTGAAAATTACTAGTATTTTATTTGCGATTATCAACTTTGACCTTTTGCACAACGACCTTTTGTCTAACGATAAATTGGCCAACTCGGAAATTTAAACACGATTTCAGAGCAGATAGAGCTCATTAATTTGTTGCAAACATTAGAAATGTGTAATTTATGGTTTTGCGACTTGAATTAAATGTTCAAAAACATGAGAGAAAAAAGTTGAAACAAAATTAAATTATGTTCACTTTCATTTGCGCAATAAAATGAAATTTAATTAACACTTAAAAGTTGCTCGGCTCAGACCGAAACTTGAAACCGAACAACTTGCAAATTGTTGACAACACTTAAAGTTAAGTTTCTTTGTCGCGTTGTCTGTTGTGGTCACTGTAGAAGCAGCGGTCACTCGGTGGCTCAGTGGTTCGGTGGTTCCGTGGTTCGGTGGTGCGCACACGAAATTATAATTTTCACACGCAATCGAGCAACTGGCAACTGGTTGCGGGGAGGGGAGGTTGTTGGGGGGGAGGCACTTTGGAATGGTCGCAGTTGTTGTAGCAGACTGCGAACGCACTTAACAATTCAATTGTGGAACAATGATGCAGCAGTCGAGGCAGCCGAAGGGGAGGGGGAAGCGTACTTAAACTTGCGCTCTCATTAAAAAAAATAAAAAGAAAAGCGGAAAAAAAGCACAGACGACAAGCGATTGCATTTGCACTTAACAAGAGCAGCTACAAAATGTCGATAAAGCTACAACAGATCTGTCTGCCTGTGTGTGTAGACTGTGTGTGTGTTGTTGTCTCCTTTTCTTGCCCTCTCCCTCTTGCCACTGTCTGGGCCATGTCGACCCCCTTTTGCGTGCGTGCGTGAGCAGCTGCTGCGTGCGTGAGTGCGTGTTTTGTCTGGCAGCGAGAATCTGGCTAAAACTAAGACTGCAACTCCGACTCCGACTTTTGTATGTCCGTGTCTGGCAATGCGCATGCGTACATTGCGTTTACGCATTGCGCCTTGTAATGAAGGCATTGCTCATTACAACACTGATGGAGGACAACAAGCGGCAGAAACAACGAACAACAACGACAACAACAACGAACAACAACCAGACAACAAGCCAGAACCTGTGCGCTGGCCATGTTGTTGCCAATCAATTGCCAATAGGCAACAGAGCGCATTTCTGGCTGCCAATCAACACACAGGCAACACAGATGAAGTCCAGTGTGGACAGTACAGACATCCATCCACATTGAGCTCCACATCACCATCCACTTGACGATCTTCCCCCTGGCGCGTTATCACCACAGGCAACGGGCCCAAAAAGATTGATCGATCGATCGATCGATCCAACGATGGACGAGCAAGTGCCATGTTGCGATATGATCGTAAATGAAATTTATGTATTGTCTTGTATTATGCTTTGTTGTTGTGTGTAGATTGTCAACTCTTTAGGCATAATTACAGCAATGGCTGATCGATGGGGCTGCCCCGACTGTGATGTCCAGTCCAGTCCAGTCCACAACAGTCCACTTCGATCCTGGGCGATCATTAGCAATGCTGAGTGCACTTTTAATTGCACGCACTCACATATTATTGGCCAGAGTTATTCAATTTGGAGTCATGTCAATTGTCCTGGGAATACCGCTGATGCAGTCTACCGGCGCAAATGTGTCAATTAGATTTATTATCAGCCAGCTCTTGTTCTTCTACACTCTCTCTATCTCTTTCTATCTGTATTTCATTCGCTTTCTTTCAGCATATTCCCAACTGAAGACTCTGTGCAGGTGCTTCACACTGTGCCATGTCCATTAGTGAATGCTAAATAGCGCCAATTAAATGTAAGAAATGCGTATTGTTTCCCTCTTAACTTGGCCAATGCTCCCTCCTCCTCTCTCTCTCTATCTCTTCCTCTACTTTATCCTCCCCTCCCTTCTTTGTCAATAACCAATTTCCAATTCAAATGCAAAACTTTATTTATGAACCGGCAATCGTCAAGTGGCTGACATTTTTATTATCAGCAACCAGCGCGCGCGCCCAAAAACTGCAGAGTTGAGCCAGCTGTTGTTGGCCACGTTAACTGCCCATCGGCAGACGTTTCCCTTTTCCCTTTCCTTCTCTCGGTTTCTCTGTTCCTTCATTGATAGCCGGACTAGCCAAGCGTTGCCGTACGGCCGCGTTGACAAGCTCAATTTCCAATCGCAATAAAACGCAGCACTCGAAAAAAGATAAATGTGAGAAAAATGCAGGCCTCAACTGCGTCCAGTTCCCCTTCTCTCTCCGGTTCCCACTGGCTACCCTGCCTCTTCCGTCTTCTTCGACTTTTGCCTCTTACGTTATTCGTCTTTATGCAACACCGTCGCTAAATCGCGTGGGCTTATCCTCGGCACCAGAGACCAAACCAGACCAGGCCAAGAGAAGAACCTGCGTTTGGTCCGTCGACCACTTCAAGTGCTGAAATTTATAGTGGTAATAAAATTTTATTTGCTCCTTTAGTTGATGGCACAATAAACTCTTCTGGCATTCGCCCTGAGCACGTGCTTCAACTTGCCAGCTTACATATTTATTTCTTATTCTCTCCGTTTTTCTGTTTTGTGTTTTTTATGTCTTTCATTTAACTACTTACTACATGTTTTTCTCCGAGCATTTTGGGTAATATTTCAAGGTCATTTGTTTAGCGGTTTGTTAGAGTTAAGATGGGCATAATAATGAGTTTAAATACCTGCTAATTTCGAAGGACATTAAGGAAAAGTGTGCTAAATTATTTGTACTTTGAGGACGGCATTCATTTTATAAGCTACATAGTTATCATCATAATATTTGCTGAGATTATTTAAAAAAAATATACTTCAATGTCTTAATAAGGTGTTTAATAACTATTAAAAATATATTTTGACGTAAAATGTATAGAAATTACTGTCAAATTTGGAATTATATCTTAGGTAAAGTTTGAAATCATTGAAAAAACGGCCCTTAGACATTAATTATGTTGCAAATCAGTTTATTGTTAATTTGTTTGTTATCAATTTATTTTTATTAATATTTCTACTTTGTATATACTTTACACGTTAATCCGCAGGCATGGAGAATTGTCTTCAACTCTTCCACAATTTAGTTAGGCCAATTAGTTATTATTTAAATAAAATGCAAAACAGTAATTTAAGCAGCCGAGCAGAACATTTTCCACTTAAGGCTTAGGAGCTTCTCAGTTCAGTCCCTTCCCCTCGCTTCCCGTTGCTTCCCTTCCCTGGACAATCTTTATGAGAGATAACTCGAGCTAACTACCTTTTGTAAGTTTACCGTTTGCCTTGGCTCTCTGATGATGCCGACAACAACAACAACATTAATAATAGCAACAACAACAACCAACGTTGACGTGCGACGCCTTCGCATGGCCGCTATGCAAAACTATGAAGAGGAAGCACAGCAATGTAGTAGCTGAAGTCAAAGCCGACGCCGACGTCGACGTCGACGGTATAGTCGACGCAATCGTAAATCAAAATGGCTGCAGTTGATGGCTGAAGAATGAAATCATTCATTTTCATTTTCGTTTTCATTCCATCATGAGACAGCGCATGCGTATGAGTGTGTGTGTCTGTGTGTGTGTGTGTGTGTGTGTATGTTGATGTGTGTACTGATTAACTGCATTGCTGAACTCTTCTTATTGTTGTTTTTGCTGTTTGACGCCTTTGATGGATTGGCTGCCATTTCTCTAGTGCTCTCGTTGTTGTTGTTGCTGCATGCGCAGCTCTCAAATTAGTTGTCGGTGGAGGGGGACGGTCGTTGTCGTTGACGACTTAAACAGGTAACGGGACTGCCCATATGCCATGCGCATTCATGAGCATTCATGAGACTGTGTGTGTGTAAAAGTGGGCTGGGCTTGAAACTATGGTTGCTGTCTTCGCTAATTGCACGAGCATTTGCACCGTGGTGTGTGACTAATGAAAATGCAATTTTCTGAATATTCACACAGAATAACTTTGCCAAAATGAATACTCACTTGTTCTAAAAATCACTTCAATTTACCAAATTGCTTTCCACATACATATGTATATATTATTTAATAACAGAGTCTATTTAATTGAAAACAATTCATTAAGAAATTCACTTTAGAGAAGTTACGAATAACATAAATCATAAAAAAAAATATACCTGTATTGAATTTAAAATATAATTGTTTGTTTTGAGTTCTAGAAATTAGTTGCCCTTATTCCGGACTCAAATATCAACACACTATTTTTATTTATAACAAACACTTCAATTTTTATACAGGGTACCTGATGGTCTATAAGAATTTCTTCAGAATATTATTCTTGGTCCTTTGCAACACGTTAGTTTCATCATTAGCTGAGAGAGAGCGCCACTTGTCTGTCATAGCGAAAGCGACATCTGTCAATACACGACAAGAGCAGCTTCAACACGCCGCCGCTAGAGGGCTCAACACAAACCAGCCTGAAAGTATGCAATGAAAAGGGAAAAAAATCTGGCGCGAAATTTTAATGAAACTTTTCAAAAATCAATTTAAAAAAATTGAGAAACAAAATTTGAAAAAAAAGCAAAATTTTGTAAAATAATGAAGTTCATTCTAAAATTGGTTTGGTTCTTTTTGCTCTTCGCGTGGCAAAGTTGAGAAAAAATCAAAAACAAAAAAAATTTTAAATTTGAGAAAAATGCAACAAAAATTCTGGTAAAATTCCCAAAATTCTAGCTTCAAAATTGAAAAAGTTCACTATTCGATCACGGAAAAACAGGGTGAAAAATTGCACACAAAATTGGGGCTGATTTGAAGATTACCAGTTTTGTGTATTCCGCTGGAATCGTATTTTAACATGTGACGTGAAACAAAAAGCTAACTGCTACAAATCAGTTGCCAGGCGCGCAGTTAGAGTTGTGTGACGCTGCGGCTGTCTGTTTTGTGACAATGAGTAAGAGTGAGAAGAGAGAGAGTGCTCGCTCGCTCGTTCATCATTCGTTGTTATACCCTGTGCCCATTGAAAATGGTCAAAAAGGCTATATTAGATTTGTGTGATGTATGTAACAGGCAGAAGGAAGAATCTCCGACCATATAAAGTATATATATTCTTGATCAGCATCAACAGCCGAGTCGATTGAGCCATGTCCGTCTGTCTGTCCGTCTGTCTGTCCGTCCGTCTGTCCGTCCGTCTGTCCATCTGTTTGAACGCGTCGATCTCAGAAACTATAATAGCTAGAGACTTCAAATTTGGTATGTAGGTTGCTGGATACCGGACGCAGATCAAGTTTGTTTTTAAATTTGGATCGGAACACTATATCATATAGCTACCATAGGAACGATCAGTCGAAAATCAAGTCTCAGTATAAAAAACTTTTTTGTTGTTTGAGATATGTGAACCAAACTGACAGAATATGTATATGAAATGGTCCCAACCAATATTCTATTTTATGGAGACTGGCACAGGGTATCCTCCAGTCGAGCAAACTCGACTGTAGCCGCGCCCACTTGATTTTAGTTGCTTTTTTTTCTTGCATCCGAAGCGCATTTAATTAATGATGATGATATATGTATAATTAATTGAAACCAAATAAATTATAAATTTGATCAAATAAAGGGGCAAATTAGAAATTCGACAAAAATAAAACAACATTTTTTGTGAAATTTTTAAAATTCTAGCTTCAAAATAAAAAAGTATTCCAAAAAAGTTCCTAAATCAGGAAATCGTTTTTTTCTGTGTCACAATTTATATAATTCATATTCCTTTTAATACTAATTTTAATATAATTCTTATTTATCACTTCCTGTACTTTTTCTAATTGTAATCAATTAACAAAAATTAAAGGACAATAGTTAAAATAAAAGTCATCATTATACTGAATGTTAAGCGTAAACACAGTCGAACTTCCCTCACTCGAATCACCATTTTCCAAGGAGAATGTTCGAATTATGGAGATTTCGGCTTATGGAATTCACTTTGCTTTTGACACACGATTTAGTTCGAGTCAGGGAAAATTCGAGTTATAGACGTTCGAGTTATGGAAGTTTGACTGTAATTCAATAAATCAAAATTTAAAAATGTTTATGAAAAACATAAACTCTTCTGCTTTTCTTTTAGTGTCAGAACAATGACGATTTTTTTTTTAAAGATATGAATACTCTAAAATAAAGATTGCTGTAACTAATTGACATACGAAAGTAGGAGCAGAAAATAAAAAAACAAGAATTGCTTATTGTGAGAAATAGTACATTTTGTCAGTTTTTAATGCATGGCAACTTGATGTAGTTAATAAAATAAATTATTAATTAAACTTGAAGACTAAAATAATTAAAGTATTTCATATGATTTTTGCTTGTGTGGAAATCTTTTATTGCAAATCAAATTTTAGCATTTGTTCGCTTGAATAAATCACATCAGACAAACATAAATCATAAAGTAAACACACACACTCACACAACAACAAAATAAGGAGAACAACAGCACAAAACACACACATCAGACATTATTATCATCTCGCTTGTGCTTGAGTGAGTTTCTTTACACCCCCCCTTTGGACCACCTCAATTGTTTGCAAGGTCCAACCGCCATGGCCAAGGCTGCTGTCTCGTCTGCAGTTTCCCTTCCCCCTGGTTGCCCACTCCAGCACATGTCTGATAACCACCTACATATCGTATACTCGTTTATGGCCATCTCTCATAGGCAGAGCGAGCCACCGATTTTACCCGCATCCGTTTCAATGTTGGCAGGAGTTGGAGTTGGTGGCTGAGGCTTTGGCCTTTTCGCACGGCGCAGCTTCCTTCCGCCAGGCATTGTCCTTTCGCGCCGAGCCTCCCCCTCCCCTGCCCTGCTGCCGTCCATTCAGCGTCATCGGGAAATGTGTAATTGAAAGGGAAGCTTTGGCTGTGGCTTTGGCAGCGACAACGGCAGCGTTGGCGACGCAAGAAATTATTTCGTTAACAAAAGCGAAATAACGGAGCGAAGGGAAGCTGGAGAATGCCACACACACACAAAGATACACCCACTTACATACAGAGACAATACAAATACATTCGCCGGAGAATGCCAAAAAGGGAAACCCGAAGAGGGAAATGGCGGGAAAATATGCAAGCAGCGCTTGTCGCTAAAATATTTTAAAGTTTCACGTTCTCCTCTCTTCCCATTTTTGCGTTTTGGCCATTCTGCAAAGTTGCAAAAGTTTCATTTCCGACAACAAGTTACCGTTAGTTAGTTTTTCGGCAGGGTTGTCACCACCACACCAACACAGCACAAACAGAGTATGATAGAAACGAAGAGAGTGAGCGAAGAAAGAGAGAGAGAGAGAGGGAGATGCATGCATACTATATGCATGGCATGTAACGTGTGTCTCTGTCTGTCTCTCCATCTGTGTATGTGTGTGTGTGTGTGTGTGTGCACTTGTCTCTGTCTGTCTACATTGTTCGAGTTTTGATTTATGAGGTCAGAGACTCGTGATAATGAGCCAGGAAATTAAATCACTTTGACCGGAAGGATGTCAGGTCAAAAGGGGATAACACAATTGATTTCATATTCATAAATTCAACGAATGCTGTCAGCTTGTCAGCCAGCCAATGAATGACATTTCTGTTACAATGCAAAACAACAAGAAAATATCATTTAATTCCAGAATTAACCACAAAAACATTACCATAAGAGACTTTTAAAGTCTTTTTGGGTATTTTAAAACATCTGCTGACTTTAAATATTTCGCTATTATTATGATTCAAATATTTTATAGAAATTTACAAATTATTAAATATATATTTATTTTTGGGAATAAAGAAAAAATTGTGCTAGTTTTATAAAGAATTTTGAGTGCCCTTCCTCCCTGTTTTCTCTCTCTGATTTCGATATTCTGTGCATTCGTCAAAGCGTAGCATAAACAATTTATCAGAAGAGTCATGCCACAGATCGTGTGGCACATGTTTTTATGAGCTCAAAGCAAATGCTCCGCCAGCTTTGAAGCTCATTTTTAGCCGAAACTTTAAGCTGACAAGATCAACAAGAGAGAAATTATTGACTAAATTACTTGCTTTTATTTATTTACTTGCAGAGTTTCACAATCAAAATTGAAAAATACCAATTAGAGGTTAAGGCTACTTAAGGATTTAGGCAAAAAACAATACAACAGCAACGGATTTTCTACCAAACGGAGGAACAGCAAAATACGGAAATCATTTTATACCTCACACAACCCCCCAAACACACACACACACACAACTAAGATTAAGGCGAAACTGTACATTGTACTTAAGTGTTCAAAGGATATTTAGGTGAGTTTTTTATGCGAATGTCCTTGAAATAATGTGCTGATGAAAGTTGAAATTCTCAGTTTACTTTGTATATAGGAAGTAGCTAAAAGCACACGGAGTCGAGTCACAGTCACTAGCAACTAAGTCACGGTCACGATCACAGTCACAGTCAGTAACAACAACAACAACAACAACAACACCAACAACAACACCAACAAAATGACGATGAGTACAAATAATTGCGAAAGCATGACGTCATATTTCACCAACTCGTATATGGGGGCGGACATGCATCATGGCCACTATCCGGGGAACGGCGTCACCGATCTCGATGCACAGCAGATGCATCATTACAGCCAGAATCCAAATCAGCAGGGCAACATGCCCTACCCGCGCTTCCCGCCCTACGACCGCATGCCCTACTACAATGGCCAGGGGATGGACCAGCAGCAGCAGCAGCAACACCAGGGGTATTCCCGGCCAGACAGCCCCTCCAGTCAGGTGGGCGGTGTGATGCCGCAGGCGCAGACAAATGGCGGCCAGTTGGTGGCAGTTCCACAGCAGCAGCAGCAACAGTCGCAGCAACAGCAGCAACAGACACAACAGCAGCAGGCGCAGCATCAGCAACATCCTCAGGTGACGCAACAGGTGACACATCCGCAGCAGCAGCAGCAACAACAACAGCAGCCCGTCGTCTATGCCAGTTGCAAGCTGCAGGCGGCAGTTGGCGGTCTGGGATTGGTGCAAGAGGGAGGCTCCCCGCCCCTGGTCGACCAGATGGGCGGACACCACATGAACGCACAGATGACGCTGCCCCATCACATGGGTCATCCGCAGGCACAGGTAAGGGATCAAATGCATTAAAAGGTTTTCTGGCTGCTGCTTTGCCTCCTTGACTCCCTGACCACGCTTATAACATGCTAAACGCTTTACTCTTCCATCTCTCTTCCCCCAATCTCTCTCTGCTGTTGCTTACTGCAGTTGGGTTACACTGACGTTGGCGTTCCCGATGTAACTGAGGTAAGATTCCTAACTAATCCCTTAGCTATATCATTTCTTTTTGGTTTCACTTATTTGGTGATGGCACTCTATCCATTTCTGCAATCGATTCTCATCGGCATCTGTTCACAGGTGCATCAGAACCATCACAACATGGGCATGTATGGACAACAGCAGACGGGTGTGCCGCCCGTGGTGGCGCCACCGCAGGCGATGATGCATCCGGGCGCTGGACAAGGGCCGCCGCAGATGCTTCAGGGTCATCCCGGACAACATACGCCGCCATCCCAAAATCCGAGTTCGCAATCTTCAGGGATGCCGTCTCCACTGTATCCCTGGATGCGAAGTCAGTTTGGTAAGTGTCAAGGAAAGTGATCGACAATTCCACGAAACGTATTAAGTGGAATTTTTCTTCTTCTTATAGTAGTGGGTTGCTGTAGTTAGTCATTGAATGTAGTTTTAAACTAGTCGTAGTTTTGCATACCACAAGTGAACAACAAAACAAGAAAACAACAACTATTCAAATTATTTATTAATAATTAACACTGGCTAACTGAAATTATATAACGCATTTCTAAATTATATTAATCAGACGAAATTGTTCAGAAAAGCTTTACTTTAAAAAACAAACAAGTCTTCAGCAGTGTTGCCAAATTTTGTTTGAAAAAAAAAGCTGTTTTTGACGGGAGGAACGATGAAAAAAAGCTGAAAAATTAATGAAAAAAGCCATAAAAAAAGCTAGTATTATAATTCATTAATTCCAGTATTTTCTCCTGAGAGCAAAAGAGTGAGCGCGCAAAATCAGGTTGCCTAGAAAGAAACTGAACCATTTGAGCATCTGCTGATCTTTTATTCATAAGATGTGAATAATTTCATCAATGTTGTCCTCATTCTCCTGATTTTCTGATCTTCTGATAATCCCGTTCCTATCATCCGCAGGAATTTATTGGGAAGGTTATGTAGCAGCACTTATCGAGTCTGTGCAAGCCATATCAGTAAATTCATAACAAAATAAATTATTTTTATTTTAAGTAGCAAACAATTAACCCAATTTCTCAATATTCCCAAGTTTATTTTTTTTTTTTTCGCAGTTTTGACTTTACAAGAATGACTTTGCTAAATATGCGCTCCACTTCGGCGTTGGACCAAAGCAACGATAACATATCAATGGCAACCTTAGCCAGGTCTGCAAAAGTATTGTTGCTCACAGAATCCTTATAGAAATTGACATCCATCCAAATTTTTGTAGTGCTGTCATTATTTTGCCATTTCACGAAGTGAATTTTTTGTATTGCCTTTTAATTTGCCCTATATTTGGGCATTTATCAAAAAAATCTGAAAAAAAGCCATCTCAAAAAAAAAGCCAGAATTCCCGCTGCCCGCAGTTTGCAAATTTTTCTAGCAAATGGCCTTTGAAAACAGCCAGATTTGACGGGAAAAAAGCGACTCTGGCAACACTGGTCTTCAGTCAGCTTTGATCTCTTCGTTAACTTCGTACGCACTGCTTGCTGTGGTCGCGACTGCTTTGTTGAGGAGCAGCTTGCACTGCTTAGCCTTTCGTTGAGTTGCACTGCTTAGTGAGCTAAGAACGCGTTTCGCCCGCTCAATTCAAATTATTTACTTAGAATGTTTTTGGAATGGTTTTCGATGTCGTTTGAAACGGTTGTTGAAATGAAAATTATCTCATTGGATTTTATGATTAAATAAATTTAGTAATTACTAAATAAGCTTTAAAAGTGTTCAGTATTATAAATTAATACTTAAATCAATTTAGTTGAAAATTTGCCTTTGCTAAATTTACGAACAACATGCAAAATTGCTGAACGAAGCATTTGCTGACCTTGACACGTCTGAGTAATTTCACTTTATTGCTCTGGCCAATCGGTCACATTAGGCGTAATCCATCTGCATTGAGGACAAAAACACCGTCCGATATACCTGACATTTTGCCAATTTTGCAAATTTCCCAAAACGGAATCGATGAATGCAAAAGGCAGCGACAAGATGTCACGCTGTGTGAAAGAGGTCGAAAGAGGTACACAAAAGGGACTTTGACTTTGATTCTGACTCGGACAGTCACAGAAGGCGGTCTCTTAAATAATGCAAATTGACAATAGTTTTGTTTTTGAAAACGAAAGCGAAAAGGTTGCAGAATCGGAGCGTCACTAATCCAATGACAATTTGCCCAAAAGGCTCGACTCTTGTCAGGATCAGGATACACTTTATAGGGAACCGTTCAGGCAGCAGACGGCAGGCAAATGCCTGAGAATTGCATAAGTGGAAATTTCGTAGCTAAAACCAAATATGGAATTTACTTTCCCTTTTTGAAGTTAATTCTAATGAAAGTAAAGGCAGCAGACGCAGTTCCCTGCCAGATATCCTGCCTCAACTCTGGCTCATTACCAAATGGCCTGCGAGTTGTTTTGCCCACATCGCGGCTCAGTCTTGGCTTTTTTCGCCTTCTGCCTTTGCTTATTTTATTTTTTGCCAACACCAGATTGAGATGTAAAGCAGAATTGATGAGTGCCATTAGTTACACGTTATGTGCAATGGATGCCATCAATTTATTAATCTCCAGAACACGCCGCGGCCGCACTCCAATCCACTCCCGACCATTCATGGGCCCGACCTGGACGGACGGACTTGGAGCTGGCCAAAGCATCGTCTTAATCCCGCCGCCCTCCTCATCTGCTCCTGCGTCTTTTTGTGCGCCTACAACAGAAAAAAGCAGAAAAGAAGAGAACACTGCGGTGACACGAATGTTTTTTATTCAAGAAACGAAGGAGCGACACTGCAAACAGAGACAAAAACCTGAGACCCAAGATCTGAAACCCCTGAGAGTCCGAGTCAAAGGCAGAGTTAGCTGGCATATCCCGCGGAGGGAGCGGACTGTGGGACATAGACTTGGACTTGGACTCAGATTCGGACTGAAACTTGGAGCACATTGGAGACTCTGGGAGTCTGTGGCACAACATGATCTCGAGCTTAAGTTACGATGATTAAATGCATACGAGTTTATTTTTGCTTAGGTTTTTGCATTCAGCTTTTTGTTGTTGTTGTGTCTCTTGTGGTGCAACCAATAAAAATAGCCGACACAGTGGGTCAAAAATTAAAAATTACTTAACTTCAGCCATCGGTTGACAACTTAATCGAATTTTGTTCCATTAGAAAAATCAGCATGAAATTGAAAACTATTCGAATACGGGGAAAATATCACAATTAAGTTTGTTATTGCATTTACCACCAAAGGGGAAAAATGGGAGTAACATATACAATTTGATATTATTTAGTCGAATATGCAATTGGAATGAGTAATTTGAGTAGTACCTCCCCCTATCAACCTACTGATATACAAGTTTATCAAAAATTTTGAACTAAATTATTCTACAAAGAAAGAAGCCATTCCATTCCATGTCTATAGTCCCTCCCTATTCCATCCATATTCTTTCACATAAGTTGACTATCTGAAAGATGCAGATGCAATCTGTCTACAACTCGCATTACAAATCTCTTCACTTTCCACTGTGGCTTGCTTAGTAACTACTTAACGCCTCGTCATATTTCACGCGGGCATTAGGCAAATAACTAAAGAGTGCCGATCGTGACTGGCGTCCTTCTACAGAACTCGATTCAGGGCCGGGGCAGGAACATCAGTTGTTGCTGCCACAAAGCGCACTTTCAATTAAGTTGTAACTCATGAGCACAAAGAGAAAGAAACGAAAGGGCAGAGTCATCCCAACCCAATCCCAAGTCCGAGACCAAGACCAAGACCAAGTACAGCTCCTCGAGGCAGTCGCCTTCCTTGGGGTGGAGCCTTTGGCAGTCGCCTCGTAGGTCCGTTAATGCTGTTTTGATGCTGTATTCGTATGGCTGTTGGCGAAGTTTTCAGTTGGTTTTTGATAATTTGCTCATAAGCAGCAAAAACTTGCGGCCTTTGGCTGCCATTTAACTCCTCATCCTTCCACCTTCCTCCTTTATCCTGCCGTCTGCTGACTTCTGCCGTTCCCTTTGTCGCTCGGCGTTGGGTCATAAATTTAAGCGACAGTCAACAAATTCTGGCAACAAGTGTCTGTTAGCTGCTGCTGCTGCTTTTGGCCACAACTGAGCCCAAGCAGCATCCTTTAGCCAGTCTATCTCCACATATATGTACTTTTAAATGTATATATGTGTGTAAAGCGAAAGAGTTTTATTTTTGACCTTGTTGCGCTTCGATGTTTATCTAAATGTGGCTCAATTTCCAGAGCTGAGATTTCTATGTCGTTGCTTAAAATTGGCAACACTACTAAACCGGGAAATGAATTGGCCTACAATTATATTTATACATACTTACTATGTATTGATAAGAGCACATTTATTTTTATTAATATTTATTTAATTAATTAAACAATACATTTTTTTTAATTTAATATTGAAATTACCCCGAGTAGAGTTTACCTATAGAAGTAACTAGAAGGAGAATTAAAAAGACGATATCTGTCATTCAAGGCATCTTTCTTTTCATTTTTTCAAATGAATTTCACATTACTTTACTGCAGAGTCTTCTTCGAATTAATTAAGTTAAGCGTAAAAGATATATCTCATTGCGTTAAGTCATCATCATTCAGTGAATGGGTAAATTGTATTCGAATTGTGCAGTAACTGCCCATCTATTTATCGAATATTTATGCAGCAAAACAACTCAAATCGAATTGGCAGACGGGAGTTTCCATCTACAACAAGCGTGTTCGTGTGGCAAACAACTTTTCAATTCTTTCGAGTATGAAAAGTGCACTTCATTGTGCGCATTATGTGCGACAGCTTCCAATCCTCCTAAACCCCTGCTTAAACACATCCCCTTCGCTCCCTTCTTCCACTCGGCCTTGGAGCCGCGTCAGTGTCAGAGGGCGCAGCACAATGAAAAGAACTTCTCGCCAAAAAGTTGCACACTGAACGTTGTCCGTTGTCTGCTGCAAAAGTTTTTTACGGCTCCGTTGGCTGCTCCGTAAAACGTTGATCCTCGGCCATCATCCGTCGGCTTGCCCCTCGCTGCCACTTGGCGCTGGCTTTGCAAAGTTTGCCCCGCGACTTTGTTGTCTGTTGGCGCTGCACTTAATGTGCCCCGGACGAGTCCTGGCCGGAAGTGGAAGTGGCGAAGTCCGGGAGGAGCGGGGTTGCTCTGGAGTTTTGTTAACTTGAGGATTTGCGCGCAAACTACTTTTCGATGGCAGCCCGAGACATTTGAGACATTTGAGACAACAACTACTTAGGCGGGCGATTGCCATGGCTTAGTTTGTTGCCTGCCAACGAGGTCCGTTCGATGTGTTGGCACTGTGTTGACGCGGCCACTTTGGGGTATCTGCCACCTTCCACCTTCCGCGGCAAGCAATTCAAGCGTGCGGATCAAAAGATAATTTGCCAAATGCGTGAAGATTTTTTCAAAATACCAAAAAAGTTAAAACGAAGGAGCAAAAGCGAAACCACAGCCTGCATCACCATCACTTCCATCTCCACCTCCACCTCCTCCTTCATCAACCACTGGCAGCTGCTGGCCAATGTGACACGGCCTGTCAAAATGAAAGCGACAACGACAACTGAGCGTCGAGTGGACAGCAACAACAACAACAACCACAACAACAACAAAAAAATGACACAGGAACTTTTGGGATTTCCATGTGCGGCAAAAAGTTTAATAAAGCGCAGCAAATGCGAAAAGGAAATTTCGCTTTTATGTTTGCTCCATCCGTGTGTCTCCCCCTTCCCCCTTCTTTTATTCCCTGCTCCCCCTCTTCAACCCCCTTCACTTTGGTGGGCAACATAGCGCAGAGAAGTCCAAAAAATAATGGCAACAGCTCGCCAAAGGTCCTCGGGGTATTGCCCTAAGGCATCCACAACAACAATAACAACAACAACAATAACAACAACACATACCTCTTATTGTGGGTGTTGTTGTTCTTTTTTCTTGCCTTTGCCATTCATTTCGCTCAATCGCAGCGCTGTTTTTGGATTTCGCTTCGCTTTTTTTTTTGTTTTTTTGGTTATATTTCTGTTTTGTTTTTATTTTGGGATTTGGACAACCTTTTTGACAAATTACGAATATTATTCATGCAGCAATGAAGTGAGGAAGCTCTCTCGTGGTTCTGTCCAACAACTTGCCCAGCTGTCCAGATCCCCAGCTGTATTCCCAATGCCTCAAAGCCCGTTGCTCGTTTCTTTAATCAAAAGTTTTGTTGTATAATATAAAATGACCCAGGATAGTTTGGGCAATTGTTCAAATCATTGAAAATGCTAAAAATACAAAATATAAATAATAACAATTAATAAATATTTTTATGGAAAATATCAAAAAAAATATTGACAAATTTACAGATTACTAAAAAACTAATTCGGATTCTTTTTGTAATAAATTTTTAATAAATTAAATAAATTCAACTAAACCTGAAGCTCTGTTTACAACAATTAACAGGAAACTTTTCGTGAAAAATGAGTGCAATTAAAAGCTTGAAAATTCTCTAAAAAAGGGAACTTTAATTAAATTGAATTCCAATAATAAGATTAGGTACGTCAATTCATAGAAAATCTAACAAAATTCGATGAAAAAAAAGTATTTATATTAATTTATGATATGAATTGATTAGCTAAAATATCATATTTTTCATAAACAGTCTGCAAGTTAATTTAGAAATATTTAATTACAATGAATAATTAAATATTTTGAATATACACAAATACTTACATAATAAGTTGGATATATCACATCAGACTTTAAGCCGAGTCGCGGCAGTTCCGAGTTGATCGGCGGCGTCGTTGTCAATTTCTGGCCACATGTTTCATGGTTCCGCACTTTTCAATGGCCGCCAGCTCCGCCTGCCATCATGGAACAGGCGCTCAGCTTGCAGTCCGCTTGACCGACAGCCAGACAGAGACAGTAAGAGAGATGGATAGAGAGAGAAGGCAGCCGAAAGAGTGTTTGAATGTTGGTCTGACTAGGGATATATGACGAGCCCGACTGTCCGTCTGCCTGCCTGTCCGCCCCCGAGTCCGCTCTCTTTTTCTCTCTCTATCTCTCTCTAGCCGTTCCCGTCTCGCATAGCATGTTTAAGTCAGCTGTCAAATATTTTGACATGGGTAGCCATGGCCAACAGTCATGCAGCCAGCGAATGTTGAATCTGAATTCGAATACATTCAAAATGGGGAACATAGAAAAAACGCACGAACTAAAGAAGTGGGAATAGCTAACAGCAGAATACCTAGCTAAAATATACCCTGTATTTAGATATAAGCAAGTAAAACAAGACTCGAATCAATATGAAATAAAATATTTCAATATACCCTACCTCTGCAGGGTATACTCATATTAAAAATTGAGTTGAGCAGCATAGTTTTTTTCAGTTTTTTCTTTGTTTAAGCGATAACTAAATAAAGTTTAAAGTCCGCGTTCCCCTTTCCTTCCCCTTCCCCTTACCCGTCCACTGCACATGTGCAGTCGTCTCTAATGAACGCATTCATAAGGCAGGTTCCTTACCATCCCAACTCGGTTTCTTCTTTTGCGGTCCTTTTTGTGCATTTTAGATGTGTGTGTGTGTGTGTATTTGTGGGTATGTGTATGTGTGTTTTGTTGATTTTTTTTATTTCTGTCAACTTTTGTCGATTTTTAACCCTCTTAAGTGCTTAACAAGTCCCAAATTAAAAAGTAGCAGCGTCTCCTGAGATTCTGGTCAGCAAAAGGGAAAACGAAATTAAAAATGTTATAAATGTGCTGCTGGTCAATGGTAATTTTTAATTGTAGCCACTACCTCTGACAGGGCAACCAGTTACGCTTCTTATTTTTAATACCCTGTAATTGTAAAATGTTTAGAAGGGGTATCGACACTATGAAGTTTATTTATTGAAATATGCTTTTATCGATCTCAACTGGTTTTCAATCTAATTGATCTCTTGTATATTTTAAAAAAATTTTAAGTATTTGTCGACTATTCTTATATCTTAAATTTTCAATTCCAAATGCATTACGAAATGTAGAGCCTTGAAGTTTGGCACACTTTTATTTGTGTCTATTATCTTTATATACTCAAAATTACATAACTCAGATAAACAAAATATGACTTAAAACACTTTCAATATAAGGACAGGGTATTTGGTAACCTATACACAGCTTTCACTTAAAATTTTTTCTTTAATTAAAATTTAAGAAATTGCAGCCTGGAAATAAATTAAAAACCCACCTATTCAGTCATCAAATCGCGCATTGGGCAATCCTTCTAATTTGACTGGTTTTGGGAGTGTGGAAAACACAAAATTTTCGCGCTGTAACAAAGAGTTGAAGAGTTTTTTTTTTATTTATTTTATTTTATAATTATTTTTTGAGTTTTATTTAGACTGGTCGTCAGACGCTTTAAGCATAAGTTGAGGCTGTGCTAATTGGCAAGTATGTCAGCAAGTGTTGCCCTTCCCACCGCCAGGGGGCGGGCTGTTTACCGTTTATTTAGCACAAAGTCATCGACTGACTTTGCACTTTTAGCAGCCGGAGAACGGATGACATCACAACCACCTCAAATGCCACACACGCGGTATTCTTGGATCTCTCCCTCCCTCTCTATACTTCTCTCTTTCTCGCTGAGGCAAAAGTTTATCAACTCGCGGGCAAAAATAATAAATAATAATAATTTGCCAGCATTTGCTGCAGCGGCGCGCGTTTGTCTGTAATTTCCGCAATTAAAAAAACATTTACTCGCATTTGATGTGTGCTTTTTACTTTTTTTCCTACATTTTTACTTTGTTTTTTACATTTTTACTTATTTTATTTATGCTTTTGCCATGACATGCAAATTTGACAAGTCGTCAGACAACCGACCACCGACGACGACGACTGTTTTCAGGTCTTAACTTGGCCAATGAGTTAGAGGTTACAACTGCCAGTCCATTTTGGTGTCGCTTTGTCCGAAGACTAAAGTTCTAATAGCTTATATTTATTCGAGAAATTTTAATTGAAATAGGAGTAGATTGGTTAGCGAAATCAGACCAAATCAATGTCAATCGTTCTGATTCATATTTTACGAAAATCTTACATTTTTTCAAATTTCTGGTTTATTTATTTTGATTTGTGCAAGTAAAAACTTTCGGTTCTACAATTTACACTCTTTTCTTGCAAAGCGAATTCTAATTTCCTTTTGTTTAATTATTTTAGTTTTCTTTGTTTTTAGATAGTATGATAATTATTTGTTAGCAACTTCAACGAATTTCATCAAATGTTGCCGTAATTATTTTAATGATTTCCTTTAAAAGTTGCTCGACACACACACATGTGTATGCACAATAATAGTAATGTAATTGTGTGCACATGGAAGGGGGAGGGTAAGTGAGAGAGAAAAAAATGGAATAAAATCCATTATGGAGCAAGAAGAGTAATATACGAGTAAAATGGTTAAAATGGTGGCCTAATCGCAATTTAATTACAATACGCTTTCATATCAAAAAGCATTAATGCCAGACAGCCAACCACTCAACCACTCAACCACTGAACCACTCAGCCAACCAACCAACCGATTGTCCGACCGGTAGTTCAGCTGGCCAGCAGCAGTTAGGGGCGTTTGGGGCGTGGCATGTGGCGGCTTTTGAGAACTGCGCCACATTCGGCGCCTCGACCTCAGCTTCGACTTCAACTTCAGTGCGTATCGCAGCTCCTTTCCATATTAATTGTTTCACCTTTATTATATTTTTGTACTTGATATGCCGACCGTTTTCCTCTCACCTCTCCCTTCTCCCTTTTCCTTCAAGCGCCATTAATGCGTTTATAATAATTTTTCAGTACACAATTTTAGTTGGCTTCCAAAGCACGCTCTATAAAAATGAAAATGAAAAAAAATAAGAATCAAGAAAATAAAAAGAGAAAAAATTTCATTTTGTTGGCTTTTGAGTGATGGCCACATGAAATGTGCAAAGGCATCATTAAAAACTAATTTCAGCCGCCAAGAGCTGAGCACGCCCGCTCTTAAATTGCCAAAGACCAAGCGATAGGCTTCCTTCCCCACTTCCCCCTTTTCCCCTTTGCTTCCCTCTTCCTCCCGTAAACATAAACTTCACAGTCGTCATCGACTTGTGAGCCATGAAGGTGTTTTTATCAATTAAAATAATCATTTATTTGCCTTGCACGAGCTGGGTTTGCTCAGTCCTTGAGTTGGGGACTCGGTTATGGCACTGACCGTGTGCTGCTAATTACCTGAAGCTTTTTTGGCATAGCTTCCGTTGCAGAAATGTAATATTCTGAATGAGAACGAAACACGACATTGAAAAAGCAGCAAGTCTTCGTTTTTAAAGGGGTCTTTCTAAATGAAACTGTTGTTCAGCTAACTATTCCAAAAATAAACAAATATTTGAGAACTTATTCCCACTTTGTGGTCAATCATTCTATTGAGAACATTTGAAGCTTAGTAGGTGAAAGTGCTTCTAGGCCATATATATCACAACTTAGTCATAAAGAGTCTCTTAATCCCCTTCTAATACGCAGCCCACTGGCGAAGGCTCATGCTTCTCATTTCAAGACTGCGGGAGATGGGAGATGAGGGAGATGGAGAGACCGCAGGAGAAGGCTAAAAAAACACGCACGTTTTTTACCACAAATCTCTCAAGTTTTTTTTGTTGCTGCTGCTGCGGCGACTCGTCTAACTGATGATGATTAAATGCGAACGCCTTGGGTTATAGACATGGCATCAGTCGTGTCATTTAAAAGAAGGTAGCTGAGCTGACCCCCCCTTACGCTCCTCTCTTTGGACTGTCCCCTCCCTTTGCTATGAATCGGATTCGCGCGCATTAATGGCCGCCGCACAAAAAGAGCTTATGATGTAATGACCTCCAGCTAGCGATGAGAAAAAAAACAGAATGGTGAACAGAAAAAATTGAACGAGCGAGTTGAGCAAGACAAATGCTGAAGATGTTATTAAAAAATAGTTAAGCGAGCCAAAGTCGAACGCCCCCATTTCAGTGTGGATTCTCCAGTTGATTTCCAGCCGCATATCCATTTCCATTTCCCTTTCCGTTGACCGTTAGAGTCCAAGGGTGGAGCTGGGCGACAGATTCAAACCCCATCCAAGTCTCTCACGCTAGCTGACCATTTTCAGTGATGGGGAAAGGGGGTCGGATTTCACCAAGCGTTTGCCATTGACAATTATATTAGCCGGAATTATATTTGACATATTTTGTGTGTGGCATTTTCATTTTTTGCTTTCGGTTTTTCCTCTGAGTTGTTTCTTTTTTCTTTTTTGGTTGTCATTACCAAAATTATAATTATAGTAAGTGTCATTAGGCGCTGAACTCATTTCGGGCGCAGTAATTATACCGAATTATTTTACAGTTACTGCTACTGAAGTCCAAAAAAACTTGACTCGAATTGGACGCTTCATGATATGTTACTCGTAGTCAGGGCCAGGCATCTTGGTAATTAGTTAGCCCAGTTCCCCAATCCCTACACCTGTCTCCCTCTCCCTCTCTCTCTTTCTACTTCTCTCTTTCAATCTCTGTCCGGTTGTCCATGAAATCTCCAACCTTAATCCCAAAGATGCCGCGCCACAATCGGGGCCTGTTGGGATTTTGACAAGTACAAATCTCTGAATTCGGTAAGGTCGTCTTTTAATCAGGTTCGGTCTACGCTGTGGACGCTGCATGCGTCTCGCATCATGTGGTTTTCAGACTCCGCCGACTGGTCCCGAGATTCGAATAGGGTCTAGAACAAAGCCCGCAGCTATAGATGCAGATACAGAAACAGATACATATACATCTGCAGCAACAGCTACAGCTACAGATACAAATGTAGCTGCATTTCAAATCTCACTTTTGTAGTTTTATACTATAATATGTTGTTGTTCTTCTTGTTGTTGTATGCATTGTAATTGTTGTTGTTGTTGTTGTGTTTGGCACTGGTATTATTTTGGTTTATATATATTTTGTCTTGTCTGTGCATTATGCGTTGATTTTAATTGTGAACTTTTCTCTTCTCTTCATTTATTTGGGGGAACCTTTGATGATCTTGGAACCAACAGAGCGCAAACGTGGCCGCCAGACCTACACACGCTATCAGACGCTGGAGCTGGAGAAGGAGTTCCATTTCAACCGTTACTTGACGCGCCGGCGACGCATTGAGATCGCGCACGCGCTTTGTTTGACGGAGCGACAGATCAAGATCTGGTTCCAGAACCGACGCATGAAGTGGAAGAAGGAGAACAAGACGAAGGGCGAGCCCGGCTCCGGCGGCGAGGGAGATGAGATAACGCCACCCAACAGTCCACAGTAGGAGCAGTATCAGGAGCAGAAACAGGAGTAGAAACAGGAGTAGCCCAAGTCCAAGTCCAAATCCAGCAACAAAACTAAATGCAATTTCAAGCTAAATACAATTTACAATTTCTGAACTTGTTTTGAACTATCCAAGAGGACTAACAAAATGCGTTGAAGTACACTATTCTACACAACACAACACTATACTTCACACAACAACTTAGTTAATTGTTATTATTTTCATATTATTATTTAATTTTAACGAGAAAAATGCAAATGGAGAAAGCGTAATAAGTTAAATAAAATAAAATACAATTAAAGCGTAAAACTCAACAAAACCAACTCATGTGACCTCAGAATTAAATAAGCTATATGTATATGTATATGTATATATATGTGTGTGTATGTGTGTATTTGTTTGTGTGTATATACACGCATATATATAAATATATATATGTATTAAACTAATGCATAATAATAACTATAATAATACGATTAAATTATAATAACAACAACTATATATATGAAACATATATACAAGTAAATACTATATACTATATATATATACACAATAATATTAGATCTATGCGTCCTAAGTGTAAAGCATACAATTAATATACGAGTACGATCTATTTATACGGTATAGTTGTTCATATAAATACACTATACAACACAGCAAGATAACATACTATAATATACTAACTAAATTGAATGTTTGTAGCGAAAGAGACGAAAGAAGAAAACCAATTGCTAAAACCATGCAATATGCAGATTAGCGTGTTTTATGTTGCTAGAAATAAAGGCGAAAGAGAAAAGTAACGACCACAACATAAAATACAAATACAAATACAAACCTAAACTAAATTAAACAATAAGTGCTAAATGTCGCAGGATTAGACAAAAGAGATACCAAAACTGTCGAAGGAAAGTGGCTAAAAACAAATACATTTAATAAACCAAAAGGATAACCGAAATGCACAAACATTGGCAGAGTCAAAACTCGAGAATCACTTAATAGTTTTTCCCAGGCTTAGAAAAATGCTTTCATGTAGTTGTGGAAAGATTATCAATGAAAGAACTTCTCGTTGCTTTTCGAATACTTATACTAATATTATTTCTTGTGCAATTTCGATTTGTTTTCAATTTGTAATTTATTTTCTTTAATTGTAAAATTACGAAGAATTGCAAAAACACTTGAATTAGGTCGTAAAGGATATAAAGTATACCGACAAAACCAATTGGCAACATTATAATGAAAGTTAAAAAAAAAAAAAACAATATTTATAAATTGTTAAAGAAATGTACACGCTGTTTTGAAAATAAAAGAAACAAAAAATACTTAAGAAATAAAATAATCCATGTAAAGTAGAAAAATAAAATAAAAAAAATTAATAAAATATGCAAATATACGTAATGCATTTCTGAATGCAGGTGACTCTTAAGCCTATAAATAACTATATTGAATGTATGTACGTAACTCAACTCAATTTCTACGTTTTTCACACACACACACTCAGACAACTTTAATGAAAAGCGAGAAATGTAGAAATCCATATACCAAAGTTATAAAGAAAGAATAATGAGAATGAAAAGGAAAAATAAATCGTCATATGTTGATATGTAGATACTATATATGTATTTAATCCTACGTAATATTATGCGTGTAACTTGTAGAGATCGTTTCGTTTTGTAAATTCCCCCAGAATTCAAATAGCCCAAAATAGAAATACAACATTTGTGATTGCAGGACAAAATGTGAAAATGTGTAGGAAAACGCTTGGAAATGTGGAAATGTAAGGCAGACCAACAGCCAAGTGTGGTTATCACTGCAACCGATTGGCAAAATAATCCTAACTCAATCCAGATACGTAACTTTCGGCCTCATTCTGTAAGAAGTAAACAAAAAAATATACAAAAAAAATTCAAAATTATTATTGTAGAAATTCACAAGAAACAAAATTTAAAAGCATTCAGATAACGAGATTTATATATCTTATGATATATTACAATTAAGAGAGCCTCACATATACATAAATTTCACAGCGAAATTGAAATGCAAAATTGAAAAGAAATTAAATGTGGATGCTAATTAAATTGTTGTAAATAAAACTTAAATTTTAGTGTAAAAAAGTTGAAAGATGAAGATGTGGATAATGATAGAAGAGGTGCAAAATGCAAAACAAACAGAGAATAGAAAAGCATAAAAATTATAATTAAATTACAAATGAGATTTTGTTTTTATTTGTAATATTTATAATAAAATATAGTATTTAAAAATTCAATCACTTGCTGTGTTTCATATGTTGGATTTAAGATCTATTTTCAGTAGTATCATCATATGCTTTAGAAGATTTAAGGTACGTTATATTCATGCTTTTGTAATAGAAGGAATAATATCTAATAATATTTTTCAAATAACCCACAGATGAACTGTTTATCTTAATGTTATTCTAACTAATGCGAAGAGATCTCAATGTCAGAGGTAAGCAAAAGTTGTTTCTTGTCGGATTCATGCGAATAACATGTTTGACTTTCTGACTTCTTTTGCAGGCAGACAAGAGGAGAGGAAGAGAGAGGGCCACAAACTAAACAAGCCATTTGGAAAACGATCTTATTAATCTGACATCATAATAAGTCATTAATCAAGCCGCATTAACAAAACACTGACCAATGGCCACCTGAAACTGAGGCCATACCCAGACACGACTCTCAGATCACCATTCTCCACCAACAACAGCAGGAGCACATGACACCATTACTTGGTGATGAGAATGAGAGGAAGGAGGAGGAGAAGGAGGAGTGGGGTCGTCCGTACTCGATCTCTGGCAGCAGCTTAAACAAATTGAATTCGCATTGTTCGCGTAATCACTGACCATTTGTAATCGGTGCACACAGAATATGCTCACGTTTATGTCACAAAATCAAATTAATAATGTTATGCCAAGATTTTTTCCTCTGAATTGAGACAAAATTTGCTCGATGATCTGGCCGTCTGACACTTGCAGAAGGCGCGAAAAACTCACTCGAAAAATGCTTGGAAGTGTCTCTCCTTCACCTTCCGATTTCCCGGCCCCTTCCCTTTGGCCCGTTGACTGTTACGCCTCAATGGCTACTTGAAGTACATTTCATGTAAGAGTATTCCGAATAACAGAGATCCACTCGAAATAGTTCTTGAGCAGCTGCCAATTTCAATCCGAGGGCCGCCAAGTCGACAGTTCGACAGCCAACGCGGATGCGCATTCCGTTGCCCGGAGCATTCTCTATCCGCCATCTCAATTCCAATCCCACAGTCATTCTTCTTCGTATTCCCTCATTCCCCATTCCCTCAGTTTGTCAGATTTTCTGCAAGAACGCATCAAGTTTGAGTTTCTTATTTGTTTTTCGGTCTGTTGAAATTAATTAAAAACGTTCTTGTTTGTCCAAATGAAGCACCTCAAATATAATTTTAATTGAATTCGTTACCTAGGTCCATGTTCTTTTAGGTGTTACAATCTTTTTAATGCAACATACACGCATCTTCATCATAATATTTGTCTTTTTTTGGTTAATTGTGTGCGAATTATTTAAATTATGAACGATTTAACTTTTCTCAAGCCAAATAATTAAAAGAATTCAAGGATTTTTTGGATAAGTAATACTGTGTAATTTCATGTTCAAAACACACAAATTTTAAGCAAATTAAGATAATTAAATCTAAAAATATATAAATAAAATTGGTTATGTTACAGTAATTACAAGGATTTAAGGGTTCTATTTAAAAATATTGTATACTAAGAATATACAAAAAGATATTTTAGACAAAATAATGTACTGTTATCTAAGAATACAATATTTAAATCCAACTGTCTTAAATACAGATTAGATCTTAGATGAAGATTATTTTATATAATGACTTGATTGATAATATATTTTGGCTAGAATTAGATTACTTTTTTTATACTTTAAAAATCTACATCAAAGTCAAATTCAACTCAAGAAATATCTAATTGGTAATAACTAAAATCATAAATTAATATGTTTATAAGAAAGATATGTAATATTCGGAGACTTCGTCGCTGCTTGATATTGACGAGCCCGTGAATTTGAGTTGCGTAACAGTTGGACATAGACACCTAAAAAGAGCCATCAATAATGAGTTCTGATGAATTAAGACAACAAACTGAGAGACTTGAATAAATCATTAATTACGAACAAATTGCGCTAGACGGAAACATGAACGCCACAACGAGAAACAAAGCAAGATGTCAGAAATCCATCCGAGGTACTCATGATGGTCATGATGAGGCCTAGACAAGTGCAGGCTCAAACTTAGACCCGAACCTGAGCGCGCTTCACACAATCCATCAATCGATCGACGATCCATCAAGGCGATATTGAGACTGTTTACCCGCTGTCCCCCCGTCTGAGCAAATGATAAATTTAAAATGGCCAAGAGATAAATCATTGAATACGATAATTAGCGGATGCAGACGAATAACAAAAACAAAGAGGTGAAAAACCAAACAAACAAAACCGAAATTGAGTTGTATGAGTAACAATCTTTGAAAGCGTGTCTTAAGCCAAGGGACTGCGTATTGCCAATATTGGCCAGTGCCCAACGCAGTTCAATTCGCTTGGCCAAAAGTGAAAAGGCAATCGCTGGAAAATTGCACTAGTCACTGCGAGTATATCCATATCCTTGATGGCAATCACACAAATGAGCCTCTAATAGAATATTAACTCCCTGAAAGCATCGATGGCAGCCGCAGCAGGTAAACCTCAACTCGAGTTGGACCAGAACCAGAGCCAGAACCAGTTCTGGGACGGCGGCACCTCATCGAATGCTGCTCGAACAGAGAGCGTGCTCGAAATCCGGTTTGAGCCGAACTTCGAATACCCACACACTCAAACGCATGCCATTCACATGTCTAGTCTGCCGATAGTCGATATCGAAATTCGAAGATCTCGCCGACACCAATACCAATGCAATGCGCTCACCAATACTCTTGCAACCATCGAGAGAGCGAGCGAACCGTTTCTTCGACACCAGCGACCATCGTAGCTTTCGAAATTCAGTTAGTTTTCGAACTCGGACCACTGCAGACCATCGCCAGCAATGCCCGCAACAGAGCGCATGCGCCGAAAATCCACTCAAAAGCGAGAAAGACAGGCAATCCATTCACGTTTATTGTCCACTCGCTCGCACCCGCATGCGCACTTGTCGCCAGCGCTGACTCCGCCCACCATATTCGAAATACTTGAATGATTTTCAATATGGCCGCCGTTGCTAGTGTGTGTTGTTGTTGTTGCTGCTGCTGCTGCTACTGCTCGCTTGACTGCCAGATGCGCCATGCGTAGGCACCAGCAATGGGACCCTACAAATGCCACGGGTCTCATTTCATGCCGGCGGCAATTCCAACGAATATTTCTTTAATTTAATAAAAGAAATAATACTATTTAAATGAATTTATGTTTACATAGTATTTTTTGTAATTTTTTTCATATTAAATAATAAAGCAAATTTTATACGTGTCTTGTTCTTAAAAATTAAATGTTAAACAGGTTCATAAAGAATTTTCATTCGCTTGGCAGTGAAAATCAATGCAACTTAGAATATTTCACGATATAGAAACATATTATATTTGCAAATTTTAAAAAAATTTATTCTCAGCTTTCAAATTATAAATTCATTACGTTTTTTTTTTAAAGTGATATAAAAATATTTATCCAGCATTTATTATTGTTAAAATTATATCAATGCATCAGAATAGAGGTGAAAAAATAGTTTCTTCTTGAAATTATATCTACTGTTTATATTAACTATTAAACATTAATAATTTTTATAAATTATATTTGTAATTTCTTAGAAATATTTATTATAGTTATATTTATAAATAAGTAGAAGTAAATATTTAAAACTTTGTGACTTTCAATTGACGATTTTTTTATTTATTGAAAGCTAAACCAGTAAAATGTTAAGGATTACATATTTACAACTTATTTAATGGATTCTCAAAAAAAAAAGGTTAAGCATCAATCAATAAACTGTTTAAAGAGTTGTCAAAAATCACATACTTACGAGCATCTTAATCTTTTGGTGGGTTTATTGCCAGCCATTGAAATGAAGTAATTTGAAGACAAGCTGAGAAAATGTTGTCACAACATTCCCATTCCCAGTAATTACCAGTAGGACCCAAGAAGAACACAACGATGACTACTACTCTCAGTGGCGCTAATGATCGAATCATTTCGGATAATGTTCCGAAGCGGGGGCAGGGAAAGAGCGGAATGTGTTTATGTTAACTGTAACAGTAAGTGTGACCATAAGGAAACCTCAAGAAAGCGAAAGACCAAAACTCGGGACAAAAGTCAAACTGAAAATTGAGCTGCAGATGTAAGTAAATCAAATAAAATCACGTGTCATTTGTCTCGACGATTCATTGAAAGATAAGATGCCGGCTGAACCAGACTGCAACTGCTTCGATATGAGTACAAGTGTTGGTCATAACTTTGAGGCAGGTTAGTTATACACAGACAGCGAGAGAGTGAGAGGAGAGGAGAGATCCCGAGGCAGTGAGGGATAGAGAGGAACTAAGACTGAGACTGGGCTATCAATCAACGCTTTACTAAATTTAATATGCGGTTAAAAGTGCTAATGACGTTGGTCTGGCAATCGTTTAAGCCTGGCTACCCATACTGTTGGCCTGTCCTCGTCCACGTCCCTCGTCCTGGTAGTGCTTATCCGCCCACATGAACAGACAGAAAGACAGACAGACGTGGCAGTACATAAAGTTTAATGAGAAACCACTTAACACTTTCAGAGCTTTTTACGTTTTGCTGTCATTAGAATGATTTTTGCCACTAACTACGATGCTCGACTGTTGTCATTTCCCTCACTCTCTCTCTGTCTCTTCACTCTGCCTGCGGCCAGTGCACATTTCCTTCCGAGTCGCCGTCGTCGTCGTCATCATCGTCAACGTCGTCGTCATTGTTGTCGTTGCTCAGGCCGCTGCTGTTGCCGTTGTCGTCATTATCCGGCCATGTTCGCAATATTGCACTCTCTGCCCCGCCCATGGGGCACAAAACCTGGCACTGCCACCGCCCGCATGCGGCCAGAGAGCTCCAGGGCAATGGCAACAGCTACGTCAGCGGAGCAGAGTGTTCCGCATTGGCGAAGGCGTCAAACTCCGAAGGAGAGACCGCGCGTGTATTTCCAAAACAAATCGGCAACAATTTCATTAAATGAGTATCATATTAAATTTAATGATGCAGCCGTATTTCAGTTTTCGTTCCGTTTTTTGTACACACCGACACTTTTTGTTCTAGCCCGACATCATCAAGGTCCAGGATAGGATGGGCATGAGTCCGGGAAGCGGGAATGGAATCACTCAACGGTAGCTGCCAGCAAATCTTCATCTGAACTGGGCCTTTGCCAGAGCCACAGTCAGTGCCAGATACAAAGATTCACAGTCACAACTTGAGGTGAAGTCCTAAAATTGAAGTGTGATGCACACTTGCCACATTGGAATTTCTATTCGAAAAGTTATCCATATTCCACTCTGCCTTCTCCTGCCCAGAGATCTCGCTTAATCTTTCTCTCTCTCTCTCTTGGCTCAGTCTCAGTCTGACTCGATGAGGTCGCCGTCGAGTGACTGATTGACAGCGTTGCGCTCAGCGATTATGGATTGTAATACATCTTGAAAGTTCTTGGATCTCACGGATGTTAATCTTTCTCTAGACTGTGTTGCCCTATATTGACTTTTAATTATCGTCTGCCAAACAATGTATCAATTTAAGACACGAAAATGAACACTTTAACAACAAGATGGGCAATTAGGAAGCTATTGGAAAACATTTAATTCATAAAGAAAATATTAGGATAATAATATTAATTTTTACTAAATGAATCTCAATAGATATTTAAATTGTATGTGTTAATAACGCATAGATAATCACCACAAATAATTTATAATTTACATAAATATGATAATAAGTTTAAATATCTGTATTTTCATATAGCGGATAATCTTATGATAAATTGAGTGGATACATAGGAAGCTGTTTGGCTTGGAAATGCAGGTGCAATAATGGTATAGGGCTGACTTCGTTGACTTTTGTCAAAGGACTCGCTGTGGGATAGAACAAGGTCAGACCACCGTCAGACTTAAAGGTCAAATAACAGCTGCACACTCATAATATACATTTGCAAGAGAAGGGATTATAGTAATTTAAATACTGTTAGAGAATCCTTTAACGGACTTGTTAATGTACTAACCAGATGATAGAGATGACAGTCCACTCGTAGTTAACCCAACTGGCAGTTAATAGAAACACCAATTGTTGTTCTAATTTGTGTTTGTTTAATTTAATGGGCACTTTCAGTCAAAGAGCGTAACAATTTTCTTAAAAAAAGAACAGCAGAAAAAACAATAATGGAACTGGCCAAGACTAAAACAGAGTAAGAATTGAGAGGACAAGGAAACAGGAATAATGCGTAAGCTCAGCCAAGTCCATTACCAGAGCCAGGCATCGATTGATGGCTGCACAACAATGGCTGGGGGAAATTAACCAATTTATCTTTGTTTTCTACACAACAAAAATAAAAGAAAGAAAGGAAAAACTAAAACTCTAGGGAAAGGAAAAAGTTTATAATAAAAAGCAAACCAACAACCAAACAATCCACGGCAAAGGCAAAGGGAGAGCTCCGTTAAGTTGCTTGGCTGCGTAGGAGACATCAACAATGTCGACAATGACGGAACCAGAAGGAACCGAAGAAGAAAAAAAAACCGAAGAAAGAAGAAATGAGAAAGAAAACGAAGGAAAAACTAAGAAAATCACACAGTAGAAACAACGGGGCTGGAGTTGCCCTGAAAGGATTCAGCCATTATATTTGAAAGCATCGGGGTGAATCGGGTAAAGAGAGGGGGTGAGGAGAAGGGAGGGGCTGGAAGAAGGGGAGCTTGTCGCCAACGTGTGACACATTTCTGCTTTTAAGGAGGATTGCATTTGTTACGCGTGCGTTGCTCCGTTACGGTTCAACGGCAATCGATCAAGGGTAAACATTTCGGTTGTCGTTGTCGTAGTCGCTGCTCCTGCCAGTGAAAGGGCTCGAAATTTAGTCAGTTTGAGTGAGTGCACTCATATATTACGAGTAGCTGTCGCTGCCGCTGCCACTGCCACTGTCCCTGTTGCTATTCTATGCTTTTTGCATTTGCTGTGTCTCACATGCGTGTGGCAGCCCGAAATGCAAATGCCAATGGAGCGATCTCCAGCAGTGCCAGGCATTGTGCCACGCAATGTTGCATGAAATTCGCTGAGTGACCCAGGCGCACTTTCACTTTCACTTTTCCCAGAAGCTGCCTGTTTAGGTAGCTAGCAAACAGCAACTGCTGCTGTTTCTGCTGCTGCTTTTGCTGTGGCATTAGGCTAATGTTATTAGGTCGCCAGGGCCATGCCTCATTTTGTCGCAGATGCGCTGACAGGCTAACAGGCAGTCGCCGCCATTGCGCGCATGCAACCGGAATATTACGTGTCGCACTTCAAATTCTCCCACATCCTTTTAGCAGCGTCGTTGCATTTGTAATGTGGCTCTCACTTTCCCGCTCTCTTTCTGCCTGTTTGTATCCTGTCTGAGTCGTCCTGTTGCCTTATTCGAGTTGCTGTTGACACACTACACACATGCTAAACACTGCCACACGCCCACACATACATAGATACTGCCACAGTTGCAGATACAGATACAGGGATACTTTTACTCGTTCCCTCGAATGCACAACACTTCAAATGACTTTGGCACGGCTCGGCGCTCTTTGCTTCGAGAGCTGAGCGGCAGCTCAGGAAATTAAAACTCATAAATCTCTGTCCCTCATAAGTTTACTGGTCCTCGGGGCGCACACGGCCGCGAGCTTTGCACTCTGACAAAATTGAATCTCAGCTGGCACAACAACAACAACAGCAACAACAATGAATACGGTGTGTGCTTTTTAATATCATAAGTGAGGCTGTTGCATGCAACATGTGGTTGGCTTCAGGTGAGATCGGAAATACGCTAAAGTAACAGGAAATAGTCAAGTTTAATTTTATATTAGTTCAAATTCAAATACTCCAGGTTAAAGTTGATAGATGTATTGTAACTTTTTAAACAAATATCTTCATTAATGGGCTTTAACTATATTTTGTAAACCAAGTTTCGTAAAAGAGTCACATATATAAATATTCAAATATTCAGCGTGTTCACTTGACCCTAACAGCTTTACGTGCAACGTTTTTTGTTTACATTTTGTTGGAAATGTGAATATTAATCTCATTAAATAGATCTTTTTCTAAATCTATATTTATAAAGATGATTTAAGCAATGAAAACATACTAAAAACCGGCAACCTTCAGAAATCGATATAAGAACCGATAACCGAAAACCAAAACCGACATTAGTTTATTTTTAATACACTGACTGCTATATTTACAGTTTGATCTGCCCGAACTATTGTTTCAAATTTGTAAGTCCTTTCGGACGCTTCGTGATGCTTCGTCACTAGCGTGGACTATGATATAAGCACTTTAAGAGTGCAATTCGATCTCATTAAGCAACTTGATGAATACGTTACAGTAACTAATTAAATTTGAATAAGTTATGAAAAAGTTACGTAGTCAGAGCAATTAGTAGCCAGAACTCTATTTTTACTATTAGAGCTGTTCCCGAACAGCCCAAAAATATATGCCCGGGTAGCTCAGTCGGTAGAGCATTGGACTTTTAATCCAAGGGTCCAGGGTTCAAGTCCCTGCTCGGGCGACTGAATTTATTTTATATTTTTTCAATTTAAAAATAAAATGTACACAATTTTCTGCTTTACAAGATAACAAAGAATAAAAGATATTCCACTTAATATATGAACCAAAAATTACAAAAAAAGATTAAAGAATTGTCCATAAAGAATTTAATGCTAACATATTAACTGAGACATTATCGGTATATTTATAGCTCAATCTGAACGGACTGTTGTAACAAATTTTGCATTCCTTTCGTATTGATTGTCGCCTTTTGCTGGCCTCTCGATGCTTCGTCACTAGTGTGGACGGTCGTTCACAATGAGGTACAGCATTTTAAACCTGCAACCCGATCTTAATATTGGGCAACTTCAATTTTTACAAGAGTAAAACTTACAAATGAGATTTAAAATTTATAAACCTTCTGGAGTCAAAATTGCTTGTATTTATTTATGTGTATTTATTGATTCGAATTTCGGTTCCTGTTCGCTCGAGTGCCTATGCGTCTCTCTGGCGCCAATTACCAAACATTAAATGTTACGGACATTATCAGAACTGTTCCAGAATTATATCCTTACACATGCCCGGGTAGCTCAGTCGGTAGAGCATTGGACTTTTAATCCAAGGGTCCAGGGTTCAAATCCCTGCTCGGGCGACATATACTTTTACATTTTTTAACTTAAATCGAGCCGATCGAACTATTGTATTTTTCATTGACTCTATACCAATATATTACTTTCAAAAGTGATATCTTTTAAAGTCCAATTACAATCCAGTAACAAAAAATTAATGTTATACGATTGAAAGAGCTATTGATTATGTCTAGGGGATTCACAAGTTGACGGGCCTTGGACAAATGTCTTTAATAATAAACATTCACATCTGCACTCATATTTGATGTCTGTAAAATTGTTTCTAATAACGCTATCATTTGAATTTGCCTTTGACCCTCTGCCACAACAACAATGGGGTAAAGAGACGGGAGTTGCGGCGGAGACTGAGGTTTGATGGAGTCGGCAATGGTGCCAGCAATTTTGTGCCGCTGCCAGCGGCCATCATCATCATTAGAAACTGCGAAAAATCCTCCAAATACGTATCGCAACATACTCCGATCCGGTGGTGGCCTTAAGTCGTTTTTGATGTTCGTCGCCAGCAGCGCCAGCAAACGCCATGGCGAACTTGCCCCAACTCTTCCCGCGACCCGTTGGACAGAGAGAGGCAGATGCTGAGGCAATCAACGATCTGCCACATAAGGGGGGACGGGTTTGTAGCGAAATCGACAACAGCAACAACAACAACATTTATTATACACGCACTTTTGCGGCATCATTCGATGATCTGCAGGTGCCGATTAAGGCGCTGACTTCGGCTCAACTCTCGAACTCAAACTCCAACTCTGTGGCTGTGGCAGGTAATGCAACTTTAATTGTTTATCAGTCGTTAATTGTGGCAAATTACTTGGACGGGAGAAATTGCAAAACAGACACCAAACCGACCAAAAAGGAATCTTTTAATTGGTGTAATTAATGGCAACGCTTTTGTGGGCCACTTATGGAGTACAGCTGAAGAGTCCACTAATCTATCTCCTCATCTTGCAATATAACAAAAAAAAAATGGCGAAATCATTCTGAGAAGTTATCTTTTCCTTTGTCCTTTTAAGGTTCTTGATTAGCAGAATAGTTTTTCAAGTCTTTGAGCTTCAAATGTATCTTTCATTAGTTTGAAATATATCTTTTACATTTAAATATTAACTATCAACAATATCGGAAACCGAAAAAAATTCTTTGTAATCGTATCTATATAGTATACAAAAAATATCATTGAAGGACCGACTTGTATACATATAGTATATCAAAAATAATCAGAGCCATTATATGACAACAATTATATTATTTCGAAACATGCATTTTCTTGACACTTAAGTTCACCAGTATGTCCCAATTGCACCTCTGAGATAAATATCTTCATTGGCTCGGAGATAAAATCTGTGATATTAAACTGATATCAACTCAAGAGATTATCAACATAAAATATTTACGATACACAGAATTATCTGGGAGTTGCTTCAAAAGGGGCTCAACATGAAATAAAGAAAGCAGCAGCCAGAGATTTTATTTCTCATATGTATGTAGCATACAGTATATGTATGTATATCGAGCTCAAAATAATTTAAATTGTATACAATTTTTGTGAAAAACAATTTTATTTTATGTTGGGTTATCAAATTAATTCGCTTTTAGCAGTAAGTTATAAGAGGCGAAGTGAATTTTCTCGATATCAACCCGATCAAGTGATCGTTGCCAGAGTATTGAGGACCAGGGATCCAAAACGGAGCACCTGTGCCAGAGAACCTCAATTATGGATGCTCTCGAGGAGTTAAACAACTCGCGGACTGGGACTTGGCGTTTGTCGGGCATTCTGAATTTTAAAAGCTCATTAATATTTCAACGCATATTTAGATGGGAGGCCACTGTGTGTGTGTTTGTAAGTCAGTGTAAATGCATGTGTGCGTGTGTGTACGTGAGTGTGTGGAATGTGATTAACTAGAATGGTTGCAATTACAGGAAATTGCTTCCTTGCACCTTCCTTCCGCTAGTGTCCGTGTGTGAGTGAGTTTATTATATGTAAGTGCGGCTGCACTTTTTATTTAATCACAAATTCGATGCATGCAAAATGAAGACATTGTCTCAATGAACTCCCCTCTCTCTCACTATATCACTCGCTCTTTGTTCTAATGACTGCTGTTCGTTTGCAATCACTTTAAAGGCCATAATAAGGGTGAAATTTTAATGACTTCATTACGGGCTGTCCAGCGCCCAAAGTCGTATAGAAGAGAACGTCTGGCTGCCACTGTGGCTGCCTCTTCATGCTGTTGACATTGCCCCATTACTCCACGACTCCCTTACAGGTCGATGGGCAGTTCCCGGGGTCCGTTTAGTGCGTGTTGCGCTTAATTCGCATTGAGCCGCGCATGTTTTGCAATATTATTAAAAGAATTTCCTTTTAAGTGGCTCACAATTTTCGTGGTTGCCAAGCAACTGTGTGGCAAGTGCATTAACCTATTTTTACCGGATTGCCATGCAGTTTGCAGCGCCATTTTGTCTTGCAACCGAAATGAAGGAAACTGCCGCACAATCAAAGAAAAAATACTTGCTTATCTTGGGTGCCATTAAGGTAGCCTCATCTATTGACAGGTAGAAAATTTATCGACTGCATTTTCGACCAGCACCCATTGCGGTGCGATGAGTTCAGTTGAGGTGAGGTGAGGTGCGGGGCAGAGGTCAAAACTGGTTCTCAGCTGATCGCCCACTGTGAGGTCAATGGCTGAATTTTTGAGTTTGTTGTTTTTGGTCGAATTTAATTACAACGCTTAGCTCGAATCTGCATCTGCATGATTTGAATAAAAGGTGTGCTTAATTTGTGCTGCCTTCCAAAAGGGAATTATTTAAATCTAAGATGGAAATAGGTTTCTAAAATTGAAAAGAATCTTTTGAAAGCAGTTGAGTAGATGATGAAACCACAAGTAGAGGCATAGGCATTATTCGGCTATTAAGTACTGATCAGAAATGAATGCCCAGAGTGTCTCAATACCTTTTCGCTCTTTCATAATCTGTAAGACTATATCGTAATAATTAAATTTTATATTAAGTCACTTATAAATTTTGTTAATACCAAATTTAAAACAAATAAATGCTTAAATGTAATACGACAAAAAATTAAATTAGATCAATTACATTACCCCCACATACTGCTAATTTTTTAACTTCCAGAGCTATCAGTTCGTCTAATTGAATATATTATTTTATTATTTTCCATCATATAAAACTTGAAATCAAATTGAAGCGCATGAAGTAGTTACACTTATTAAAATGTTCCCGAACTAATGAAGAGTAATTGTTATCGACATAATTAAAAGCAAATTAAATTTAAGCACAAGACTCACACTAATGAATATTTATTGATAATTACAATAATTATGCAAATGTGCAGCATTTTCACGCAACACGTTGCCAGCCAACTTTCAGGTTTCCCATTCCCCAAAGCACCTTATTCACAATATTTATCCATTGGTTTTGCTCAAAGTGAATGCACTTGGCGAATTGACGAAATGAACAACTGAACAAGTTTCACAGACAAACTGTAGAAATTATACAAAAGCAAAAGTCAAACTGCAAATTGGTTTAAAAGGGCTGGCAAATTTTAATTGCTTAATAACGAACCTTTCAGACCTTGAGTTGATTTGCATGCGAGACAGAGTGTAAGAAAACATGTGCAAATGTTGTTGACTCGACTGTAAGTATACCTTGCAATAGAAATTGAAGGTGTTCATCAGCCTTGACAGTAATTTTCATTCAGTTTTGCATAATTTGTATTGCAGCTTAACTCAATCCATTTTCAGAATATAAATATTGATAAAAACTCGAGTCAAAGAAACTTGATCCTTATTCTCAAGTAATTAAATTTTACTTCATAAAACTTAGCATACCCTTTTTGTCCACTCTAATCGTGGAGGGTATTGTAAAGCGCAAACTAAACGAGTTTAATTCGCAACAATCCCTTGCGAAAAACATTTTGTAGGTAAATTGACCAACTGATTCTCCAGGTAACTCTCTATCCGAGTCAGCACTTAATCCACTCAAGCGTAAGCATGCAACATGTGCTTTAAACTAAATACTTTAGGATATATGAATATCTTCCGTTTGCCTTCCATTCGAGCTGTGTCTGCTGCGTCCTTGACATTTTCCGGATGCGTAACACTCGCATATGCAAATATTTGTGCTGGAATTGTTCGGCAATCCTTTGTAATCCTTGCCCTAGGTAGTCCATGTCCATGTCCGGGCAAGTCAATTGTCATCGATGACCGTCATAAAACTTCTCAGACCCCCGAACGCAATTGGGTGTCTGTTTGTTTTGTGTTTTGACTCCTGACTTTTGAGCCTTTATCCTTTTGTGCGATATATCGCAGCTCTGTTAACGTCTCGTGATTTATGACATCCGACTTTGGCGGCCAGTTAAGTTGGCCATGTGTATTAAATTTGCTCTGCAGCAGTTCAGTTTCGATTTCCATCTTGACACAATCAGTTCATCATCGCAAATGTGATGTGGCTTCAAGTGGTTCCTTTACTTAAGACAAGAATTGTGAGTATAAATAAAGTATATTTGTAAAAAGAGTATCGTACTGGAGCTTAGGATATATTCTTTGGTTAGATAATACAAAAAATAAATAGTTTGAAGTAAATAATGCTACCTGATATTAAGCTTGTTTTATCTGTGGTGGTAATAGTATCAATTTTTACTAAAATACTCTCTAAATTGAATACATAAGGTCAAAACAATCAACTGACCGAATGGAGCACAAGTATGTAATTATTTTTCATAACCATAAACGAATTCTGCTAATGGAAGTTTCGTTCATTTTAATCGACTTTGAGGCGCGCGTGACGATGATGGATTCGTGCAATTCACTGACAGGATGATCGCGTTGCCCATCGAGTTATACTCCAGATGGAGTGGCCACTGTAACCACCTCAGTCACTAGGGATGGACTGAAGCCACTGCGACCGTCGGCACACCTGTTTGCTCCACAAATGCCGTAACTGCCCCCTCGTTCCAATGGATTATTAATGATTGGCAATCGATCGTGCGGCGATCGCGCGAATGCGCTTATAAAAATAGCCACATAACATTTTGTCTGGTAGCCACTTTTGCCTTTCCCTCCCTCGATTCTATATCTCCGTTTCTGTGCAGAGGCACGAGGCGTTTAGCGTTAACGTTAACGTTAACTCAATCGACCTGTCATTTGCGTTTCAGTTGGCTCCTCGCATAATTGCCACCGTCACTTGAAGCTGTTCCCTGGCACATCATTTGTCAAACGGAGCAGCCCAGCAGCCAAAGCGACGCGTTCTGGCTATTTATAGGTATTTTTCTCAAATAGTTGAAGTTTCAAACTCCATCGGTTAGCTCAGCAAGAAACTGTGCACTTAGAGAAATGTTCAAGTAGTAAGTCAATCTATAAATGTATGTTTAAGTTATTTAGATTTTGTTAGTCACATATAAAAGATCGAAACATGTTGCCAAATCAAGAGTCTAATCGTTTTTGTGACAAACTCATTCCAAAATTATCGAAATACCTAGTTGATAATACTACCCAACATTATTTTTTGTGAGTGTGCTAACTGAATTTGCATTGACTGTTGTATTTGAAATCATTTATCAACATTTACTAGAAATTAATTACCACTCGTTCGGTTCTGTCTTTAATTCGATTTGTATGCGATATCTTTGGGTGTGAAACCACGTTTCGAGTCGATTAATCATGTGCACAGCACCATCGAAATTGAAATCGAAATCGATCAAACAATCGCAAGGCAACGCATTCGTATTCGTATTCATATTCGTACATTCACAGGTACTCGTGTTGTCGACATGGTGTCTAGTAGCCCAGTGCGGTCAGGATGCGTGGTGTCTCTGGCGGTGCAGACACGGTGGTTCCAGCTTTAGAAAGCTGGCCTCCCCTTTGGCCAAATGGGTGGCCCCTCCCCCGCTTACGCCCCTGCCCCTGCCCCTGTCCCCGCTACTGGGCCAATTCTTTCTGGTTCTGTCGTCGGCACACTTTTCAAATGTTTATGTTTTGGTTTTTTTCGGGTTTCGTTGCGTTTTGTTTTTAATTTTCGGGCATGCGTTTCAAACAGAACTTCATTAATTTCCCCCTAACACGCCGGACCGTTACCCAGAGCTCGGACCCAGTCCCAGTTCCAGTCGCAGCATTGGACTTGGGCTGGACGCACGTTTAGCACATCTTTTCAAGGCATTCATAAGGCATTCATTAATTCCATTCCAGCAATTTCATCTCCCCGTATCCTGTTATTAATGATGTCCAACAAAACGGCTCCTTGTTGTTTTTGTATGTTTTCATTTTGGTTTGGTTTGTATTTGGATGGTTCCTTGAGCCCATCGATGACACTCTCTGCCCGCTGTTGATTTGCGGCTGATTCCTGTTTATTTTGCAGTTGTAATACATGATCATTGCGCACTCACTCTCTTCTGGGTCTTGAGGTCTGTAATTTCCCAAGCCCCTTCATAACAGTTTACATTCGTTGGACTCAGCCTCAGTTGTGTCTTATCATTACGGAATGTTGAATGATGTCGAGTGTTTGTTTTGACATCGAATGTTCTGAGGTGCCTGTTATTATTAAACATTTAACCATTTGATTAATGATTTTTCGATTCCCTTTGCCGCCCTCAGATGTTTATGCTATTGACCCGTGCTCCTTTAAAGGCGAGTTGATGATGCTACTTAAGGATAATCAGAGTTTGTGTAGGTGGGTTTTGTTTTTTTTAGCTAATCGTAATTTAATTAGACTTAAAACTGTTTAGATTGATTAAGTCATTACTTTTAATCCTAAAAATTATTAAGGTAATTTATGCTTGTTTTTCATAGTGAAATATGTCTCATAATTTGACATAAGTTTCTTTAATTTTTACGTGAATCTTATCTTCAGTTGTTGTCTTATAATTGATCTTATACTTATTTATAAAACACTATTTGGAATCCCCTTGGGCCCATATTAGCATATTCAGATGAGCATGTCCACATTGCTTCGTCAGCTAATAAACTAAAGCCAAGCCAATAAACGCACCCCAAGACAATGGAGGGGCTCGACATGAATGCAAATATTTGTGAATCGAAAACACTTAACGCAAACACATTTAGTGATTCCTGTCGGACCGATTCGAAAACAATGCGTTAGAGAGAATGAGAACGTTGAAGGGTGGGGACAGTTGGGCTACTCTGGGAGTGAGCAAGTGCCTTAGGGGAACGCACCCAGAAGCCAATTCTAATTCCGAGAAAATGCTTTTCATAAAAAAGTGAGGGAAGCAACAACGAAAATATTTGACATCAAATTCGTCAAACTCATGCGTTGGCCGCCTTCCGTGTGTTGTGGCATGAATGGAGCAGGGAAAAAGAGAAAATGGGAACAGGGGGCGTTGTGGGCGAGCGCTGACTTGCTGGCAAGTGACTTTAAGGACAGGGCTGAAAACGGAGCCAGGGCCTTCTCGTCCTTGCAGGCGGACAGACGGATAGACGGCCAGGCGGACGCAGTCGCTCCTGCCATTTGAGGCTGAAATGGAAAACGAAAATGTCTGACATTGACAAATGTCATCCGTCATTGCGAACACAAGATTGATATAGATTGGAATGTGACACAAAAATACGCACAACTTCCACCACCACCAGCACCATCACCACCACTAGCACTGCCACCATCACCATCACCATCCCCACTGCCACCGCCGTCGCCATCAGGCAGCAGAGTCTGTAGCAACCACTGCGACGGCAGCGGCGGCTCAAGCCGAAGACACAATGGCGGCAAGGGCCGTTCTTTGCTTCCCATACCCCCTCCCCTTTACGCTTTTCCCTTGTCCTACAACGCACAATTGTGCGTAGCTGGCGATGGCACAAGATGACGAGCGTTGATGAAAAACGTCGTCAGCGTCGTCGTCGTCGTCATCATCGTGGACGTCTGTCCGTCAAGTCACCCCTGTTTCACTTTCTGCCAAAAAAAAAGAAGAATATAACACAAAAACCAACAATGGATTCCTTTTCAGGGATGAAAGCTGAATTTTTTCACGCTTTGCTTCACGGGTTGCTTTAAGAGTTTCTTATGCTGGAAAATTCTCACGAATAGAAGATGGCAAGACGGTATTATATACAAAATATGTATACTTACATTTTTAATAAAATATTTGTTACAACTAAACTGAAAGCTATATTTTAAATTTTATATATCGCACTCGCCTCGAATTCCTAACGAAGTCCAAAAGCAAAGCATAAGACATTTTGAGGGTTCTCAAAACCAAGCACATTAAATTTTCAAAATAATTTTTTTCACAAATGTGATAAATTTGAAAACTTATTGAATCAAATATAATATTAAAAATTAAATAATTAGTCAATATATATGAAAATATGATAAATTTATTAAGGGACTCAGAAAATATGTCCGAAATCTGAAATGCCTGACATTTTAGGAACACTGATAATTTCGTTTGGTGGCTTTTTAAAACAATTGTCATCAAAATCTCTTGAGATCTGTGCAGAACACCTGTACAAATTTAATCATTTGGAAAGCATTAAATTGATAACAAGTTAATACTATAATATTTTCCGAAATAGTATTAAAGTAGTAGATTTGTTCAACTTTACAGAAACTTTTCGTGCACCCCCCTTAAACAGCACAGCGGTTTTCGTACTTTGTATAAGGGTGAGAGTGTGTAAGTGAGAGTGTATGAGTATGTGTATTTCCTTTTGTAGCTCAAAGTTTTATGTGCGTGGCACATAATAATGGTGGATTTTCTTTGTTTGACGTTAATTTTTTATTCTTGTTGCTTTTGTCTCAGCTTCTTGGGCTGTTGCCCTGCTCGCGAGCTGCACTTAAGTTTATTAGAAAGAACAAAGGCAAAGGGAGTGGGGATAAAGCACGGAAATGGCGCTGGGTAAATGGAGGACATCCTGCTAAGAACGTTAAAATTTGATAAATTAATGTTTGCATTAATCTTACGCAACTGCAACTATTTTAACAATTTGCATCCTGCTGCTGACAACGAGCAACGAGCAGAAGTAAAAGGACGAAATGTGTTTTCAGATTGCAACCAAATAGTTGGAGAAATTAAAGTGATGTCTCCCAGGTTGCATGTTAGGAGCCAAACAAAGTTTGGACAACTTTTTGTCCGTGCTGAGCGCTCCCCGAATAATAATCAAGTGTTAATTATTTTATGGTTCTCAAAAGTTAAAGTTTCATCAAGTTCGCACCGCAAATCATCATTCGAGATACGCATCGATTTGAGTGCTGTTGCGTTGGTAACTTGGTATGTAACTTTGCAACGTGGCAACTCTGAAGCGTGGGCATTTGCTCATTTCCTTTTGGCAACTGTAATGAAACATCCGCTGCTCCTTGGCCCCTCTGCTCCCTTCCTCTCCCCGCTAACAGTCCAGCTGCTGACAAACTAATGCGCAGCCATCAGTTGACGATGGCATTCAGATTAAGCTGCTGGCAATGAATGAACTCGATGCGGTGATAAAAACATTTATCAAACAAAAAGACGAATAATCATTCGTGCCAAGTCACGCGGCACGATTGCTGCTACAGGCATTACCCTTCCTATTTCAGTTCCTATTCCTCAAGATGGAGCTGAGAGCACGAACAGGGGAGGGGACATCCTTTCTAAGTAAAGACTCTGCAAAGTCTGTTCCTTGGCTAAGAGCACGTGATTATATAATTTGTATGCCACTTAAAAATCAATTAGATTGTTATTTTAAGCATCCCATTATGCACAACAAATAAATAAACAAGAACGGAAGTGAAACTCTAGAAATTAATCCATATTCCATATGCTGCTTATTAATATGTTTCTGCTGGTAGAGCTGAGAAATGATATATCAAACTATATCTATGGAATTAAATAAGTGAGATATCAGAAATAAGTGTGAAAAGTAAGAATAAAAAACGAGGGTGAAAAATCAGGAATATTACTTCTAACAGCTTTATCAGGTAAATTAATGTATTATAGAAAATAAACGGCATAATAAGTAGATAAATTACATAATATTAAAAAAAATATGTAAAAATTGTTCAACTATATGAACTGTTAAACACTTACCCACCACACACCACCCATTAAGCCCACCACAAAACAATTTAAAAGGAAAGCATAAAATTTTATATTATTAAGGCTTTGTCTAGACTCTAGAGCCTTATATGATTCAAGTTAACAAATTGCACTGTCTCCAAACATAAAATCTTATAGTACAAAAAAACAAGAAGAAGGGAAAGAAGAGCTAACAATCAGACGTATCCGAAACCGAAACCTTTCAAGAACAAAACAAAATACAAAATTCGGAACAAGATCTTCGCTTTAGCTTGTCGTCGGAGACGGGGGTTCGATGGGATCGGGAATGAAGAGGATGGCGTCGAGAAATACTCGGGAGTGCGAGTCAAATATGCTGGGTTCCCCTGACAGTGGTTATTAATCAGTTTCCGATAATGCAGCTGAGCGAGACAAGAGTTTTGAATAAACACGGCGTCTCCATTGCCTCATTCCCCAATTCGTTTCGTCACTGCCGATGATCTCACAGAACCAGACACGATAGAGTATATATATGTATATGAGAACCTCACCTCAGAGAGATGTGTCGCAGCCACACTTCTCTTGTTAATTTAACTTGGCGACTGCACGCCTGTGCATCATGCCCCATGCCCCATGTCCCATGTCTATGTCTAGGTAGAGCTAGTGCCTCTAGTGGTGCGATCTTCATAATGCCGGATTCATGATAAGTGGCATGTAGTATGTGTGAGAGAGCGTCGAACTATTCATAGAATCGCTGCCATTGGACCTTGCCATCGTTGCCAGCTCTTCCGGCAATTGATTAATTGCAACGAGCGACGCACTTTTGACGCCTAAGTGGCAGGAACTTGGAAGATCTGGTTGCCCGTTGCACATTACACAAAGACCCAGACTTAGAAGTCCAAACTCAATTTAAGAGACGGTTTAGTTGATTGGAAATTTATAACACAAGTGTGAGATTAACCTAATATTTTTTATTATTTTTACAGTATACAATTTTTAATAATTAAAACCAGTTTTCTTAACTCCATATCATTTAATTTGTGACTTCAGACTCTTGAGTTCCCGAATTCGATAAATTATTGTTTCCTCTAATTCTGCCAACAAATTATAGGAAATAAATAAATGTTTTTATTATATTTGCCAAAGCTTTACCGTTCACGGAGAGAATCCAAAACTTCCTTTCTCACGACAGTTATTACAAATAATAAGACACCCTGCAGAGAAAGAACTGGCTCAGCATACTTTAAAGACGTGTAATCAAAAACACGCAAAATTACAAAAATACTAAATATTTTATCAAGAATTGAGAATGCTCCTGTAAATAAAAACAATCGAAAAAAAAATAGAAAACTGGAAAAAAAAATAAAAATCTTGTAAAGAACATAATCAGTATAAGGTTCAGTTATCTGACTTACTTGGCTTTATTTTTTATTTGATTCTGAGTATAGAAATTACTGCTCTCGCGGCAAACCTTCTTGTTTTCGTTATGAATATGCCAACTGGTCCTTATTGAAAGTGTAATATTAAACAGTATCAATAGAACTACTGGCCCATGTAGGTAAATAATTGCCATCCAGTCATATGCTATATGTTAATGAAAAGATGTTGATTCAGAAAAATGTATTTTAAGTGAATGTAATACTTATCGCACCATTCATGCAACAGCTTAAAATATCGGATTTCTCCGACCAAACTTCACTAAATTTGTGGGTATAAGATACATCAAAAAGAGCAATTATTAAAAAGAAGCCAAAAGCCATACTCCAGACAAACTTATTAAATTTCCTAAAGTTGCCTTGCCATGTTGCTCCAAAGCCAATAAATGATTTCCATATGTTATAATTTATGATTAAGAGCCATAAATACGTTGCGATAACAGTATAATAAGCACAGAAACCTTATTAACACAATTAAGAATTGAAGATTGAGGAACATAAGGTAAAAGAATCAATACTCGCTGAACATACCAATTAGACCACACAATACTTCTGGGTAAATTAGTCCAAAATTCAACGCAATTTCATCAAGAGTTCGCAATGAGAAGTGTATTGTCTTACAGATGATGTAGCAAGTACAGCATTTGTTGTGGATGGAGCCATACCGCGGCAAGTACGAGAATAGATAAACACAAATGCTGAGTACCATGAAAAGTACAGATACACCTCGGACTGCAAGTGGAAAACATATTTTAGTTCAATTAACTAAAGTATTAATTATAATTCATACTATAAACGTCGATAACATTCTTTGGTTCTCTGCAGAGATGAGGCTGGAGGATGAAAAATTCATAATCCCTTGGCTTGTATAGTTTTATACAGTAATCCGAGTTGGTTATATTATATCCTGGGACGAAAATTACCAGTTCTCCCTCCTACAAGTTAAATCAATTATTAATATATACTTATCAGCCTGAACTTGACATCATCAAACCTTAATTGTCCACTGATATTTTATTTTTGTTTTATCAAATTCATAATAGAATTTGTCGCATGGAGTTTCAAATTTCTTTTCTATCACGAATCTCCCCAGGTGTGGTATATATGTACCGTTTTCAAGTAAGAAATTAAAAGCTGCCTTTAAAGTATTCACTTTAATATTGCAGGTTTTTCTATTTATAAGAATTAACTTTTCTGGATTGAAGCAAACGTTCTCAAACTGTAGATTATCAAATTCAGTATTTTCGATTACATCCACATCAGTGCAATCGAATATATTTGCTGATAACTCAGTCATAACCATACTGAGTAAAATCAAAGTAAGTTTTACACTTATCATTTTACTTTTCGGTTATAAAATTAATATTGTATAGATTTGGTTATCTTCTCTTAAAAAATCACTTAAATCTACATCTGCAGCCAAGGCCGATCGATTTGGTGTGTTTCACTCGGAGTTTCAATGTAAACTGATTTAAAATTACAAAAATTGTTGTAAAAACAATAAAAAATTTTTTAATAATAAATATAATAATTGCGAATGACCAAGAAAAGCCACAAATGGCTTGCAAAACTTTTTATAGTCGGGTACAAAAGATAAGGTTAAGTTCAATGATTATATTTCCGTTCAACAATTTTGTTTCAATTTGGTCTTAAAATAGTTCAATAAATAAAATGTCATAAAATCGAAAGACAAACAGATGGTATATTACTACCAGTTTTTTATTAACTCTTAACATTTCTTAATTTGACACTTGAGTTCCCGAATTTGATTAATTTTTTCGTTGAATTCTGCCAGAAAATGATCAGACATTAAGATTGCCATTTAATATATTTGCTAAAGGCTTACCGTTCACGGAGTGAATCCAAAACTTCCTTTCTCACGACAGTTATTACAAATAATAAGACACCCTGAAGGGAAAGAACGGGCTCAGCATACTTTAAAGTTGTGTAATCAAAAACACGCAAAATTACAAAAATACTTAACATTTTATCAAGAATGGAGAATGCTCCTGTAAATAGAAACAATCGGAAAAAAAATATAAAACTGAAAAAAACAGAAAATCTTGTTAATAATATAAACAGTATAGTTAATTAACAAATTACTTTGTTTGATTTTTTATCTGATTTTGAGTATGGGAATTACTCCATTCGCGGCAAACCTTCTTGTTTTCGTTATGAATATGCCAACTGGTCCTTATTGAAAGTGTAATATTAAACAGTATCAAAAGAACAACAGGCCCATGCAGGAACATAATTGCCATCCAGTCATAAGCTACATGTAAAAAAAATTAGTTTCAGATAAATTTATTTAAAGTAAATGTAATACTTATCGCACAATTTATCCAACAGCTTAAAAGAACGGTTTTTGCTGACGCAACTTCATTATGTTCACGAGTATAAGGTAAATCAATCAGACTAACTAATAAAAAAAAGACGAAAGCCATACTCCAGACAAACTTATTGAATTCAATAAAGTTTCCTTGCCAAGTTGTTCCAAAGCCAATAAATGTTTTCCATATATTATAATTTATGATTAAGAGCCATAAATACGTTGCGATAATGATATAATAACCACAGAAAGCTTATTAACACAAATAACAATTAAAAAAAATGGAACATAAGGTACAAGAATCAATACTCGCTAAACATACCAATTAGACCACATAATACTGCTGGGTAAGTTATTCCAAAATTCAATGCAATTTCATCAAGGGTTCGCAATGAGAAGTGAATTGTCTTACAGATGATGTAGCAAGTACAGCATTTGTTGTGGATGGAGCCATACCGCGGCAAGTACGAGAATAGATAAACACAAATGTTGAGTACCATGAAAAGTACAGAAACACCTCGGACTGCAAGTGGGAAACATATTTTATTTTATTTAACCAAAGTATTAAATATAATACTTACTATAAACTTCGATAAAATATTTTGGTTCTCTGCAGAGTTGAGGCTGGAGGACGTAAAATTCATTATCCTTCGGCTTGCGTAGTTTAATACAGTAGTCCGAGTTGGATATATCAAATCCTGGGACGGAAATTAATAGTTCTCCTTTCTACAAATTTAATTCATTATTAAAATATACTTATCAGCCTGAACTTGACATCATCAAACCTCAATTGTCCACTCATATTTTATTTGAGCATTTTTAAAGTCATAATAGAATTTGTCGCATGGAGTTTCAAATTTCTTTTCTATAACGAAACTCCCAAGGCTTTGTATATATGTACCGTTTTCAAGTAAGAGATTAAAAGCTGCACTTAAAGTATTCACTTTAATATTGCAGGTTTTTCTATTTATTAGAATTAACTTTTCTGGATTGAAGCAAACGTTCTCAAACTGTAGATTATCAAATTCAGTATTTTCGATTACATCCACATCAGTGCAATCGAATATATTTGCTGATAACTCAGTCATAACAATACTGAGTAAAATCAAAGTAAGTTTTACACTTATCATTTTACTTTTCGGTTATTAAAGTAATATTGTATAGATTTGGTTATCTTCTCTTAAAAAATCACTCAAATCTACATCTGCAGCCTAGGCCGATCAATTGGATGTGGTTTACTCGGAGTTACAATGTAAACTGAATTAAAATTACAAAAAGAGTTGTAAAAACAATAAAACATTATTTATCAATAAATATAATAATTGCGAAAGACCAAGGAAAGCCACAAATGGCTTACAAAACTTTTTATAGTCGGGTACAAAAGATAAGGTTAAGTTTAATGATTTTTTATTTTTCCGTTCAACAATTTTGTTTCAATTTGGTCTAAAAAGAGTTCAATAAATAAAATGTCATAAAATCGAAAGACAAACACAAGATAAAATAATATTACTACCAGTTTTTTAACTCTTAACATTACTTAGTTTGTAACTTCAGACTCTTGAGTTCCCGAATTCGATAAATTATTGTTTCCCCTAATTCTGCCAACAAATTATAGGAAATAAATAAATGTTTTTATTATATTTGCCAAAGGCTTACCGTTCACGAAGAGAATCCAAAACTTCCTTTCTCAAGACAGTTAGTACAAATAACAAGACACCCTGCAGAGAAAGAACGGGCTCAGCATACTTTAAAGATGCGTAATAATCAAAAACACGCAAAATTACAAAAATACTAAATATTTTATCAAGAATTGAGAATGCTCCTGTAAATAAAAACAATCGGAAAAAAAATAGAAAACTGGAAAAAAAGAAAATCTTGTAAAGAATATAATCAGTATAAGGTTCAGTTATCTGACTTACTTGGTTTTATTTTTTATTTGATTCTGAGTATAGAAATTACTGCTCTCGCGGCAAACCTTCTTGTTTTCGTTATGAATATGCCAACTGGTCCTTATTGAAAGTGTAATATTAAACAGTATCAATAGAACTACAGGCCCATGTAGGTAAATAATTGCCATCCAGTCATATGCTACATGTTAACAAAAAGATGTTGTTTTAGAAACGTTTATTTTAGGTGAATGTAATACGTATCGCACCATTTATCCAACAGCTTAAAAGAACAGATTTCGCTGACCAAACTTGATTATATTCGTGTGTATAATAAAAATCAATCAGAATAATTAATCCAAAGAAGCCAAAAGCCATACTCCAGACAAACTTATTAAATTTCCTAAAGTTTCCTTGCCAAGTTGTTCCAAAGCCAATAAATGATTTCCATATGTTATAATTTATAATCAAGAGCCATAAATACGTTGCGATAACAGTATAATAAGCACAGAAACCTTATTAACACAATTAAAATTTGAAGATTGAGGAACATAAGGTAAAAGAATCAATACACGCTGAGCATACCCATTAGACCACACAATAATGATGGGTAAGATATTCCAAAATTCAATGCAATTTCATCAAGGGTTCGCAATGAGAAGTGAATTGTCTTACAGATGATGTAGCAAGTACAGCATTTGTTGTGGATGGAGCCATACCGCGGCAAGTACGAGAATAGATAAACACAAATGCTGAGCACCATGAAAAGTACAGATACACTTCGGACTGCAAGTGCAAAACATATTTTAGTTCAATTAACTAAAGTATTAATTATAATTCTTACTATAAACGTCGATAACATTTTTTGGTTCTCTGCAGAGATGAGGCTGGAGGACGTAATATTCATAATTAATTGGCTTGTATAGTTTTATACAGTAATCCGAGTTGGTTATATTATATCCTGGCACGGAAATTATCAGATCTCCGCTCTAAAAATTATACTGATTATTACTACATATCAGCTTGTAATTGGCATGATCAAACCTCAATCATCCAGTCATATTCTATGGATGCTTTATTAAATTCATAATAGAATATGTCGCATGGAGTTTCAAATTTCTTTTCTATAACGAAACTCATAAGGCCTTGTATATATGTACCGTTTTCAAGTAAGAGATTAAAAGCTGCCTTTAAAGTATTCACTTTAATATTGCAGGTTTTTCTATTTATTAGAATTAACTTTTCTGGATTGAAGCAAACGTTCTCAAACTGTAGATTATCAAATTCAGTATTTTCGATTACATCCACATCAGTGCAATCGAATATATTTGCTGATAACTCAGTCATAACAATACTGAGTAAAATCAAAGTAAGTTTTACACTTATCATTTTACTTTTCGGTTATAAAAATAATATTGTATAGATTTGGTTATCTTCTCTTAAAACATCACTCAAATCTACATCTGCAGCCTAGGCCGATCGATTGGATGTGGTTCACTCGGAGTTTCAATGTAAACTGAATTAAAATTACAAAAGGAGTTGTATAAACAATAAAACATTATTTATCAATAAATATAATAATTGCGAATGACCAAGAAAAGCCACAAATGGCTTACACAACTTTTTATAGTCGGGTACAAAAGATAAGGTTAAGCTTAATGATTATATTTCCGTTCAACAATTTTGTTTCAATGTGGTTTAAAAAATAATTTAATAAATATACTCATTTTATGATTAGAGTCAACCCAGAACGTATAAAAATTCTAACATTGAATTCAAGGAAACAATGAAAAAAGATTCACAAAAATGTTCGCTCGCCGGCAGCTTCTACCGAATTTTCGGTTGCTCGTCATGTCCATCGAGTGATTTGATGAATTACTGTCATTAATCTATGACGTACGCAACTACCAAAGGAAATGCCATCATCATCAAAAGCAGCCCAGGCAGCAGCCGGGCTCAGCTCTGGCTCAGATCCGGGTGCAGGCAGCAGTGGCCCGCAGGGAGTCAGAACCAGAACCAGATCCAGGGCAACGGACGAGCGGTCGGGTGGTGGGGTCTTTGGCATTGGGAAAACAATGCGCAGCAGCAGTAACAAATACGCCCAATCCGAGCCCAATGTAGCATTTGGTAATTTCAGCAGGTTTCGCTTTCATTTTCTAATTTAAAGCTGAGCTTTACTGACTGCTGTCTGAAAAATATGTAAATTGTGAAATATATACAAGTTAGACTTGACATGGATTTAAAATAATAATTACATTTTAAATTTTAAATAATTGCAAATGCGCTTTAAATATAAGATCAGTTTATTAAATAAATAAAATAAGTACAATGTACAAACAAAATAATTAGTGACGAATTTGTATAATTTTATTAGTTTTGAACTTATATTAATTCGATGAAAATTAACTGAAAATAATATAAATTCAACTGATTTTTAAATAATCCCCGTAAAGAGCATATAAATGACTTTAACTGAATTGCTCTCCCAGCTGCAATTTGTTGTTGCAACTTTCCCCTGGGGGTGTGGCAGGAGTGGGGGCGTGTAGGTTATGCGTATACATATATTTTAACATTTCTACATAAATGCATTTCATGTTTACATTTTTCCAGTGACAAGTGTCTGAATCACACTGCAACGGGATGACATATTGAGGCAGGGGAAGACAGCGACACTCAGCCGACAATCGATTAATCAGCGAAAAATAATAAGAAACATCTTCAACCAGGCCAGAGGCAAGGGACGTGGCAAGAGAAGAGCCAAAAGACGCAGCACCAGGCAAAAAGACATCGGGAACATGCTCCGGCTCTGGCTCTGACTCTGAACAGAAAGAGATGGAGATGCTGAATGCTGAACTGACTCTGCTCGAATGCGGAACTGACACTGGGATAAAAATGAGCGACTTCAGCGTTTTGGCAGTCAAATAAATACTAAACATCAGACGACAGACAGAACTTCATATGCTTAAACATGCAGTCAAATAACAAAATTCTAAGACGAATAAAAATATATTGCGATCGCTTTCTCCCTGTGTTTTTTTTATTACCACTTCGAAAATTAACACAAATATATGCATGGAAAACAAAGCAAATGTATAGTCGAAAGTACTCGACTGAGAGATACCATGCAAACCTGGTTTAACAAACACACAAACTTGTCTCTTCAATCACGAAAGGGGTATTCAAAGAAATGTTCACGAAATTGATTCAATTCGTCCCTCAGAATAAAGACAACAATGAAATGTCAAAGCCAAATGACTGACCAAACTCATTACAACGAATCTTCAAATTGCCCAAATTAATCTAATTTTCACTTTATTGTTGTTTGTTGCCTGCTCTTTCTTTTATTTTTATTTTGTTTTTGTTTTTCATTGTCAATGAGTTGAGCGCGTCGTCAGATGCTTCATTCAAATCATTACTTTATTCGATGCTCCTCGTTGTTTCTCACACAATTCTCACATAATAGAAAATTGTGAATGTCATTTGTTAGCCTTTTTCTTTCATTCGCCAACGCCAAATAAAAACGTCAGAAACGCTTCAACTAGAAGCCATCAGTGTAAACTTATTTTGGGCTGGGCCATCAAAATTATTAGTTTTTAAGAACGTCACCACAATTTGTCTTTTATATTTTGGGCATATTTAATAGGCTCGTAATTGGTTGTCAAAGTAAAGTTGTTTGAGGTTCGTATCTTGTTTCCCTTTAACTTGACTTTTGTATCAAAATCAAAATGGTCGAGTCGTTCAGTTGGTGCGCCATTGCCAAAAGTGTCAGTCAGGGGCGCTTTTTTATTTGTGTTTGAGTGCCTTTGATCTCAGTATCTGAATTTGCACACTGCGAGTGTCTGTTTATGCATGTATGTGTATCTGTATCTGTATCTGCATGTGTATCTGTATCCGTATCTGCGTCTATGGCAGCGTCGCGTCGTCGTCGGCATTATTAATTTGTGCCGTTTGCATTGCATTCAGCATAAGGGGGAGCAGTTTGGAATGAGTTTTCATACGCCTTTGGCTGGGGCATATGGTGTGGTTGCAAGTTGCAACTGCTGTGTACCTCGTTCCCCGCGGTGATCTGCTTCTACCCATGACGTTTCATTTTATTTTTATTTTGGCATCACGTGCGGCTGCTGCTGTTATATTTGACATATTGCCGACATTGATAGCATGAGACGTTGCAATGAAATTTGTTGTGCTCGTCAACAAGAGCCGCGGCCATCACTCAAAACGTTGCAGACTTCTTTTCTTGGTTGCATGTGTTGGTTGTGTTGGTTGCCTGGTCTAAGATTATATTCAAATGTTACCACCCCGAAGTACGACCCTCTCAATCTCCCATTCGGCTGATTATCATGAGAAGCTAAGTGATCACGCCAACATTTATTTTATCTTAAGGCCCCTTAATTGGGATCTAAGCTAAACTGTGGCTGGACGATTGCCATGAAAGTTAATTTATCTGGTCACGATACTAGATCTGACTCTTAACAAGATGTAATTAAGTATATTGAGATATTTGTCATGTATTCAGTTTCTTATTTTGACAATAAACTAGTTTAAAATCACATTTCAGTGACTTCTAGTATCAAACAGTTCTTTAAATTTATTACTCTTTCTTCATTTCTCTAGTTTTCCTCTTCTCAAGTATAATTACTAAAATATGTTCTTTTTCATTTAGAATAGTTTTCTGAACTTCTGTGTTCTATGTTTGGCATTGACTGGCAGTCGGTTACATGTTTGGAATGACTGCAATTACAAGTATTTGGCTAAAATGGAGTCGGCATTTTCACTTTTCGATTACACAAATAACTGAGTAATTTCCTCATTGAGTCAGCCACGCATAAAATGCCATTTTTCACTTTCCCTTTCTACACAGCGGCAAACTTCAATCCACATTCGACCTGTGGTACACAACGAGAGGGAGAAAGAGAGTGAGAGTAAGAGGGAGAGGGGGAGGTGGTGGCTCATCGAGCACTAATTACAAAGCAACATCAAAATAATTATGGCCACTTCGGACATAATAACTAAAGAATTTATACCTGCCAGTAGCCGGTAGTTAGACGAGAGATTTGCTGAAATCGCTTTCACATTAAAAACACTCATCTCACCCACCACCAGGAGCAGGAGTACCACTAACCTGTACGGACACAGATGCTCCATTGCAGTGGTCATTCGATCGGCCTACCTGACTGCCGGCATTAGCAATTAATACCTTTCACTCTGGGCCGTTTGATGTGCCTGTGTCAGCTCAGCCTATGTTCCACTCCTCCTCAAACTGCTCTGGGCACAGAGGCTGCCATTGACCGGCGGTCATTTGTTGATGTCAACGCTTGGACGCTTGATGCTACACGGATTAGAAAGTAATCAGTGCAGATAAGGAGCGTCCAGTGTCTCTGGAGACTCTGTGGATGGGTGGATGTTGTTGCCGGTCTCAAAACTGCGTGGACGTTCGCAATTTAAATTGGAGTGGTGCGACTGGGTCCCTTTATCATTGCTGCCATTGCTGCTATCCACATTCCACACGGTGGCAGGCATTGGGCATTTCGCAGTTCGGTTACAAATGTCCATTGGGACTTTGCTAATCTGTCATTCGCCATGATGTGCTCCTGAATGAAGGCGGCCTTTCGTTTTTGGGGTTGTACACGGTCTCAACTGCTCCGTCATACACATGTGCACACACACACACAGCAGACACTCCCAAAAACATCCACACTCCCATTCACCCACCCACTCTAAGAGAGAGAGACACCAACTGGCAATGAAAAAGGACGAGTGTTCATATAAATGACCAAAATGCCACGCATTGACCCACACAGTTGCCAAAACCTCATCCGACCCTTTCCTCTGCCCTTCTCCTTCCCCTTCGAGCCCCTGGCATCGACGACATGCCAGATAAAATGTTTCAATGTCCAATCGAGCTATTTGTCAAAATACTCGCACCGGATGGACATCGGCATCGGGCATCGACGAGGACATGGAAATGGACATGGATATGGATAAAATGTTTAAAGCTTCTTCCTTGCGTTTTTTTATTGCCGTTTTGGTCATGAATTTTGTACAGACTTCTAACAGATCCGATCAGTCGCATTGCAAACTCATAGTAAATAACATCAAGTTAACATTACCACTTGTCGCTCTCTATGTGTTTAACTCTCCCTCTCTCTATTATTTTTCTAAAACTTTAAAACTTTAAACATTAATTGATAAAACACAAAGATTTTAATTTCCCAATACATTTGTTGATCTTATAGAAATCTTTATAAATGTTAAGAATGCATAAAAATAATAAGAAACAAAATAATAATAACAATATGTTATGAACTGTATAACAATTTGCAATACTTTCAAAAACCATAAATATTATAATAGATAGTATACTATACTCTTATTATTACAAAATATTTTTTCGAAACGATCGGGAAACATTTCTAAATTTCAAAATGGACACCAATTGTGACCGCCAATCAAGTGGCCATGGAGGACCCGAAGACTTGAGTAAAACCGTAGAATTTTTGTAATTTATAGTGTCGAAATGTTGAGCAATTTAATATATGAATACATTTTAATTACACGCTTCGGTTGATAGGCTAGGCAAATTGTGGTGGCATTTTAGATTTGTTCCACGCATCGCATCGCATCGCATCGCTTCGTGAATAAAATATAATGAAAATTTCAACGCCAATGATGGCTAACGTCGCTCTGACAGCACTGACGGAATGCTGTCAGTTGGTCGGACTGTCAGTCCGTCAGTGAGTCAGAAAGGGAAGGAGCAAGATGACAAAAGAGCGAATAGGGAACAGACTGACGCAAGGAACAAGGCGCAGCCGGCTGTCATTTTATTGGGCTGTCGAATTGACGGTCCGACTCTTTGGCTGTCTGGATGTTTGGCTGCCTGCAGCGTGCACACTCCGAGTATCCTTTTCGCTTGTTTCAGTGCCTCCCTTATGGGCGTACATGATAAATGGCGACAAATTCGTCAATGTCAAAATCAGACTGTTACAAACAGCGCCACTGCGCAATGTTGCGTGGAGGTAAAGAGACCTGAAACTGGCTTCAGGACGCGTATCCAGGAACATCACGAGCAACACAATAACAACAGTTAGATATACAGAACACACAACAAATACTTTGTTTCAGTCTTCCCTTGGCAAATATCTTTGAGTCCCAACTAAACGCGTTCTAAAATTAATGCAAATTTCTAACTCAATTTTATTTTTTGCGAATTTCGCAGTTTTTACTTATGATAATTCGCATATTAAGTGAACAAATTTATACAAATGTATTGCACACCCATTGGCATTATGGGAAATTATTGAGTGGAAATTATGTTGACTAATTATCTATCATTAATTTCCAGACCCGAAGAATACACACCAAGCTTGTTGAGCAACTGGCCAGAGTTCAATTTGATATGGTCCATTGCCACCTACTGCCCATAAATTTGAGTAACATAATAATTAAACATTTCTTTAGAAATGTACACTTTTATTTTTAAGCTTAACAATGCTTATAACATAATTAAAATGTGCACTTAAAATAGTGCTCTTAAAATAATCTAAGGTGTGATGGATCGCTTATTTTTATTATGTTTTATCTATATAAATATTATATATAATAGGAACAAATCAGTTTGCTTTTCTATAATGGTGTTCTTCTAGTATTTTTCTTGAAACTGAAGAACCTGTAAAACCAGTTGATTCTTGGGGACTTTCTTACAGCTTACATGCAAACGAGCCAAATATTAATTAGCTTGTCAACTTTAATTTTTCCCTTTCATTTCGTGGAGACTTACATTTAACAGCTCAATTAATTTGGGGTCTGCGATCTGCCGGCAAACATACATGAATGTGAGCGGGCCCAAAGACTGGGCCCAGACTCTGATTTGAGTTATGCGATCCATTGACATTATCTGCGGCGCGTTCGCATGTGACAAGCGGCAACTGATTCATTCCCCGATCACGGCCTGGCTTTGGGCCCAAACCAGAGAGAAGGAGAAGACTATCGCTTTTCGGAGCCGATAAAGATCTCAAAAGGATCTTGCTGACTGTTTTGGCTTGTCGTTTCGATTGCTCGAATGGTTGGGAAAAAAATGGGCGCCATTACAGGCCGACAACTTTTAGTTGTGGTGAAAACGACTTTAAGTCACTTTTAAATTGAATAATATTAATTCGGCAGATACAGCGTGCGATCGCGGCTATAAATCAATTAATTAGTTTAGCTCTTGTACTAAATGCGATGTGTCTTTGTTGTCACCATTGCAATTAAGGTCTGGCATATCTTAATTCAAAAGAAAGAGATAGTAATATTTATGGATTGAACGGGACAGATAGTGCGACAAGTCGTCTAACAGAATTATAATTGTCTAAGGAAGGGCGTAGACATAAAATGCAAACACAAACAGCAAAACAAATTTAATTAATGACATAAAAAAAGCAGGAAACGTTGCTTTGCGGCACTTTTATTACATTTGTCTACCCTGTAAATATGAAGTTTTTGACAGGGGTATGGTATATTTATGTAATATGCAAAAAGCATGGACTCTCAGTATTTTCTTTATACTTCAAGTAGAAAATTCAAACAATCAACTCAGAAAATCTGGAGAACTATCACACTTTTAAATTAGGGTATTACCATGTCGAGCACTCTCGGTTTAAGCATTCTTATTTGTACTTATTTTGTGTTTTGTTTTTTTTAATGACCAGAGAACAAATAAAAGAAAAATGTCGTTCTGATTGACGAATTGCGTGCGTATAATTGTATCTTCCAGATACTCTGTTTACTTGCGCCATATTCGTTTGTTTAGTGTGTGGCTTTCGTTCGGTTTCCTCCGCTGCCTGAAGCTTTAATTGAGCCACAACTGTGGATACGCGCACACGAGTTCCACAGAAACTTTGCAACTCACGCGAGCCCAAACAAAATGTCGGATATCTTTGAAGATATCCACAATGGTAACTACAAAGTTCGTATATATACTATCAATGTATCTATGAAAGTACGTCTGTGTGCATAGCGTGTGGCTGTGAAAACTCATTCATGTGTTGTAATTGGGAGCAAACCGAAAAGAACTGATTGCTTCAAGACCATTCAAATCACTCATTTCATGGGATTTATATATGTACAAACATACTCTTATGTGATGCGACCAGACACAGGTTTTATTTCATTTATTCGATAAATTATTAAGCTTACATAAACCAATCACACTGACCACAATAAAAATGCAAAATTCCCATTTGAGTTTTAATTTTCAAATTTGCATATTAATTTACTAATTTGTTGCAACCAATTTTTGCACTTTTTCTTTTTTAATTTAGTCTGATTTTAGCAATAAAAGCACATTTGCCAATAATTTTTCAAATTTCTTTTAAAATTACACCCTCAACGGATGCAAACTCCAGTTCAAGCAGTGCACTGCCTAAGCAAGCAGTTGCAAAGTAATTGAACTGCTTGTTGCTGAACAAAGTTCTTTGCATTTCCTGCGGTTGTTGTCCCGGCTAAAATGGGAACTCAAATGCAAAGTGGAAAATGTGAATGCCGGAAAATGCTTATTCCAATGGGAATATAAAACGAATTTGCAAATTATTGCAAAGTAGAATTCTGTTGCTTGCAAATTTTAACGCTAGCTGGCGTTTAGTGTATTAGTGAGTATTTTTTAGTTGAAGATCCCAAAAGTTAAGCCAAAAAACACTCGACGTGCCACTCGAAGTGGCCGGCATATGTTTTTGGCGGCCTCTTTGACGAGATGTGGCACAGAGGCTGACTATTGCCAGCGGTTCTGCCTCTGCCCTTAAATCATTTTATGCTGCGCTGGTTTTATGTACATATGTTTGATTAAAAATTAAAATTATCATTTACGGCCCATTTAAACTAAACCGACCAGACATTTTTCGCATGTCGTTCTCATTTTCGAAATAACAAAATATTCTGTGTCCTACAGCATGAAAATAAAAATATATATGAATACAAATATACATATATATATGTATATACAAATTGAGAATGGCAATCTGTTGAGCTACCTATTGTATGAATTATATGTACTTGTTTGTATTTGTTAGTTTATATATAGCCGACTAGCTGTAGTATTATATTTAGTGAGAGAATAATGTGAGCTATGCATGAGTCCGTATTGTTCTAAATATATTGTTAATAATTAAAATTTGTATAAATATAAAACTTAGCCTTCATCAACGCCTTATAATTTTTTTAAATTTCCGTTTTCGACGACCATTGTTTCTTAATTTCCAAGTTATCTACGCCGCTGGACTTCCTATCCTATTTCTCTTCGCGGAAACAGCGAAAAAAAGAACATTGAGACAGTTTCGAATTGTAGACCTACGTCTAGACCTTGACTACCATAAAGTCAGTTTCTACAAAAATTCTAGCAGCCCAAAAATATGAAACAAAAAAGAGCATACAAAAAAATGTTTCAGTTCTAGTTTAATTTTCAGAAAACCTCTGTGCCAAGAAGAAAAAAAATGGTAATAGTGTAGCAGTAATTTGTGCACAATAAAAAAGATATTCAAAAAAAGAAGAAATATTTTAGAGCGAATTCGCTTTGTCTCGCGCATTTTTGCTATTGTTAAAAAATTGAGCATTTTTTTCACTGTCGACTCAATTTTTTCTCTCTTTTCCATTTAAAATGCGCGGAAAACAAATATATTTCAATTTATGACTTTATCGTTTTACAACCACGTCTCAGTCCCAATAAAACTTTATTGAGTTGCCTGACGGCAGTGACCGTGCTCGAGTTTCCGACCGTAGACCTTATTTGGTAGCTGTGAAAACTGTAGCAGAGCACCCAGAGATGCCCTCGATCCTCGGGCACTGGACAAATGGACACTGTGAACAGGACACAGTGCAGATCTGCGAATTGTTATGCTCAAGGACATGCCCGGTTATGCAAGTCTATGCAACGGCTTACATAATAAATGCAAATAATACATTTAAGCCGCCCGCCGAACCCAAATTGCTCTAGTTCTCCATTGTTCCATTGTTAAAGTTATATAGTTTACCGGGCAACGCCCACGAGCCGAGTCAATAGATTGGCACTCTGGTCGCAGGTCACTTCACTCCTCTTACACAATACTTCACAATATTCTCCTAAATCCGGGGATTAGTTAGCTCGAGTCTTCCGCTAAACAATTATGCCTGTCGCCGTTGCTCTAATTTAAATTACTGGGCCTCGGAGTGTGGTCGTTCCATGTCTGCTTAAACATTTCCTAAAAACTTACCCAGTTTTTGCCACAAACACTATTGTTTTAATCTATTTTGTTTATGGCTCTGTAAAAGTTCTGCGAATTTTTATTATTATTTACTTTAGTTTGAGATTCATTGACTTTACCTTTACGAAATACCATTACGAAGCGTTCTGAAAATCAGAAAAAAGCGTGCTCAAATTTTGTGAAAATATTCGGTTCTGGGAACGCAATATTAAAGCAATATTCTATTTATTTTACATTTTAGTTTAGAATTAGATCAAAAACCAATTAAAAGTTTAAAATAAATGATATTTTTGCATTCATACTTTTGTGAAAATGCATTCAAAAAATTCAAAAAAGAAATTTAACACTCAAATTTTTTTTGTTATTTTTTAAGCAGCCAATATGGAAAACAAAAAACTTTATTTTATTGACATTTTAACAAAGGTATTGCGGACTTTCCCGATGAAATAGCGGTTAAAAAAAAATGTTGAAACGAGAAACTTATGTTTATGATAGGCAGCACGTTCATAAAATTTCAGAAAGCTATCTAAACGCTTTGATAAATATAAACAAACAAACAAACAGACTAGCAACTAATTTTAGGAAAGCCACTAAGAATTCCTAACTTAAATATCCAGGTTTTATTTGAAGCGCATTTGGAATTATAATAATTAAAAATGTATTTAAATATTTGAAACTATTTTTTGTTTAAACCTATAACTTTACTGTTTCTGTTTAAAATGTAGTCCCTAATAGAAACTTACTCTCTCAGTATTGAAAAGAGGCGGGAGCGGGCGTTAAATTTGTTTAGAGTAAACAGAATCCCTTAGTTCGACTGGTAAATCAAGGACTACCTGAAAGTGGCAAAGCGACGCGTGTGTCTCGCATTAAAATGATGTCTTGTTGATGGACTCTGAAGGACACAACTCGCGCGACTCGACTCGTCTGTTTATGGAATGTAAATGCACCATGTCATGGGTCCTTAAACGTCTTAATTGCGCACGTATCCTTCGCCAGCGACGCGCAATTGGTTTCCAAGGCGGAAATATTATTGCCACGTCGTAAAACTATAAAACAGTCCGCAGGGGTCGAGACGCTTTCAACAACGTCCTGGACTGTATATTCGGAAGAGGACATGGAACTGTCTCTGAACATACAACTTCCAATCGCCATCAACGAATTCGCTGAATTCCATCGAGCGCGCGACTTCGATTCCCGGGCGCACGACTCCTCAACGAAATTACATTGAGAATTTACAGCGAAATTCGTAGGTGGGCCATAGTTTCCTTCCTTCATTGTTAAAGAAAGAATATCTTATTAGTTGTTGATATAAAATTAGCTAAGGATATGATTTTTAAGCAACAATCGACAAATGTGAATTAATCTACTGGGCTTAAATAAGTCAACCTAAAGATAAATAAACACTTGCATATAAGAGCGTGACTTAGATGATTATATTTATATTTAAGCTAGAAAATTCCTTAATGTTTATTCTGTTATTTCTTTTTGAATACTATAGAACTTAAAATTAAGTTGTCTTAGAGCTCTAAGAAGGCATGAGAGTCTAAAACATGATTATAAGGTTAAGCCCAATGAATGGAGAGCTATCTTGTCGAAATCTATGATATATTTGACTGAGAATGAAAATTATGATAACAAATATTTAAGGGTTAGAATTTCTTTTCCAATGAAACAGTGAGTAATGATTTAGTGAATTAAACCATCTGCAATGACTTTTTAATAGGCTTTGATTTTAAAGATAAATATAAGTATCTCCATAAAGTGCTTAAAATACGATAAGTAGTTTTAAAGACAATTTCAACATAAAAGCTCTCAGCACATTTTTTTTTATGTATGTAAATGTGTCTATAAATGTGTCATCATTTTGTGACGTTTATAACTAGCTTTAGATACATCAGCACAAGGTGTTAACATAGACGATAGTTTAACACATAATTCAATACTTGTATTTACAGCCATGAGGAAGGACAAAGCCGAATCATAATTCACAACGCAATGACTTTAAAAGGGCCTCATTATGAAGAGTGCAAAACAATGCGAATAAGTGTGACAGAAGCAATTAATGCGCTAAGGAAATGTCAACACGAATACAAACACATACAGGAGGCTGCAGGCAGGATGACATTGAGAGAAAATGTCCTAACGACAGCCAAAGAATGAGAACAGAAGCCGACGACAACGACAACATCAGCTTCGATGCCGGCAACTGTTTCAAGGCCGAAGGCGACGCGTGACGCATCGACGATGTTTGTACACATCGTGAAAAGGAGCACAGCGAGTCGGAGTAGAAGGACCTTGTCGCCTTGACTTTGATTGCTGCATGGTCCATGATCGTGATTATCCAAGGTCGTTCAGCTCACCCACGCTGGCTTTTTCTCCTGCAGATCATTCAGATCGGAATGACAACGACGGGACTTTTGCAGCTAGTTCCCATCAAGGACAGTGAAATTGTCCTCCATCCGAATGAGGCATGCCAAATGCAACTGCAGCCGATGACGAAGATGAAGTCGAAGGCGAAGGGAAACGAGTAACCAAAGCTGAAAATTACTTCATCTGAGCATGGAGCCTCTTTCCAAGTGGCAACTGGAAACACCTGCAGTGCCTGGACTCGAACACAGATAAATAATCTGAACCGAAACTCAACAACAAATGACTTACTGAAGACGTCTGCATTTTAATTGTTAAATCAAACAAATTTTGAATAATTGTAGCCGATACTCATTAAAAAATAATAAGTGGGTATATTTATTTGCAGATCAAGATCACTTCAAACACTTTTGGCAGACATTGAAATTATCTTTCTTTCTTTTGTTTGAATTTTATTGTATTATTATTTTCGAAAGTTGTTAAAATTCAAGTACAGAGTATTTTTTAGTCGAGCGACTAGTAAAAGAACTCACCTTTTGTTTTCCCATCCATTTTATCATTTTTCACAAATTAACCGTCGATTGAGGCCATCAAATTGATTGCATTTCATCGGGTTGAGATTGGTATAAGATTGAAATTCGAATTCGGAATCACGCACTCTCCGATTGTATGGGGAAAGAGTCACGCTGTGCCGATATATGTTCGTGTTAGACCCTCTGACGCTTCTACTATATTTAAATCTGACTAAAAGTTTTACATCACACATGCATAAGATGTTTGTTTTTGTTGTTGATAATTTTTCTCAGCTATTTTCATTTTATTCGCAGCTTGAGACCGCCTGTTTCGGTCTGATAATGAGTGTCGATCTAACCGATTGTTGTTGTTGCCGCACAATTAGCATTTGGGGACGGCGTAATGAGCAATGCTATCTACAACTCCCAGAGGAGATCACAACTTCAAAGACAAAGCAACCACAGCGTGTGACCCTCGTCCAAGTAACCGTAAACGAACCCCAACAAAACAAATAAACAAACAGACGTTTTGGGAGTATCTCAAGTGATACTTATGTAATGCTCTCAGTGATGGCAATCCTTTGAAGTTTTCAAAATATTAATGCCAGAGCTTTCCAGAATTTCCCCAAAAAAACTAAAAATGCATCAAAAGTCAGATAGGCATTATTTTGTAATGATCTCAGGTATTATAAGTTAATTGTTTCATATTAATGAGTTCACTATTAGATCTATGTAAGAGCTGAGAAAATCAATCCACATTCTTTATTGGTATGGGGTTATTATGATGATGAATTGAGATGCAGGGGAACAGCTTACAATTGACCCAGATAGATTGCAATTTCGTAATTATTATTATTTAATTAAAACTGAATGGATAAACAAGATATTAAATATTAAAAGTTTAATTTTGTGTTATTTGATGATTCTACTAGAAATAAGGATAATATGTTGATATCTTAATCATGTTTAATCGACGCTGAGAGGGAGATTTCTTAATAATTTTTTGAATCATATATCTATCATATTCCAGAGAGCAGCTGATAATACGAGTATTAATGGTTCATCGCTGGGTATTAACACATTCGCCTACTTCAGGCGCGTGCCTGTTTTACCGTCCGGCGCATTGATAAATACTTTTAGGCCCAATGTCCAGTCTGTGCAGTCAGATGCCGCACCGAGAAAGAGTCCTTCTGTGAGTTTACCCTCATGGAAGTTGCGAAAATGTGCAAGGAAAGGGGGACGTGCCGTCGTGTTGGAATGGAATGGGGTACGGCATACAATGGGATGGTCCCGATTCGCTGTCAAGGTAATTTATTAATTCGGCAATAAAAACGACGCACAACGCAAACGCTCGTCCCTGATCGTCCCTGCAACGGGGTGTGTTGTGGTCGAGCACTCGCATGTGGGCCTTACAACTCAATTAAACTGTGTCTCGCAGCCCGAATCAGTATCAGTATCACAATCAGATCCGAATTGAGAAACTGAAACCAAATGCTGCATTTCGCTGGCTGCATTTGTTGTCAGTATTTTAATTCCAAGTATTTCATTGGGATTATACAATCACTTGAGTGATAAAAGTCAATCGCCCAGAAACGAAAAGTTAAGTCTCTGCGGTGAGTTCAATTTAAACTGCACATGATATAAGGATAGGAATGTTATGCAATATGTGGTTTGAAAGCTGCCAGAGTAGTCATTTAAAAAATATTTGAATATCACATAATTTGTTCCACAAATAATATCAGATCATTGACCATATTTTAAACATGGTTTTCTTGTATTTAGGTGCTTGGTGGTCAGGTGGCTCAGTGGCAAGAATCGCCGACTTGCCACAAATAGAACTCTCAACTTTGAATGAGTTGAATGAAATGAAATAGTTATTTGTTAAAGTTAAATGCCATACAATTCAGTTATTGTCCACAAAGGAAAGGTTCTAAATATAATAAAGAGTGAAAAAACAAAAAAAATTTAGGTGCTAATTATGTCAAAAATTTCTATTTAAAATATTCGGCTTTATGAATTAGTTTTACAAAAAAAAAATAGAAAAGTATTGTTGAAATATTCTCTTCTTGCTCATACATGGTTCAAGCTGCGACTGTGTATTTTCTAAATCGATACCCAATCTATCGATATATGAGTGCTTATAGCAATGTCCTGTATGTTGAAAGTGGGTTGTCCTGGGTCGCGGGTCGTGGGTCGCAGTCGCCCGGCAACGGGCTGTCAAACTGAAAAACGCCATAAATTTCACTCGGCTGTCACAGAACGTGCGCTCTACAGCAACAACGAGAAGCAGACTGGGAGAGGTAAAGGAAATGCTGGAGCAGGGGCAGAAACAGAGACAGGGCCAGGGACGGGGACAGGGGCAGAAGCAGGAGGTAGCCGCACAATTGGCACATGCACAATCTGCACACATATGTCATGGTATCTACAGAAATCAGTTGATACTCGTACGATATGTGACTGGGACTGGAGGGTGTTAGTCATTGTCGGGGTGCAGGGTGCAGCTCGGGGTGGGACCCAGATCGTAGTCGGGGGTGGTGATTCTGCTAAGCGGATAACAGAGAGAGCGCGAGCGAGAGTCGTGCCTTTTGGCCAGTCAATTTACTGGAGCGGCTTATGGGTCGGCTATGCAAATATGAGGATGTGGCAATTGCCACCTTGCCACAGGCCGCAGGATAAACCCTCGCGAGCAAACAAAAAAGCGCAACACGCGACGCAACAAAGAGCGAAAAAGGACGAGCGAAAGGAGCGAAAGGATGCGGAGCACGCGCAATGTTATCCTTTCGATGTTATCCTTTATAGATGGGCATGCGAGAGTTTATGCAACAATATCCAAGTGAAAGCCTTGCATCAAGCCCTTGCTTGGTCTGTACTATGGACTATGGCGAATACCTTGACGATTCCTGGAACAACTGGCAACGGCTATGATGTCGGGAGAAATTTTTAAGGAATTTGCTGCTGCCTGGCGACAGTAAACGGACAAACGGGCCAGGAAAAGCCTTTTGTGCGAAGCGTTTTAGCAACAGTTTACAATTTACAGTTCTGTTTATGTCTTTATGATTATTGCAATTAGAGGAGAGCGACAACATACGCTGTCTCGCTCCTGCTCCTACAGGGCCCGACTTAATTACGGGCCTGTGGGACGTCCTGCGCACGTCTCAAGGCATCTCAAGGACATTGGGCTGGAATCAGGGGAAATGCTCGGGCGGATAACTCGGCAAACTCGCGATGATAATGGGCGCGATGGGTAGGTAATAAGCAGCACAGCAGGTAGGCCTCGTTCGGATAACTTGGCCATCGGATAAACGCATCGCAGCGCAAAATTACCCCTGCGAGTCATATAGGTACTGCTGCAAGGTCCTGGAGGGGAAGTGCGCGCTCAGCATGTGTCAAAGTGTCATGCGCAGGGATATTTATGCGCTATGACGACGAGCGTGTGCCGTGCATCAGCGAGGACGCGACCGAGGACGAGGACTATATATTAGGCAGGATCAGAGAGCAGAGCAGCTCATTCGCAAACGCAACAGCGTCGCGTACACATCACAGGACAACGCAGGACACAACGAAGAGAACACACGAAATGGCAGCCACCAACACTCACAGTCATTACTACGCAGACAGCATGTACAACATGTACCACCACCACGCCACCACCGCCATGCCACCCACATACTACGACAACAGCCACAGCAGCAGCAGCAACTACTATCAGGCCAACTCCTGGCAGACAGCGAACTACCAGGCCAGCAGCTATCCACAGTACGGCCAGGAGAGCTACAGTGACAGCTGTTACTACTCCAGCTACCAGGAGCTGATGCCCCAACCCGCTGCAGTTGACGCACTGCCTCAGTATCAGGCTCCCGTCGAGACTACAGCATCTGTCGAGACTCCAGCTCCAACTGCTGCTCCCGCTCCCGTGAAGAGCAGGAAGCGCAAGGCAGAGGACACAGCCGCGGACATCATTGCCGCCGTCGAGGAGCGTCCCAGCACACTGCGCGCCCTGCTCACGAATCCCGTGAAGAAGCTGAAGTACACACCCGACTATTTCTACACAACCTTCGAGCCTTCTTCGGCCGTGAAGAAGGAGTCCGGCAAGAGCAGCTCCACTGGGGAGCAGTCGCCCTGCTACGAGCAGGACTACGCGGTGCCCACCCCGTCCACCCAACAGACCCACATGTCGCCCCAGCGCAGCAGCAGCGAGGATGTCGACTATCTGGACGTCTATTCGCCTCGCAAGCAAGCCACGCCTGCAACCCCCGCCACACCCGCAACCCCCGCCTCCCTGGTCGGCATCAGCACGCCACCCCAATCGCCGCTGGCCGAGAAGGCTGTCAATCAGCAGCAGCAGCAACATGAGATCAATCATCGCATTGTGACAGCTGCCAACGCCAGCAACGAATTCAATTGGTCGCACATTGAGGAGACACTCGCATCAGGTAGGCATCGATCTCTTTCTCTCTCACTCACTCACTCTCTCTCTTTTACGCACTCACTACTTGAGCTGTTGCTAATTATTTACTTGTCTTCTTCTATTCTTCAGATTGCAAAGACTCCAAACGCACCCGCCAAACCTATTCCCGCTACCAGACCCTCGAGCTGGAGAAGGAGTTCCACTTCAATCGCTACATCACCCGCCGTCGCCGTGTGGACATCGCCCACGCTCTGGGTCTGACCGAGCGCCAGATCAAGATCTGGTTCCAGAATCGACGCATGAAGTCCAAGAAGGATCGCACCCTGGAAGCCTCGCCCGAGCACTGCACCAGCTCGGGCTATGGCTCGTTGATGCCTCCTCTGGATGCCACCAGCAGTGTGTCGCCACAGTCCCTTCCACAGCCACAGTCGGTCATGCCTTATGCAGCGTATCCCGCCTATTTGGCCAGCTCACAGCAGAGCTATGATTACCCGCAGCAGTCGCCGCCACTGCCTCTGTCGCTGTCGCTGCCGCCGCCGCCGCACTTTGGCCAGCAGTACGAGGCGCAGTACACACCGCAATATCATCAACAGACGCAGCAGCAGCAGTGCAGCTACCAGCAACAACAACAGCAGGAACTGAGCACCTCCAACCAAGCGCTCTATCATCTGCCTCTGCCCTAAACGAGCACACATGCACACATACATAAACAGACACACACACAACCGGAACAAACGCGCCAAACACTCTCGACCATTTGCCGGTGACACGCAAATGTCTAACGAGATGCTGAGAAGTCGCAGTCGCGGTCGCCGTCGAAGTCGACGCACAAGCAACGCACACTCCCTACGGTGCCCAGGACATGGGCATAGGACGAGTGTGCGATGTGCTTGGAGGGAGGCGACTCCTTGCAGAGAGACAGCGACCAACAACAACAACAACCTCAGAGTTTGCCAATCTCTGAACTCGAAACCCAGTGGCTGGCCATGGGTGGCTCGTTGACCGTTGCCCGGAGAGCTCGATTATCACGGTCCTCGTTCTTAAACTGATCTGTGGCCGGGCATCGATAATAACCACAACTCAACTTGGAGACTGAAAATGTTTTGTTAAGCGAATGTACATATATTTTATACAACATTTCTATTTCGATAAAACTATTACATAATATTTATTAAAATACTTAAATAGAGCTTAATTCATTAAGTAATTTACAAACCAACTTGTTTTCTTCATCTCGAATAACTTTTAAGGATTTTCTTCTATACCCTAGCAAAAACTAAGGCTGAGGACCTCAAAAGATTAATTTTATTACATTCAGTATTTATTAAAAGTAGGAAAAAATGGTTTTGTGCTTGAATTACCTCCAACTATTCAGAGATTTCCAAAATTCCTATCGGTATTATATTGAACATTTCTTTACTGAAAATACTAAACTTAATCGTATTTACTACTTTAAAGAATGCTATAAGGTAAATTATTATTATTTTTTTCACATTTTTCAAAGTAAGAGAATGTGTCTCTTGCAACCTAAAAAGATAGTCTGGAATATCGGTTAACTTACTATTTGCAACACAATTTTGAAATATATATCTCCTTTTTGACTTTACCTTCTTTATGGATCATTAAGAACAAAACCACCCGAAAATAAACGTTTAAGCCAAAAGACAAACGATTTGATATCAACTCTAAATTCGAGCAGCTGCAATTCAATGCTCCCCTCTTTGAATCTCCCTTCTCCCCGGGCCGTTGAATTTTCTATAAAATGCACTATTTTCGCAATAGAAAAACGTCACATTTTGGTCGACTTTTGGGTTCTACCCACCACCACCACCACTGTCGCAACGGGAATGGGATGAGGAAGAGCAGCCTCGCCGCCTTTCGTTGTTTGCTCGTCTATAGAACTGAGACATTGATTGGTCATTTTTCATTCTCTCTCCATGACAGTTATCGGTAACGCAACCGAGAAACCATGTGCAATACCATTTGCCAGACTGCATTTATCCGACTCATTAGATCAAAGTGGACACTGTATAACTGCACAGCTTGGATAGAATTTAAGTACTCGCAGATTTTTTTAGAGATTCTTAACTGAAATTTATACCTTGCTTTTCTTCCAAATTGTAGTGTGTTGTGAAAACATTATTTATGTTATGATTGGGTGTAATTAGCTTATTTTCCATAGTTAAACATATAACTTTACAATTAAATATATGTATATGAACTAATATGCTATGCTTAATATAAAATTGACTTTTTTCTTTCCAGCATTTTTTATACCTTGACTAACTCATATGGTAATATTTTGCAATAATACTTAAGGGAGAATTTTCCGCTAAAATGACCTTTGGCTAACATAACTGCTAACTCCTTTTTTATGCGTATTTTAAAAAAAAACAATTCTGAGAGTTTGTTTTTGTGGGTGGTAGATTTTTTACAACTTCTTGGTGAGTGGTAAAAGGTTTACGTGCAAGTTGCGAAAGAGTTACGTTAACTCTACGATGTCCTTCGGGGAAGTGAAGTCATTTTATTTGCGATTCGTTTTTAATGAAAAACCAAAGGTCGCTCTTAACTCATTCGCGGACCATAAACTGTGCAGACGAACGGATTGGCAAGGCAAGGCGAGGATAGAAGGACATAATGGAAGATTCGCGGAATGTTCATTGTGGGCGTTAGCGTCTGAGGATGTTAAGGATGCAGTCAAGGTTGCAAAGTCAATCCTTTAGCGTAATCCTTTAAATAGTCAAAATAAAGCCCGCCTTTGTCCAAACAATTGTGCAGAACTGTTCACTCCTTTGCCTATCTCTCGATTCGCACTACGAATAGGCGTTCTATTGTGTCCACTTTGCCCAAAACACGGTACCTGCCCCTACCTCAGTTCCAGCTTCAGCCTTTGCCTGCGAATAACGATCGTAAAATTATCCTTTCGCAAACACGAGCACAGAACCCGTACAATTTCGCAAAAGGACGACCGTCTACCGGGCGAAGGAGTTACAAAGTCATAAAAACAAAACACCTTTGTCTGCCATTGTCGGTTGGCGAATTATCCTTTCTGCACCGCTGCCGTTGCCGTTGCCGCTGTCTCTGATGCATCCTTAATCCGCATGTTTACAGCCAATCCGCCCACCTCGACAGATTCGCAAATGACAACAGCCTGTTAACTCTTAACTGGAAGGGATTAAATTACATTATCCTTATGTTTAAGATAAACACAAACAGCAGAACTCCCCCGATGACTTCGAAATTAACTTTCACGATAATCTGGAAACTGGGTGGAACCGAATCACTTTTAATAGTCCAAACAAAACTGACTAATCCTTTTAAAACATTCAGTTTATTATCGACTCAGTGAGATGGGCTTTAATCTGGAAGATGCTGAAGATTCCTTGTCTTTGCTTAGACAAAGATCATATTATGATCTTCAAAATTTTAAAAGCTTATGGAATAATTTTTTAGGTCGATTGTTAGAACCGATATTAATACAAATTGATTATTTATCTCTCTAACTTGATAGGCTGACTTCCTTTAAAACGAAAATCATTATCTTATATATTCTTGGCTAACAGTCTCAATGTTTTTAACTTTTTAACTTATAATTTCGATATAGCAGTTTAAAGTTAGATTTAACCAACAACTTTTCAGTTATCAACGATAATCAGTGTTTAGTGGCGAGTTGATTTTCCATTCCCACAGTCTATGCCAATTTTAGCTAGATCAACGGAGCAACAGGTTTCCAGAAGTTCATGAGGCACATGTAAGGTCAATTATCCGTCCGGACAGGCGATTGAGTTAAGTTAAGCATGTGCTCCCCCAGTGAGGTCACGGTCGCGGCTGTGCCCTTTGTTGTGATTAGCTCTTTCGTCGCTATATTTATGGCGCTCCAAAAAGCAATTAATTGTGACCCAAATCAACAATTTCCGAATGGTTGGCAACACTCTCTCGGCCTGGTCTAATGGCCCGGCAAATGTGTCCGATCGTCGCAAGTAAAACGGCAAAAGAGCGTGTGAGCAGGCGGTGTTGGCGGTGGTGTTGGTGGTGGTGGCGCTGACTGCACATGAGTTATGGCCACAACGGACAAATGTCGCTTTAAATGCTCCATTGGCATGCATAAATTTCGGGTTACAAGCCCAGTCGTCGTCATTGTCGTCGTCGTTCCACAGAATCCCAGTCTCAGCCAGATGAAATCAGCGCCAAAAGGCGGCTAGATCAGTGCGCCAAAGTCAAAGCCGCCAACTGCGATACGACTAGATCCCCCAACTAGCCAAAACATTAATATGTTAATGCGCAGATCAGGCTGCGGCTCAGACGGTGGCTACGGCAGGGAAAGGGGAGCGAGGAACGGAGGACGGTGGCTATAACAACGACAACCGCCACCGTCCGCGGCGATTTATGAGTTCAGCAAATGCTTTATGGTGTGTCGCTTTGACTAATTTATCTGGCTGGGCCACAAATTTATTGTTAATTTATGATTAAGCTGATTGTGTTCGAAAAAGGTTTCTATTCCTTCTTCTACATGCTCTTCTTCTACTTTTCCATCTCTTCCTCATCATCATCATCCTTGTCAGGCACTGCAATAATTATATTTTGGAATTTGCATGTTATTTTTTAGCAATAACCTTGTTTGTTGATAAATAAATCTTCTATTTTTACATACATTATGATGTATTATGAAATATTAAAAAGAATAAACTAAAATTCATCGAAATTAAAACATGAGGCCATTAACCACAAAAGTCACACGGTAAATTTCAGATAAACACTTTTATTGTATAAACAATGAACAATGAACAATGAACAATGAACAATTGTTAACTGACCAAGAAATAAACTGACCTGCGTAGTTTTTGTCTAGATTATGAATACCGTGTTATTGAATTCTTAGCTTATATTGAAATTTGTCCTTTAACAGGTAAATATTTGTAGCATATTATAGTTTCCTTACTTCAGCTTTGCTTAAAAAAACTCATTTTGGTTGAAAACAAATACGAAAGTTGTTATAATAGTTATGTTAAAATGATAACATCATGCTACTTTTACAAACAAATTCTTACAGCAAAATAACGCTTTTTTCGCAAGTTATATTCATATGAATACTTAGCTTCAATTAGTTTACATTGGATATTTATAGACACAGTTGTGCCATGTACGATATAATTTAAATTCTCTAGAAAGAAAATTTTGAACGTATAGTAGAACTTCCATAACTATATAACTATAACTCGAATTTCTCTCTTACTCAATCTAAATGTGTGCCAGTAAAATTAATAAACTCTATAAGTCAATAATCTCCATAACTCGAACCTTTTCTTTCGATAATGGTGATTCGAGTTAGTGAAGTTCGACTGTACATATATATATAATTTCATTTTATTTTTTTTAACTTTAATATTCACTGTTATTTACAATTTTTTAAAATTTTGTTGTTCATGTTTAATTTAATTTTATATTGTTGTATCGGCTACTTTTAGCCTAATAGTAAATAAATAATTATTGCGATGAAAAAACTTCTCAGTTTATTCCAAAAGTTTATGCAGAGTATCTATAAGTCAATCACTCCCAACTGCAGTGTTCTCACTTGATTTTTTTTCACGAATTTCGGAACTGCCTGCAATATGCGTTTTGCACTTTGTTCGTGTAAGACATTTTGACCCGAGCTGGGGTTATTAAAAGGCATAATTGAATTTCTTGCAAACAGTTGTTTGTTTGTGAAAGATGTGGCCTGAACATGCAAAACGACAAGACAACAGCGGTCGGGGGAAAGGGGAGCTCAGGCCCTGGATCCGGCTGGCGCTGAAATTTTGAAAGTATGAAAAAAGCAATTAAAACTGAAATAATGAATTCTTTCTTTGCAGTTTGCCATGTTTCTGTCTGTCGTCCGTTGTCTGTTCCGGGCGGGCCTAGGCTTGGAGCGTGCTCTGGTTGGCTGACTTGGGTGAAGGGATCGGCATTGGAATCGACCTCGGAGCGGAGCGGAGCTGCTTGGGCTGATTAGCATGAGACGTAACAGTTTTTAATTGCAGCCACATTTGACGGCCCGTCGCAATATGCCAAAAACGAGCACTTATCTCGCCATCAGAAAGTTGAAAAACTTTTACTCCCCTCCCTCTCTCTTTTCAAAAACCCCACATTTTTTTAATAACAATCATAAAAGTTGTTGCACAAATGTTTTCCATTTTGTCAGACGCTTGGTGATTAGCTAAAAAAGAAATTTTTAATATTCAGTTGGGAGGGTAGGGCTTGGTTACATATCGATAAAAAAGTAACAAATTATTTTTAGTATTTTCAAATAAAGAAACCCTAAATTAGTTTTTACTTAAGCCAAAATAACAGTCAAGCCTTTACAATACTATTAAATACAGAAGAACTTCCATAACTCGAACTAAATTAAGTGGCAAAGCGCATACTAAACTTAACAAAAAAGCTTCCATAAGTCGAAGTCTCCATAATTCGAACTTTTTTCTTGGATAATGGTGATTCGAGTTATTAATGTATTATTAATTATTTTTGTATTCCATTTCAAATAGAAATATCCTTAGATCTGCGAGTTTCTAAATATTTCATATTATATTTGACCTATTTTTCGGGCATGTTTTTCCGTCAATTAGACACATACACATATGTATGTGTGTATATCTCTGTATGTTTGGGCATAGGTGTGTGTGAGCGTCGGGTCATTAATTTCGATCATGCCCAAATATGTGTCAGTCAGAGAGTTGCCACCCAACCAGTTCGTCGCCCAGCCACGTCAAAGTTTCCATTTACAATCAACCCAGCCTATACACACACACACACACATTCACATAGGCTGCATACTATATTCAAATTAGGCAAGGCGCCATTCTCAACCCCAAAGCAAGCACTCAAAAATCTCGTTCCCTTTTCATTCCTTTCCTTGCCGGAACCAGAGCTCTGTCCGCCTCAGCTGTTTTGGACCAAGAGGGGGCTGCACATGTGCCGAGGTGTGTGTGTGGAGGAATTTTCTAATTTATTTTTTAGCAAATGGTTCAAGGCCCTTCATGTTTTACATTTCAAGTTCGAGTTTTGCCGGCGCCAAACAAATTGTTAATGGAAATTCACGCGTTTCGAATTATTGATTTTCAGACACACCAAAAAACTTTTCCTCTTTCACTGCCTCTCGACACACAATTGACAGTTGAATTGCACAAATTGAGACGAGTGACGATTAATGGCCAAGGTCGATGCTAAGTTTGACAGCTCGTTGAGTGAAAAGACTCAAGAGGTTACATAAACTGTTATTATTTTTAGAGCTCTGTTTAAATTTAGACATGTTTTACTTTAATGCGAGTTAGAAAACGTCTCTTAAAGGGCTGCTGCAGCGACATCTGGCAGCGTTAAGCGGCAGGGAGGAAAATGATACAGTTTTCCATTCCAGTTGGAGTTTTCCTTATATAATTTTGCCAGTTTTCCAATTAGTTGCGATTGCAAATGGAAATGTGCAATTTTCTCTAGACACAAACCTAGCTGCATTCAGCAGATTTTCCAGCGAATGGTCAAGCAGTGCAGCTTACACTGCTTGCAAAAATACATTAACGTTTGCACTGCTTGCTTTAGAAAAGAACATTTATGTACGCTGCAAAAAAAATAAATCTATAAAATCAAGTTAACCTTTAATCTTAAGTCAGAAACATAAATATGAGAAATTAATACATTTTATTGAATGACATAAAGACTCGGAAAGTTTAAAAATAGTAATCACATCTTTAGTTTTTTGCCTTTCCATAACTGCTTTGAATGTAAAATAATAAGTGAATTTTGTGGAAGATATTATAAATAAATGTGATGTTAATAAGCAAATATCGCAATGTAGATTTAAGCATTAATAAAACGTTGAAAGTGAAAAAGAGATGGGATATTGTGAATAGGAACTTTTCGAACATTTATTTTCACTATTTCGAATTTCTAGGTAAAATATTTAATGATTATCTTATTATAGTTTTGTCTAAATTTTGTAATATATTTATATATCAATAAATATCAATTAGAAATACATATCAATTTAAGATGCACTAAAATAATAAACAAGGAATTAATCAATAATATTTATAAAAGAATTCGTTAAGCTAGATGTTAAACTTTAATATCTGCAATTTTTTTTACTAAAGTTGACCATTTTCTTCCCAACCTGTCCAGGACACTGCCCTGTCGTCCGTGACCAAGGGATTTAGAGCCAAATACCTCGTTCAGATGGTGATTTAAAGGCTAGACTCAGATTCGCATTCATTTAATGCGACCTTGATGAGGTGAACTAATTAATACTGCTCTGATTAGCAGCGGCAGAAGGAACTCGACCAGCACCATCGGAAAAGCAACTCGGGTCTGTCCAGAGTGAGGCACATGCAGAGTTTTCCCATATACAAGTGACTGCCACATTGTTCACACGCATAATGTGGGCAGAAGGATTTGGCGGCGCGCCGCAGGACGATAATGAACACAAATGAGCAGAGCGAAAGGAGTTTTTGCCAATGCTCACGAAATGGAAATGGCAAACATTTGCCGAAAACCAAATATATGTATAGAACAATGGCGAATACCGGCGGACCTGTTGGTCCTGTTTGGTCCTACTGTTGTTGCTGCAGAAGGACACGACCTTGGCGCAATGGCTCAAGAGCAAAGCCAGTCAGGCATTTATAGAATTCGGCTGCATATCTTTTGTTGCAATCTGATTGATTGCTGTCATGCGGATGGCAAAAAAACCCCTCACAGGGATTAGGGGACAGGAGTTAGGGGCTGAGAGCAGCTGCCAAATGGCTTCCTTAGACTGCGACGCCATCTTAAATTTCCTCATTTGAAATTAAATTTTTCAGTAGAATTTAATGCTTTAAAGTGTCCTTTACAACAATTTAGAGGTGGAGCCACTTTCCTTTTTGCCCCGGCAAATTAATCAACAATGAGGCTGCTCGCCCAGGACATGCGCAACAGTCCTGCATGACTCGGAGCAGTAGCCAAAGTGAGAAGGATATAGATGGAGAGCTTTCGCAGCGAAAGCTTCGTTATCTGGCTGGCCACATGCTGCATATAGAGTGTGTGTACATAACATAAGGAAATGTATGTGATGCCACAAGCAAATCAAAATGGCGTTTCAGCCAGAATACTCAGACTGAGACTAGCATTCGTATTCTCATTTGAATGCCGTCTTGCCGCCTCTAATGATGGACACAGCCAGCAAGTCGCGTGTCGCTTTAGCTCAGCTGTTGTCCTTGCAACAACAACTGCGCCTAATGACAACCCTCCTCCTCCTCCTCCAGCTTCAGCTCCCGCTCAGCTTGGCCGCCATCTTGACGACTAAGTAGCTCATCGGCTGACAGCTGAGTCGCGTTTATCATAATCAAATGTGGATGGACTCTGGCTGCCACAGACAGCGGCACTGACACTGAACTGACACTGACACTGGGGCAAGCACTGAGCCATCAGTTGCAACAGCAAACAATTTAAAAGAGCAGAAAAATTGGTAAATTAATTTAAATTGTCTTTTGATGTAAATGCATCTTTCAATGCATCGCCAACAGCAAACAGCAGCATCAACACTCAGAAAATGGAGAAGGAAATGTATTTAATAACACAGAAAATATAAAACAGTCCATACGGTTTATAAAAGATTTAATGAGTACACTTGCTTAGAAGCTACTGAACAAAATTGTAATGTTACAAAATATTTAAAGCAAATGTGAATGCCTTTTTATCCAATTTTTCTACTTCTTTTAACTATCCACATTAAAACATTCATATTATTTTTTTAGCTTTATTCTAACTATGAAGAATTTTCTAAGAAATTCTTCTGCATTAATATCAATTAAATTAAATTACATCGAACATATAGTTTCTTCAAGTGTACTTCAAAACTTAAGAGTATGTGCTCCAGATTTGTCTTTTAGTTATCGTTTGCTCTAAGTAGCTGCAACTTTAGCGTTGTGTGTTTGTCCTAAATGGCGTACATTTGTCAAATGCCACTAGAAGCTACTGCCCCTCTTCCCCAGCCTTGCTCTTCCCCCTCTTTCTCTCCTATTTGAGATGCAGCCTGTCTTAGCTGGTTCAACGAGTGCGTGAAGAACTCAAATGGCAAGGTATTAACGAATTGTCGTGAGCTGCTGAGGATGTGGCATTGGAATTGACCATTTTTCTTGGGTCGATGGCACTGAGTTTAATTGAAAACTGCTGCAGTTTCGTTGCAAGTGGCATGTTGCACGTTGCACACAGCAGTTCTATGCCCACATTTAATTTGAAAATTCCTCTAGTTACTTACTTTTTGTTGTTATACAGCATCAAAAACAAAACTACAAACGCTGCTGATTGTTTCATATTAAAAGCGTGTGTGCAACAGCAACAACAACAAGAAAACAAGAACAGCTTCAATATTAACAACATGCGAGCGATGATGAAAAATCGCCTGCAACATGTTGGATGCTGCTGGGCTGAGGCTGACTCTATATACAGCTCCATCCCATCCCCTCCCATCCACGTCTTCTACTCCGACACCGATTCCGGCTCTGACTCTGACTGCCCGCTGGCAGCCCCGACATCAACTCCAATTACAGAAGTACACGCAGGCGTCTCTCTTATGATTCCTAGTTTTTCTTTTCATTTTTTACATTTTTAATATGGGTTCCCTCATGTCGTGCGGGCTGAATAAAAAAACATACGACAACAACAACGATGGGGATTTTGGTACCATCTGGAAAACAAGTATTGGAAGTAACAAAGCTGACTTAGAAATCGTATTTTAACAGATAATGATAAATTAATTTTACAGTGAAGATAGCTAAATTTTGTGTTATATGATCGAGATTTCTAATGTAAGTTCAATATTTCTATTCATCTTTAAGCTTTAGCTTTAAATTATATGTGCTCCTTTCTATAATTTTGTATGTTCTTTGATAAAACTATATATTTCATTTAAATATTTTTATATTTTAAAATTAACATTTTATAAAAAAAATATATTGTTATTCTGTGATTTATACCGAATGAATCAAAGTATATTTGTATGAATTGTGAATGAGAAATGTATAAATAATAACTATGCATAGCTAAGATCCCCAATTTAGAATTAAGTAAATACACTTAATATTGGCAGTAAAATCCATTGAATAAAAACTTTTGTTATTAAAAAAAGTACAAAAAAATAATGAAATAAAGTTTAAAACAAAGTAATTGAAATGATTACTTTAAGGAAGTCAACCAGCAGAATGCTATATTTTGTTTTGTTAGTCGATACACAAAATTTGTCTTTAAAAATGCAAATTTAAAAATCACAAAAAAATTAATATTTATATATGTTTTTCTTGTTTTGTTCGTTTGGAATTTGGTAGCAAATCCGAAATTGATTTTTAATTAAGGCATTTAGCCAAACAACTCAGAGACTCAGAGTCAATGTCAGACCCTGCCCAAAAGCCGAAAGCTGAAGCGTAACCTGAAACCGAATGAATCATGAATCATGAGAAGCTCACGATGTCGCCAAGCAATGTGATCAATAAATTTAAATTCAGTTTAAGATTCAGATTCCGATTTCGAGTGCAAACGAGCTTATTTTAAAGAGATGCAAACAAACCAAAACTTGGAACAAGGTAGAATTCCGAAATAAAACTCATTTGTCGCTTGGGTTTTTGGCGACTTTCTGTTTACAGTGCAAGCTGTAAAATTTCGAACGCAGCCAATAAAAATGGAAATGATGGCGCACAAAGAACGAAACGTTTATAAAATAATAATGCGAAATAATAATGTGACGGTGATTTAGCGGAACAGCGCCACGATTGAATACAAATAAAGTGCCTGGAACTGGGCGGGGAATATAGGATTGAGGATTGGAGATTGGCATTGGGGTTACTTGCGGGGTAGCGGGACGTACTAATCTAGGATGATTTCAGCCTAATCTGGAGCAAAAAACAACAAAGCATCTGGGTGCAAGGGAAGGCGACGACGCTGACGTTGACGGTGACGTTGACGTTGACGTTGAGTGGCAGGCAATCATCTGCCTCGTCCAGCGTCCAACTACCTGTTTCTCTGCTGTTTCTCTTTGCCATCTGAGGCAGCCGTGTGGAGCCGCCGCCATAGGCCGTTGGTCCAGGCCATGCGGCACCCCCTGAAGCATAAATCAAAGCTGGAGGCGTGGCCTAACTGCAGTGCGAGCGAGCGCGACTGATTTTCGAACATGCGCACACTGAGTGCATCTCGTTTGCGCACGCAGCGAGCAGCCTGAATGATTTACAGTTTTCGAACACACATACACACACACACACTGCTCACACACTCACTTCGACTCGGACTCCACAGTGTAAGTCTCTTGCTCTGTCAAACGTGAATCGAACGTGGCGCACTCAAGTACGCCAGCTGCGCGCTCGGTAACCGGTTAACTGTTAAACTAACTGTTACTTTTGTTACTTACACACTGAAAATATTCGTGTAACGCGAGGTGCAATCCAACCGATTCGGTTCAATCAATCAGACAGCCCACTGAGCTTTCAGGCGACGGCAAAACCACACACAACTTAAAGTGTTATGGAATATTCTGTGAGATTATACAAATATAATTTAAATATCTACTAATCAACGGATAACTTAGTGGAACTCAGGCCCAAGGATACATGCAATATTGGAAAAAATAAATTCGTTATTTCTTCATCACAAGTGGAGCTGTAAAGCTTTAAAAATGCCAATGCAATTGGAGAATGTTACGACAATTGAGTAAACTAATCAAATCAATCAAGTGCTGAAAGGTGTATTCAATACATATTCACAAGTTCTTGAGTGTAGTTGAAACATCTTAGAAAACACACACGCTCAGTGAAGTGCTATCTTTAATTTTATAACACAGCAAAAACACTTTGGATTGGATTTCAAAACAAAAAACCTATAGGTAAGTCTCAGCATCTATTCGTAATTAAATTTCTTGCCATCTCTGCGGAATAAGCTGAATGGGGGAATTTTTAACAAGTGCATTTCTTAATATAATAATTAGACAGGGCAATAGGAAATAAACAACAAAGTTGTATAAAAAAAGGATAAATATTTACACTTTGAATCACCATAAATCTTACTAAAATTTGCTTCCTTATTAAACGTTTTGCAAGGGTTAAATTGTCTTAAAATAGCTTGAAACTAATGTTTTAGCACCTTTAAAAATTTGGTTTTGTTTGCCGCATAAACTTTTCAGCAAACTAAACTTTCTCACTGTTATCAAACTTTTTCGGCTACTCACACACAAACACTCATGCACGTAAGTTTTGGTCCCGGTTTCGAAATTCGAATATTTATTATTTCAAGCGATCCCAGCTCATCGTGTATGTGAGACACACGGACAGTGTATGTGAGATCAATAAGAATTTTTCGAATAGAATGAGTTCGCACTCGGAGAGCGTAAGCATTCGAACATGCTCTCTTTCGAACTCGCACGTATACGAAGCACCGCTCACACACACACACACGAACTCTCACTCACACGTATTCGCGGCAGCACATTTCTGCGTCCGCAAAGGTAAAAACAGAAGGGCAATGACAATGTGTGCGAGTGAGACAGCAGGCAACCGCATTAAATGCTGTCTGACTGCTCTAACACGCATGGCCAGCTCGAATTTATTTTTTGTTCATTTTCATCGCGAGTGTTTAATGAATGCACTCGAATGAATGTGTGTTTGCCACTGCCATGGCATAGCGGTATGCGTGTGTGTGTGAGAGGGTGTGTGTGTGTGTGTCTGTGAGTTTACTTGCTCGTACTCGCAGCTACAATTGGCGGCGCTGGCGCTGCGCGTAGCATGAGTTTTTTATTGATGCTCAGATATTTGAATTATGCCCGAGCAGTCAAAGTGAGACATTGGCGCTTCGAGCACGTATTCGCGGATACATTCATTCGAAAACAGAAACAGAGACAGAATCCGAAACCGAAACTTTGGCCCTAGCTAAAAACAATCCATCAATCCGTCATAGCAGACGCGCTCGCTCCGCGAATCGTGCGGCGTTCAGTGTATGAGATACAATAACAATATCGCGCATCCGTTGGATACAAATACAGATAAAGCTTCAGATACTTTGCACGACGCTCAGTGCTGACTTTGAACGATAATAACGAAAGATGGATGGGCAGCTAAGTGTTTTCAGTGCCAGTGTTTTCATCGATGACGTTTAAAGTATTCATACATTCGCGCTGATGGATACCATAAAATCGGCGTGAACTCAACTCGCAGATGCAAGTAACGTCAACGCGAATCGCAGACTCCTAATGAGATACAATCGCTATAATCGATCCCAACTAGAACTGTGACAAATCGTGTGCCTGCCCGTTGCGGCTAATTACGGCTGAAAATCCGCCAAAAGTCAAGTGAAATCACAGGTAGAATCGCCAACCCCGTTACGCCTCAGGATGCTAACGGATTAACTTGAAAATATGCGGGCTCAAATGGTGCTGGCAATTAGCTAAAGGCCATCTCAAAGTGATCGGAAATTGTTTCCGTATTTAACGACGGATAACTATAAAATCGTAAATTGACAAAAACATTTTCATTTTGTTAAGTGAACAACGTTCAAAGCGATTCCACTTGTTTAACACAAAATAACAATTACCGTCGGCTAAAATTTGTTATAGTGAATGCAATTCGCGGCCGGAAAATTAATTAAACTGTGAAAAAAATACTTAGGTAAAATGCACATAAATAAATTTCATTAGAAATTTATAAAAATTGTGTAAACAACTTTACCCGAAATTTCCAAATTGAGAAATTAGATATTTGGCAAATTTTTTTACATCATTTTTTAATTTTTTATCTCTAATAAAAAGTATCGGAAAGTGATTCTATTACATCCTTCTGAATACTTTTATTGGATAAAACTTGTCTACTATATGAAAGGATATGGATTGTTATTCACAAATAAAGATATCAGAATTTTAGTTTTAAGAGTTTTGAAAAGAACACAAATAAATATATGTAGCTAAATTTACCTAGAGTTCATATTTACAAAGATATCTTCTCAGCAATTAAAGAAAGTAACAGATAAAAATGAGTTTAACTTACAGTCAATCATATTAAGCTCTGATTTGAGGAAAATTAAATAAATATATTTAATAAAATTAAAAGAACAACAGTCTTAAAGAAAGCATTAATTTTTAAAAATTTATGAGTTATAATATTTTATAAAAAAAAATTGGTTATATTAGTGTATTTGGACATATGTACATAAATGTATTTATTTAATTTAATAACTAATTGAGATACAAAATATCTTTTAGAAAACTCTGATTTTAATTACTACTTAATTTACTTTACTTAAAAAATAATTTAATTTAGCAATAATTTAATCGTGATATTTTTCCATTTACGTCTGATTTAAGAAACTTTGATCAAATTTGATTGCCAAGATAAGAATATTTTTACTTGATGCCTTGCAACTGTTTAAAATCAACAAATATTATACCTCAACTTAGAAATGTTGGATAAAAATGAACATTTAATATTTTTACATCATTTATGTTGGTACCACATCTTGTAAGAAATATATTTCATAAAATTAAGTCCGATTTTTATATGAATTGCCCCTGAATTATCTCATCTTTTAATCGAAATGATATATTAAATTGAGTTTAGTTTTGAGGCTTCAATTAAATTATGCTACTGGCAATCGAGGTTTCGTTTCTGGCTCTTCCAATTTGCTTTTGTTGTGTTCCATTTTTGTTTTGGATTGCGTGCGCGATATCAAAGCAAAGAATTTTCACTTCATTAAAACGAATGCAGCCGTTTTTGAAATAATTAAGAGCCACAAAGGCGAAATGTCACCGCGAATGAAAAATGCCTAACAAGCAGCCACAGTAATCTACCTACTATTTATTATATACACAGTATAATCTAATACATATGTACCAAGTCTCAAATGTAAATAGTGTGGAAAACCACGGCGTGGTACATAGAAATTGCGTGGCCTGCCTTTGCCCTGCCCATCCCTGGTTACAGTGGCATGTCTTGGCTTGGCTTGTGTCTTGCCTCTTGCCCCTGATCCGACACCATCCGTCCACATGGAATGGAAGTCATGCTGACCCGCTCACTGTGGGCGCAACGAAACTGAATTTTTTATTAAAATGTGACTACAAACTGCGCCTAAGACTGCGACTGAGATGCATTGATATGGAACAGAAACATTGCTCAGAGGGTCCACTGGGCGCCCATGGTGCGCCTAGGCCAATTTTCGCTAGGTACACATGTGGTAGGGAGAATTGGAATTGCCACTTGATGTAGGTCACTTTCATTTGCATTTCCCTCTCTCTCGGAGGGTGGTCGAAGGCAGATCAAAGGGCTCTCAATGGGCTGTTGCATAATGTGTGGACACAAAGGCTGCTGCCCGGCGAGTTAATTGGTCGCACACACACACAGCACACACAGAGCCATCGACTTATATATATTCCAGGTTCCAGGTTCTAGGTTCCAGTTCCGTCTTCAAGTCAAAGTCCTACACTTGAGTTTCTCTTTAGAGTCCCGGCTACTGCAGTTATTGTTTGGCTTGTCAGCGCTTTTATTTATGCCATCATCATTCGCATTTGGCCTGCGCCTGGAGCACACATTCATCATTGGCGTTTTGGGACAGGAAGAGGGCCAAGAGAGTCTTACCCAATTGGGGGGCAATGGGGCTGAAATGTCATGATGATATTTCAGCTTTACTTATTTATATTTATAAATCAAAATACACAGTACCGAAAAAATGTATGAAGCACGCAAACTTTGCCGCGACAACAGCTATAACAACAACAACAACAACAACACAAAACAACTACAATCACTACGATGTGGTTATTGTTGTTTTAGTTGTTGTTGTTACTGGGGAGTCGTTGATCTATTGAGGCGACGGCAGCCATTTGCACAACTTGTATTTGGATGTGTAGGTACAATAAGTGCCGGGACACATTTATTTTGGACTCCATCTCCGACTCCTACTCCATTTAAAGGAGACTTGAGGAGTTGCCAACATTTCATTCTGTCGATTTGTATGCTGATAAACTCGGATTTATTTTTTCATAATATTTTTTGCACATATCTCAAAAATTATACATATTTCCAAATCATGAAATTATACTCGAAAATGATGGTAATACTTTAAAGAATTTGAGGTTTTTTATATAAATTAAGTTTCGAAACTAACGTTAATACTTTAAAAAATTTAACATTAATAAATTCTACATATCTTTCATTCAACTATCACTTGGAGCTTGTTTAAAATTTAAAATCAAACTTATTTTATTAAAAATAATATGAGGCACTGAAAGGTTCTGTAGTGTAGTAAGAAAAACGTAATTTCATAACAATTCTACCTTAATTTTAAAAGATTAAAGCGAAAAAATTCAATTTTTTATTTTAAATTTAAAAATTCAAATTTTGACCCTTTGAATTATTAAATGGCATGGAAAATACTTTAATGTCTGTGGGAATGTTCGGGCAATTATCTCTGTCATTCTCCTTGTCCAGTCATATGAACCAATTAGAGTTTCCAGTGGCCCAAGGAAAACATGTTGCACAATTACGTTGTCCTTGACCCTTGGTAAATATCATTATTTTTGCTTTTGACAGATTTAACTATTACATAACAGATCATAAATTATGTTGTGTTGAAGAGCAAACCGCAAAACCCGAACTACAAGTATTTTGAGTACGTGTCAAAAGGTCAACAATGGCCGCTTGCAGTGAAGATCGGGATCGACAATGGCAGCAAAACTCGAACACCAAATCAAAAACTCATAAAAATTATGAGAGCCTCAACCGCAACAGGCGACAAACGACAACAGACGAGGGTAGCACTAACAAAAGTGTGTATGAGAGAGAGAGAGAGAGAGAGAGAGGAGAAATGACGAGTGAGACAAAGAAAGAGAGAGAGGAAAAAAACAAACCAAATAATAATATTTATGACTACTTTTATGAGGTGCTTACAAATTTTTATGAGTTTTTAATGGGCCCACTTGCATTCGTGTGCGTTTGTCGTTGTTCCTTTTGGCTCATTGTTATTGCCAGACAGCCAGAGTGAAAGAGAGAGCGCGAGAGTGTGCGAGAGAGATGGATGCATGTGAATGAGTGTGACTGCGCGTGCGCAAATACCTTTTCAAATTGTAGCGTCCCTCTGGACGGCATCTCGGGGCCTATGGCAGTTTTTAGAAGCGGCATGTTTACATATACACGAGCTACGCCCATGTTGACAACAAATATTAAAAATTATGATTTATGGCCTGGCCTGGAACCCGACAACAACAAATAACTCGACTTGAAAATCTGTAATGATGACGACAACATCAGGGCGACATTTGTTAAAGAAATAACTGCTTAGGGTTTTGTTCATTTCATAATTAAGAGATGGTTGCCGTTGGATGATGATGAAGTGCTTAGAAATGGATGAATGTGTTAAGTTCTTTTCTTATGTTCAAAGAGAGTTGAGTTAAATTAGTGTTAGATTTGGGATTAGCACGTGATTGATGTTATACATACTGACTTTTGACTGGTATAAATTAGGTATAGTTACCTCCTTAATAACTAGAAGATTCCTAGCTAACATAAGAAAAAATAACAATATTTGAAAGGCTAAATATAGAGCAACATTAAAAAAAAGACATAATAATATAAAAAAAATTAAATTTTTAATCATTTCTAAGAGACTTTTAAGGTAATAAAAAATCCTATGCACAATTAAAGTTTAGAAAACATTAATTGAGTAGCTCGATAGAGATGAGAAATATGTAAGACTAAAGTTGATATGTGATATACATTCTTATCAGTATTTGTACAATTTCTTTGTACTTAAAAGACCAAAGTCAAATATACAATTGAAATGATAACAAAAAAGAAACATTTCTCAATTTAACCTAGGTTAAGTATCGATTATGCAAAAGTTAATCGTCTTAATTACAATATGTTCAAAACCAGTCATAAGGTCGTAAGGACGGGAACTCGAACGTCTGCCATTGTCCTGGAGTTTTGGTGAAAAGTCCCAAAAGAAGGAAAAGGAAACCCTTTTCAGCTGTCGCATTGGGCCCAATTGATTTATGGTGACATTGGCTTGACGATGATGAAGGGACGGGGATCGAGGGCAGACTGAGGATATCTCTAGAGCTGCGCATGTGCAACTCAATTGCTGTTTATTTACCTGTGATGTCGGCGATGTCGAAGCAACAACAATTGGGAAAGAAATTCGTTCTGCGGTTTAAATATCCAACAAAATTTCACTCCCGTTCGTTGGCATATTAAAACTGTTTATACAAAGAGGCCTAAGGCAATCTAAAAAAAAAAGAAAGAAATAAACCGAGGGAAGAGAGAAATGAAATGACGCCGAGACAAAGGAAACTCGCTCAGTTTCATTTTCAGTTTCAGCTTGTTCGCTCCCTCGTCTGGACTGGAAAGATGTCGCTGCCCAAAAGAATTGTCATAATTTATGGCTTTCTTATGAGGCGACAATCAGCCGAAGCAACCGACCAATCTATGGCAATATTTATACACTCACTCTCTCTTTCCACATACTTACACTCATATTTGGAGAGAGAGCCCGCAAATTCGGTTTGCGTTTTCATTATTCATGGATTTAATTAACACCAATTGAACCGCTTGTCGACCGACTCTTTGGAAAACAATTTCCAAACTCGAATTATTTATTGCTTCGGTTTTACTTTATTTTTAAATTTTTAATTTGCCGTTAAGTGATGGATAAATAAACAACAGACGCCGGCAGTTAGATCAACATCTATAAAATTGATTCTTTGTTAGATTAAAGATGCAATTTCCAAGAAGAGAAAAGTATTTTTAAATAAATTAGATTGCAAAGTCCAATCAAGTTTATATTGTGTTGCAGTATCTGTTACTCTTCATTTCAGCAATGATTGAACGCTTGTTCTTAGTGATTGCTACCAGTTTAAGTTGATCTTTTGGCTCAGTTCTATACACAAATGATTTACCAATACCTACTAAGTCAACAGGGTCAATGCTGTTGTCTATCTATCTTTCTAACGTATAATTTCAATAATCGAACTTTGGCTAACAGCTTTGGAGTACGAGTAGTCGACGTACTTACTTATATATATTGCCAATGGGCTAATACAAAATTGAAAAGGTTTCAGCCAAAAATAAAACACCGTTACAATTGCTTTAAACTGCATAATCGCCAATACCCAGGGCCGAATGCGAATTTACAGCGTTTTCAGGAACGTTGCTCATCAAATAAATCTCTGTCGAGCGACGAGCTTTTGCCTGCCCCATGCCCCATGAAGCATGCCCCATGCCCCATGTAGCATGCCCCATGTTGCATGCCAATGCTGCCACCTTGTGCCGCATTACTGTTGGCCAGTTTCTTTCAGATTTTAACTGAGAACCCGTCAGGTTAGGGCCACTTTCGGAGTCAGAGCCAAAGTCAGAGCCGATTTAATTTAAAGCTTCAACTCCTTTCATTTGGACAACATGCTAAAGGGTTAAATTGCCCACTGAATCAAAATTATTGGTTTCATACGAAGACCAACAAGAAGCAGAACAAGAAGAAGAAGAACCAAAATAAGAGAGCAAAATATCTACAGTGGGGGAAAGGAACCTCTACAGGGGTCGTTGCATTGTTTTTGGGCAATGTTTTCTCTTCTTTTCTTATTTTCTTTGTTTTGTTTCTTGTGTTTCTGGTGGGCTTTAAGTTTATCCTGGATTGCCATTTCGGCTTTGAGGCTATTCTGGCCCAGTCGCTGCCTTGTTGCCAAATGTTTTGCAATCGTGGCTGCTTTTGTGACTATCTCCGCTGCAACGAACCCAAAATACAAGTTTTCCCTCTGCCATTCAGCAACAGCAACACTCGACTCGACCAGCTCCGACCGGCAATATCAGCGATGGTGTCCAACTTCTCCAACTTCTTCTTGGGTCTTTGTTTCTCCTCCTCGCAAGTGCAGCACAAGTGTCCAGGCAACGGCAACGAGAGTGGGCGGGTCAGTAGACATTCCAGCCAGTCCCAGTGTCGTGTTGTTGTTGCAACACCGAGTTGCTGTTGTTGTTGTTGCCATTGCGGTTTTCGTGCCACACCAAAATTGCATGCACGTAATGCCAATGCTTAGCCATATCCGCGCCTTCACATCGGATCAAGTGAAATCCAAACAGTTACAGCCCCTCTACCTCTTCTTCCTCCCCCTCTGGCTTCACTCCCCGGAAGAAGCATCCGCAAGTAGTTGGCTGTAGAAATTGGGTTCTTTGCCGCTTCACTATATATAATTCCTATAATTATGTTTATATTATTATAATATAATTTGTACTTCAGGTAATTGGCCAGTATAACATGGGGCTGCATTTAATATAATCATCTATAACAATGGCAACACTCTCGACTTCAAATTTGGTACTACAACCATTGAAAATATTTAGCTTATTTAACTTTTTAGAGCTTACATAGAAATATTGAATGGACATATTTGAATGGACATTAAATATAAGATGATTGTACAAAAAGTGTTCAATTATATAAATTTATTAAATATTTAGATATTTAACGAAGACTAAAAGTAGTCATCAAAAACAAATTATGTAGAATTATCAATTTGGCTTGAAAGTAAGGTACAAAAATGTAACCCCAAATTATATTATAAGCAATTTCAGATTAGAAAGGAAAAAAAGTTCAGACTGTGTTTATTTAAATATTGTTGAATTGATTTAATTGATTTGGAAAATCAATCAGATTAATAGGGGAATAAATAAGGAAGGGAAAATATATCTTAGAAAATAGAAAGGCGTCAGACAATGCCATCTGCTCATAAAGAACAATAGAGAAACCGAAATGATAGTACGTTCTGTATTTTCAAATAAAATTAATTAAATTAAAATTAGAACCTCAATATCGTTATAAGCTTCAGAAGCTGTCACAATACATATCGAATATTCTTTTTTTAATTTCCCATTTACACTCTATCTAAAAAAAACACATTAAGACCTTGCACCACCTAGAAACGAGATCAATTTAATGACTGACTTTTGAATTATGCATAACGTAAGCCAACTTTTATATGGAGCCAAAGCAAATATAAAGTCAGACTAAGACTGCCTGGGCGAACTGAGGCTCCAGCCTCTTCAGAGAAGATCGGGTAATGGGATCTGCACTGGGCGGGGATTAGTGGACTGTAGACTGCACCTAGAGCCAAGTGCAATCTGAGCTGCAGATCAGCTGGCTACGAGTCTGAAGTGCAACTAACCACAGTGTTTGGTTCTGCTCCGTTTCATTTCAGATACCGATCTTCAAAATGGATCCCGACTGCTTCGCCATGTCCTCGTACCAGTTTGTCAACTCGCTCGCCTCGTGCTATCCACAGCAGATGAATCCGCAGCAGAGTCATCCGGGCGCCAATGCCGGCACTGGCAACAGCAGCGGTGGTGCAGGCGGTGCAAACGGTGGCAACTCTGGAGCGGCGACGCCGGGCAGCAATGATTACTTTCCAGCGGCAGCGGCTTACACGCCCAACTTGTATCCGAACACACCGCAGGCGCACTACGCCAACCAGGCGGCCTATGGCCTGGGTGGTGGAGGTGGTGGTGGCGGTGGTGGCGGTGGTGCGCCCGGTGGTGGTCAGTCGGTGGCCAATCCCGATATGGTGGACTACACACAGCTGCAGCCGCAGCGGTTACTATTGCAGCAGCAGCAACAGCAACAGCAGCTCTCACATGCGACGGCTGCCGTTGTGGCACAGCAACAACAGCAGCAGCAGCAACAGTTGCCACAACAGCAGCAACAACTCCCGCAGCAACAACAACAACAGCAACAGCAGTCGAGCATCAGCTGTAAATATGCCAACGATCCGGTAACGCCCGGTGGCAACAGCAACAACAACAATAACAACAATAGCTCAAACAGCAACAACAACAACAACCAATCGCTTGCAAGTCCACAGGATCTCTCCACCCGCGACATCTCCCCGAAGCTGTCGCCCAGCTCCGTCGTGGAGAGCGTCGCCCGCTCCCTCAACAAAGGCGTCCTCGGTGGCAGCCTCGCCGCCGCCGCCGCTGCCGTCAGCCTGAACAACAACAACAACCACAGTGGTGCCGGTGGTGGTGGTGGTGGTGGCAGCGGTGGTGGCGGTCCTGGTCCCGGCAACCTCAACGTCAACGTGCCCATGCACAGTCCGGGCGGCGGCGACTCCGACTCGGAGAGCGACAGCGGCAACGAGGCGGGCAGCAGTCAGAACAGCGGCAATGGCAAAAAGAATCCTCCCCAGATTTATCCATGGATGAAGCGAGTACATCTCGGACAGAGTAAGTACTAATCTGTAGATCTATGCGAATACGGTCAGCCTAATTTGGCATTGACTTTTTTTTTATAAATATATGAAAATATATAATATTTAAGTAAGTTTTAAACTTACTGAAGAGAGAATAGTTTTAGTCCACTCATAATTAATTTTTTAATATAAAATACTATTATTATAGAATATTTAAACATGACTTGAAGTGTCTGGCAACACTAATTTGTAGATGAGAAAATAGTTGAATTCCACTCATAGTTGCCTTTGTTCCAGATTGACCGGAAAAGTAGAGCTATTTTTAGACAGAAATCTAGGGTTGTTTTAATCTAATATAGTCGAATTTCTCTAACTCGAATCGCCATTATTTTAAGAAAGAGTTCGAATTATGGAGACTTCGAACTATAGGATTCTATGTTTTAAATTTATTAAGTTTATTGCCACTTGATTTAGTTCGAGTTAGAGAAAATTCGAGTTATAGAAGTTCGACTTATACTTATATTACAAGGTGGCAACTCTGTGTTCATTTAGCATGAACATATATATTTCCACATAGATACTGATAGGTACCATTATAAAATAAGTGTGAGTAATCGAAATACATATCTCAAAATAAATATTTATTTTCAATACTTTAAATTACAAGTGCTACAATTTTATAGAATTTTGAGTGTGCTTCTGCAAATGTCAGTGATAATTGGCCGAAAGACTTGTTCAAGTGTTGATAATTTGTGATTAGATTCAGATTTCTTAAGTTTTTCAAATTAAATTCTGGCAGAGAACTTTATGAGTTACCTAATTTAATCATTCATTCAGTCAATTGTGAGTACTTGCACTCATTCGAGTCTAAGCGAGTCACTTGTGCTAGAAGAGAAGGAAGCGGGCAAGGGGAAGGGGGAAGGGAAATGGGCTTCCAGCACCAAATTGTCTGGCAAACCGAGCGCGCGGGGCATCTTGTCAAAATACATAAACAATAACAAAATTTCCCTCACACTTACACTTTCCCATTTTTCTTGCGGCGCTGCGTGAAAAACCCGACCGCGAAAATCGCAGCGCGTGAAATTGTAAACAAACGCGATTCCCAAAACACACTCCGGTATCCCCGATACCTCCCCAGTATACCATGCAATCCGGCAATGCCGACAGACTCCCACAATAACTCATAATACCTTTAGATACAGATACATGGACAGATACAGATACAGATACTGCTGCGATTCGGCTTGATATGAATCTCGCACCTCTCGCTCCGTTTATATTTAAATTCTCCAAATTTCATGAAAAATTGTTGTGCCTAATGCTGAACTGGTGCTATGTTATATGGATTCTAAAGATACTACAACCACAACAACAAAAATTGTGAACGAAAAATTGTTGAGCGATTTTTCATCATGTCAGTGATTTTTCTTTAACAGTCCCCGTCCGTGTTCCCTTCCTCTTACTCGCATTGTCATTCTCTCATCTCTCTCTCTCTCTCTCTTTTGTACTTATCTAGCAGCTTTTGTGACCCATTGACAGAGAAACTCCCGACGAGTTCGAGATTGACCCGAGTTATCAGGTGTATAAGTCGACAGACATTTTCTCTTGCCATCAGTCTTTGTCAGCTTGCAGTTTGAGTCGCGGCCTTTTGGCATTTTATTTTCAGAAATAATTAACAATTTTTCGATATTTATTTCTTATGAATTTCTATCGAACGCCTGGCTGTCATCGATCAAACGCCTGACTGCGCTCATTAGCGGGCATGGTTCATAGCCGATTTAGCAGACAGTTGGCAGTTGGCAGTTCTGGCCTGGCTAATTGCAAACAGTTCGAGTATTCAACCTTAATCCCAAGCTTAATAACTTATTAGCAATTCACAAAAGGTATAAAAGGGCACTTGACAAGCCAAAATCACAACATGTCAGCCAATTATCGAGAACTGCATTTGCATTTGTTGTATAACATAAATAAATGCAAACTCAAACAGTGGCAACAACAACAAGCTGGAAAAACGTTTTACGATTTTCCAATTGTGGAAAAACTCGTTTCATGTCAGGCCAATCAATGGGGCATATTGTTATTATTATTTATTGTGTGTATCTGTAACTCATGGCAGCCAATATAACAAAGCGAACAACAGCAGCAAGAACAACAACAACAACAACAAAGAACAAGTGCAAGGCAAACAATCTGAGAAACAAGTGGAGAAAATAATTATAGAGTGGAGAAGTCGAGAGAGAGAATTGCCAAGATGCGTATTACTTGCAGCTTGTATCTGGTAATTGAAGAACATGAATGGAACCCAAATGAGATACACTCATTCAGCCATTTTTAGATGCAGTCGCGAATACATTTGCATATTGCCGCAGTTCGCACATGTATCTTAAGTACATACAGATGTGTGGATATATCTAATGTATAAATCTACTTTTATGCATCGATGAGATTTAATTACATTCCATCAGTTAATGCTGTTTCAGCTGTGTGCAAGAGTACTCGCATTCGAATGAGTATTCATGAATGACCACCGTTTGCCACTGCCAATTAGTGACCGCCCCTCGGTGCGAGTTTAACCAATGTTTACCCACTGAATTGGTTGCCATTGATGCGAGTGGTGTGACGAGTCCCAAGTCAAATTACACGTTGATTGGAGCCACAACTCAAAATGAAAGACATACGATAAAAAACAAATGACTTAACTGCGGTTTCAAGTCAATTCGAATCGAAGAGGTGTGAAAATTTGATCTGGAAATACAACCAAAAAAAGATTCCGTTTCCATTTAACTACTCACAATGGTTTCATGCACTCATTATGCAATCATTGGCCAATTTTGAACCTATCAAGATGACATGCTAAGATACTCGTACTTGTAGAGTCAATAACCTTTTGTATTATATTTGTCTAAATTGGGGTCCAATTATAATCCGATTTCTTATATGGTTTCTTATCGCAGCCGCTCTGTTTATCGTGTACAACTTAATTTTCGAAGGCAAATGTCTTCATTAAATGCCACGATTTGTGTGGTCACAAAACCACCGAAACCCACTCTCTCTCTCTCCCGAGAGAAAGAGAAGCATTTGAGAAGTGTTATTAAAATGGTTTCAAGTGCCAAGCAGCTCAAATTCTAATAATAAAAAAGCGGAGCAGCAACAGGAGCAGAAACAGAAAGATGGAATGGGTTTGGAGGCAGGTAGCTGCATGTAGCTCATGCAACAACAGGCGCTGATTAAAATCCACTAACAACAACAACAACGACACGACAATTACAACAACAGCATGTTAACAATTATGCAAATTTGAGTGCATGTTGCTGGAAGGTGCAACTGGATAAAAACAGCAACAAGAGCAATAATAACAACTACAACAACGTTGATTGCATATAATCACGTCAAGTTTTTCTTTTATTTTTTGTGGCCAGCATATTAAAATGAACTTAAACGCCATCTTCGAGACGCGCCTCAATTAGACGCAGCACGAGAGATCGTCGCCAGGCGAGAACGAGACACCTTCCGATACCCCTATCACCCCTCTCCCACTTTGAGTCCGAGTCTGACTCTGAGTCGAAACTTGTGAATTTGCATTTTGCATCTAGTTATAAAATGTTTTGTCTTAAATGAGCTCAGCGAACAGAAGCTACAGCTACACGGCAATAGATACATCTACATACGCAGATACAGATGTAGATACAAGTACAAATGACAAATAGAGATGCAGATACATTTAAATATCGCATGCAATTTTGTGAAGTTGAGTGCATTTCTCTAATTGACAAGACCAAAGCTGGCGACGTTCCAAAACAATCATCAAAGATCTTTTTGCGCTTCATCGTTCGCCCACAAAGTGAAAGCTAAACGCGTTGCATCTCTGAGATACATTACCTGCAGACTCTAAACTTACGAAATGTCAAATGCTTATTAGATGCCGCAGGCTTGCCACTGCCACATATTCATTCCTCTTGTCCCTTGCCCCTCAGTTCTCATTCCCCATTCAACTACAAATTGTCAATTTAATAAATTTGTGAAGCGCGCCGCAAAATACGAGAACTGGCGGTGGTCGAGGGACAATCGCCCGACTGCACCCTAATTAGTGGGATTTTATTTATAAAAATTTAAATAACAACAATTTAAAGCAATATATTGCATCTGAGTTGGGCTAGCCAACGATGTCTACTTCTCATTCCCGTTCTCTTAGCTCATTCAATGATTTGGTAATTATTCTTTTAATTACAAAATATCTTGCTAAAAACATTGTTTGATCACTTGGACATGAATTAAAAGTCAGACAGAGTGTACCCATATTTCTGTTAAGCCGAAAGATAGAAAGATATCTTTAAAATCCGAACATTTTATATTTTTATGACAAACAGCTATGAAATACCTTTTATTATTTTCTTAAATGAAAGAAGAGTCTTAGCTCAAGTTTTAAAAGGCATAGAAGCATCTGAAAGGAACACAATTTTGTAGTTATTCTTTTAATTAAAGAATATCTTGCTAAAAGCATTTTTTGATCACTCGAATATGAATTAAAAGATCAATAGAGAGTATAACCATATTTTTGGAAAAATTTGAAAAGAGAAAGATACAAATACGAAATAATTGTAATAATTTTTTAAAATAAAAGAAAAGTCTTAACTCAGGTTTTAAAAGATATAGAAGCATTTGTAAGGAACACAATTTTCTATATTTAAGCTGAAAAGCCATTTGAAGTTTCGTTTTACTTGTTTGTGGTTTGCGCTGTTCAACCCGAAGGCCACATTGAGTTGCAGGATGTTATACAGATTAATAGTTCGCAAACGAGTTGAATGCCAGATATGCACAAGATATGGCAACGATGGCTGCAAGGCAGCAACAACAACAACATCTACTTGGTCTCTTGCCGTGAGTCTGTTCTGAGTCTGCGTCTGAGTCTGGATCCTAGGTTTTGCTGCTGTTTCTAGTGTCTTCCTCTTGCCCCGGGTCTCCACAGTGCAACTTGCGGCTTCTGCTCTCGTCGGGACTCCATGCGGCATGCAACTGGCAACTTGCAACTTGCAACTAGCAACTAGCCACATGCAGCAACACCAGAACTCAGATCCCAGAGACAGACTGCATCAGACCCAGTTGCATTCGCTGGTCAATTACATTTTCATTAACTTGGGACACGACTTTTCAAATAGCTGCGTTTAATCATAATGATTGTTATTATTTTGGTTCTCCTTCCCTTAACCAACTATTTTCTAAGGTCTTCCTCTCTCTCTGCTGTATTCTTTTCATAGTAAACGCCCCAAACGAAGAATGCAAAAACTTAACGCAAGGTGCTGAAAACTTTGAAAGAGTCTTTTAAATTAATTGTGAATGTTTAAGGTGTTGCATGTAGAGTTAACTGTTTTTACGAGTATGAAATGAAATAAGAATTTGTTATATCCGTCATAGTTGCATTATTCTTGATATTGTTAATGGGATCGCAACTGAAGCTGCCACTTCATTAAAATGTCGAATTATTACTAACAAAGCGTAACACTCTTGGCAACAGACAATGCGATACAGATACAAATGTATCTATATACATGCATAGCATATTGTAGATACGGATAGTCTTCTGAGTTGAGTTGAGTTGGTTCTTGTCGCATCTGATTGTTCTTAATGAATTCTGGTCTCATTCATTCCTGCGGCTCGCAGAGCATGAAGTGAATTGTGTCGGATGTGAAACTCATCACTTTGCTTGAATTAAAATTCATTTGCTACGAATGCAGCACATTAGGGGTATTCATGAGCTGACAAATTATACAATATGGATGGATGTGTGCGTGGTTTCATTTTTTCTCTAGCTGTTTTGTAGGAGCTTAGAGTTTAGATGCATCAATTAAATTCAATATATTTATAAAATATTAAATTATTTTAAAATTATATAATATTCTTGAAAAGTTTGGATATTTTATCGATAATCTCTCTTTTCGTGTAACTACTTAAATACTAAGTATTTGCTGTAATATCCCTATGAAAATTCTATGATTTATTCTCTGTACTCCGTGGCACTTTCTTAATTTTGGGATTATCGCGTGGGTTGTTTGTTTATAGGTCAAATGTAAAGGCAATATTCGATTCATTTAATTTCAGTTTGAAAAATATCACTCATCATATTGCCCAAATCAACTTGGCATCGACACCACATTTACATTTACATTCACTCATTCTTAAATTCATCCTGTAAACTTTAGAATGCAAAGCTTTCTACAACACCAGCAGAAAAAGATGAATGATTACTTGAAGAGCATCTCTAGAATTGTTTATAAGAGCCCCAAAAACTTGTATGCTGTTGCTGTTGATGATGATGATGCCTTGAAGTGGCTGGCCACATTTTGGCCAAAGTTAATAAAAGTGCATAAAAAGCGAGAGACACTAACAATGGAGGCTGCCCCGAAAGATACAAAGAAAGAAATACCGAAGGCAGAAAGAGTGAAGGAAATACAGAAATAAAGAAACAAAGACAACAACAATGGCGCCACTAATGACTGATGATGTGCCAGCGCTGATAGATGCAAATACAGCATAGATACAGATACAGATACAAATGCAGCTACAGGTATATAGGATATAGATACAATTGCAGATGCCCGCCTGTAGATAGATAAATACGCACAACTCTCTTCTATGTGAACAGTTCATTAGATGATACTAATGGTCTACTGAGAATCGACGGGTTGTCCGAATTCGAATTTGAATCAGAATTTTGAATTTGTATTTACGAGTATTTCGCTTTTGTTTAGAGAGCAAACAGCTCAAGCGGTGCGAGTATCTTGCAGATACATTTCCATTGCTGCAGCTCCGTCTAGTCGGTGAAAATTAAATTGCGAATAAAGCAAAGTAATTGCGATTTGAATGGTGAAAAAGTGCGAGTCATAAATTCAACTGAATGTCACGCCAGCGTTGCATGCGAATTTATCAAATTCAGGCGCAAATTGGCGCACATCTGCAAATTGGCATTGCCCGGCTGCCAGTTGCCAGTTGCCAGCTCCCGATTTCCAGGCCATACTCTTACTCCTTTACTCCCGTACTCCGACTGATATCGCCGAGATACGCATAGAATATTAATCTCCAGGCGCATTAACTAAAATGAAATGACGCAATGAAGATAAACGCAAGGCGCACAGTGGGTAGTTATGGCTAAAAATGGCACGAAAAGGGCAAATCGTTGTAGACTGCTCCACTAGCAGGTACTCTGTAAAGTAAACTAAACAAAAATTTGTAATTACACTTTAAAATGTAGTTACAAATTAAGGAAAATATCCGAGCGCAGTCATTACAGATTGTAATCGAATCCTTAACTATATTTCATAAAATTCTAATTTAATTTTTTAATATTCTTGTAAATACATTTGTACATATTTTTGCCATACCAAATATATTTTCCATTAAAGAAATTAGCTGACTGCATATTTACTTTTAAGAGATTTTATTGCTGCTCATTCTACTGTGCAACAATTCCTTCTAAAAAAAAAGTTGCTAAAAAAATGGTTAAAGGAAAAAAAACGAAAGCAGCAACAGGCGGCACTCTGGGAGTCAGGTCTTGGCCAGAACATGGCTAAGAGAGTAAGCCAAGTGTGGCAAGCTAAGCGAAAACCATCACAAATCGCATACAATTCCAGATGAAATTGTGAATTATTAATGCAGGCGGCAAAACTATTTGACTGAGTAGACAAACCCACTACCCAAGCTCCGTTCCCCATTTCAGTTCGGGTTCCCTGCCCGTCACCCCTTCACCACTGCTACAAAACGTCAGTACGTGAGCTGCCTGTTCCCCGTCCCACGTTCCAAACTGCTGTCCACCATTGAAAATTGAGTTACACGCGTGGCCTCCACTTTTATGTGTGTGTGTGTGTGTGTGTTCTGCCCCCGCTTGAATATGGCAACATGTATCTGACAGATACTTTTGCAGGTATTTGTATCTGGCAGTGGTACGTGCAGCGCGGGCTTACATTTTGTAGATTAAAACTACACACACACAATGAGAGAGAGAGAGAGAGGTGCACACCTCAAGCCAATTCGATTTAAATGTCTGGCATTTCCACTTTGCTTTTCCGGACCATATTTTCCTGTGTCCTTAGCTTATTTTGCCAATGAATGAAGGCTTGCGTATAAAAAGCTAAAACTGTTATTGCCTTTGTTGCTGTTTACGGTGTGTTAAACGAGCCAGAGTTCAGGGGGTCAAAAGCTAAAACTCTGCTATGAAGACACGATGGCCACGGGGCCATGCCACAAATAAAAACTAAGCCGCCAATCCACAAGAGAAACAACACAGAAAGTACAAAAGTGTGTGTGTGTGTTTGCGACTATGCCTGATCCTGTATCTATGTGTGTGTGTGTGTGTGTGTCTGCGTCTGGCTGCAAAATGACAGCGCCAATGCAATGGCAACAATTGCAATTTGTTCACAGCCTGCCCCTGGGGCACAGCAGAGGAGCTCCAACTACTCGGCACTGTGGTATACAGAGTACCCGGTACAGTGGGACGCATTTGACTTACTTTACTTTCAATTTTTTCCTCTTTTTTTGCTCATTCGCTGCACTTCGCGCTTCATTAAAAGGCGGGCGGATGCAACCAGTAAAAAGCACCAGCTACCTACCTCACTCCCTGCCTACCTCCCTACCTCTCTCTTTTCCCTGCTCAGCCCTTGTCCGTTGCCCTTGCCCGACGACAGAAAATTTGCAGATCGGCAACAAAACGAAGCGATGCGAGCAAAAAGTCGAAATTAAAAGATTTTTAAAGACACCTTTGTAGCAAGTTTAAAACTTGTTCCGCGCTTGACTTCACCATCTTCATCTTCATCATCGCAGCCTCAACCAGAGTCTCAACCGCAGTCCCAGTCTCAGTCGCAGTCACAGCCACAGCCCCAACCTTAGTTGTTGTTATTTCAACCAAGTTTGGTTGTCGGTTTTTTTGTTTTTGTTATTGCTTGAAGCTGTCCGCCATGTTGAATACTTTTGTTTTGAAGAAATACAAAAAAAGTCGCTGCAAAGTTTTTAAGTTAAAATTCAAGTTAATTTCGATTGCGCTGTTGTTGGCTCCCAAACCATTCTCTAATACGTATTTACAGCTCAAATGCCTATATTGAAATGCGAGTGGGTTGAGCACAAACAGAAACATGAAAGAAAAAACAAAACCGGTAGACACAAGATTAACATATTAAATACTTGACAAAGTTTTACTTACTTTAAATGCAAATCAATCAGCTTAAGTCTATATCTCTTATCTATTTAAAATATTATGATACTAAAGCTAAACACTCCTTAAATATTTATCTTATCTCTGAAATGCTACTACACTTCGCTACCCAAACTATTAAATCGGCTTTAGCCACAGGGCGAGCCAGCAGCAGAGTGGCGCAGTGGAAGCGTGCTGGGCCCATAACCCAGAGGTCCGAGGATCGAAACCTTGCTCTGCTATGAAGTTCGATGTTTGTGGATAACACTTTTTTGCCTTTTTTTAATTTAATATATAATTTTAAATATTTGTCCAAGTAGTTATAAGTACTGAAAATAACGGTTCTCTTTGTATTTTCAAAATATAAATATTTTATTGTATAATTAGGAGTATAGGAAAATTAACAATTTGACTCAATAACAGGAAATTGTTATAATAATAGTTTTAGTGCAATACGTAATTAATAGTTCAGAAAATATATTTTTAAAATATTATATAACTTACCATTAAGTTCAAATACTGCGAATCATCAAAGAAAAATTTATGAATAAATTTTTTCATATTATTTAAATAAGTTTCCATCCTATCAAGTGAGTTGTCATAATTGAGCTGTTGATAGACCAATCAAAACAGTATTAAAACTGGTTTCATTAAACTCCCATTCACATTTCTTGCTGTCAACACAATTAGGTAAGAGAATTGAGATTGTGTTGAGCTAGGCCAAGTTTAATTGGCCAAGATTAGTTGACGCTACGGTCGTTTAAATATATTACGCAATATATTTTCATTGGCAAGCGAGATAATTGCATTTAAATGCATCATCAGAATCATCTAAAATGGCAAATTAAAGTCCATCGTTCAGAAGCAAATTGGCCAAGATTGGCCAAGTGGCTGGAACTGTCTTTGATTGATCGCAAATGAATTGATTGTGGCTGCGAGAATGAGATTGAGGTGTTTTTGCAAGATACATAATTGAAGCTAACGCCATTGCGGCACAGTAGCTAGCAGTTATCTGTCTGTGTGTGTGTGTGTGTGTGTGTGTATGCTCGTGTGCCTTAATAAAGAATTCATCACAATTACAACAATTGCCACAGGATGCAATTTACAAAGGAAATTATTAATGGAAAGTCAATGAATTCTTTTTAAAATTCTGTTTTGTGCCTTTGATTGATTACGCGCTGGCTGGTCCGAGTTTTTGTTGCTGTTCTTGCTCGCTTTTTGTCCTGAACATGGCGCAGCAGCGCAATGTCAAAGACCCCAGCACTTAATCATGGACATGGCGAAAATACAAGTCCAGAAGCCAGCCAGTTTCAGACGCAGGCGGCGTTCATTCAACTGCAACTGCAGACGACAGGACACTCATTAAAAATGGGTGCACAGGTACTACAAACGGTGGGCCAGACCCGTACCAGATCGGACCAGGCCAGACCAGACGACTGTTTAAGCGCTCTTTACATGGCACTAGCTACCAGACACAACCACCGAGACGGGGTAGCTCAGTTCTCAAATCAGCCCAAAGTAAAGAGGGGCAAGAACAGGTTTTTTGGTTGGCGCGTCAGCTAATTTATGTGCGCATGCGCGCAGCTCTCGCTCCCTACTCGGGAGCCCCATAATTAACTGAGGTAGTCATTTTGAATTCGAACATGCACACACACACACACACAGATACACTGTCATCTAAAGATACACACACACACACAGAGAGACAGCATCAGCCACAAGAGAAACAATCAGCGAGGTCCTCTCCTTAAATCAAAGATAAACGATAATTATCTGCGCGAAAATGCGCGCATAAATAATTTGCAAGAAGCCACATTAAAATTGTATCTAAAAGATACGCATCGCTTGATAAGACCAGCACATCAAGCAGCTCTGACCATGTCCAACACATCCAGTTCGTTTTGGGCTCGTTTCAGTTTCTGTTCGCAAGAATAACGATTACAAGAGTTAAACAAACTTTCTGCGGCATTCGCTGCGAAGAAGAAGCCTGCGACTCGCCATTAAAAATTAAAAGCTCATTAATTAAGCAGATAATTCATTTATTATATTTTCAACACAATGCCGAAAAGGAGCTATAATTTGTTATCCGTCTCATTATGTGACCTGGGTTCTTGTCCCAGGATGTTCAGCTGAGGTGGCAACTGTTTCGAATCGGAAACAATTATTGCTGCTTTTCGCTTGGGGTTGTTTCAGTTTATACTTCTCTTTGGGCCAACAACAACCCCCTGCCCTCGGGGGTGTGAGCTTTTCCCGCCACGTGTCTCTCGGGGGGCTGTCGCCTGTTTAATCCCCCAAAAAGCACTTAACTTTCAAGTGGCAAATAAACCTGTTGATTTCAACTTGGGGAATTGATTTTTAAGTATTGCAAGTTTAGTGAATAATCACTGGTTGTTTAAGTAAATTAAATATCAGAAGCACTTTAGGTTTAAAAAATTTACATATATTTAATTTAATAGCAAACAAATTTAAATAGAAATTCCTAATACTGCAGTTCTTATTATTAAATGGTTGACTTCAGACGCAGCTTATGTAATATCAGTCTATTACCTATCTAATTTCAATAATAATTATTTTTAAAAGAATGTTTGACTTCCGGGTTTTAAGTTCAGACTAGGCAATGATTTGTATAATATCTTAGCCAAAAACATAATTGTAGTAATTTTCTTGACTTTCTCATTTTTAAACTGAATCCACCTGATTAAAGCTTAAGTAAAACCAGAAATAATTGAGCTGCTTTCTCAAACCCTAAGTTCAGTAACTGAACTGAAAGGCGAATGGTCCTGCTGGCATTTGGGCCAAGTTTTTGTGTTTGTGTTTGTGTTTGCGAACCGGAAACCATATGCTGCCGATTGGCTGGATGAATTGGGGCTCTCTGAGGGTTCAGATCGTTTAATTTGTTGTCGGCATCAGCTGTTCGAGCACTGGGCGAGAAGTTCGGAGCACATGATGTCATTTCAGTTGAATGGCTTTTGAACAAAAAATAAACGCAAAAAATAATATAAAGAAATACATGCATAAGCTAAAGCAACTATTGTTAATGTTGTTGCTGTTTTTTTTTATGTTTTTGTTGATGTTGTTGTAGCTGACGAAACTGAATGTGTTCGTGTTGACAACGAACACGGAATATAAATTGAGAAATGCTTTAAAGCGAAATAATCAATTTACTTCTTGACATAATTTCCATTTTTCACGAAACCAAAGGCAGCCACGCGAGCGAGAGAAAATGCCAAAAAGACGCACTCGAACAACCACAACAACAGCACGGACAACAGCAACAACCACAACAACAACATGGACAACAAAGTAGAAAAAGGCACGCACAATTCGCACACAAAACATGGCCAAAGAGAGAACAATACATGTGGCTCAGAAATTCTTTTTTTTTTTTGGTGGCAAGTAGGCAAATGTGGTTTGGGGCACACGGCGGGGGCAGCTGCAAGTTTTGGCCAAGTGCTGCAGCAATTGCTACCGTTTGTCCATTTTTTATGATGCCGCTCTGACCGTCTCTTTATTTGAGCCGTGATTAATGATTCACAACAGATACAGATACTTTCATAGATACTTCTTTGGCTATACTACAGATACAGATACTTCAGCCTGTCTGTCGTCTTGACAATTGAGGTTGTAACTACGATTTAATAGCACTTTAATGGTGTGTGAACAACGCACGGCGATAAACCCAAACACCTGTTGTAGTCATATAGTTCCTCTCTCGCTCTCTCTTTCTCTTATATGCTTTGTGTCTCTCTTCATCTATCATTCAGCCCATCTATTTGTAGCTCGTGCTGCTGCAACACTTTCATTATCACAAATGTCACATCATTTGTCGCATTGCACAAAACTGCCCGCTCATCATTTATCACCAAAGGAATGCGATGACTCCCTTACAAACGCACACACACTCACACACACACACACTCACACACACACAGACGCTTTATAATAGCGGGCATATTTGATTAATTTTCCTTTTCCGAAAGAAATTAACCCGCTGCACATGTCCGACCCCAGCGGCCCCTTTGACGCGCCCTCGATCGCTGCCTCAAGATTTATCTCTTCCAGTATTGCCCAAGCATGGCCAATATGTTCCCCTGCTCCCGCTCCCTCAAATGCTCCCGTTTCCATTGCCGTTCCTCCTTCCAGTTACCAATTCCTCTTCCCCTTGTCACGTTGTTCTTATTGTCCGTTGTCTTTGTCGCCGTCGCGCACGTCGCAAGTTGATTTATTTATAGAGAATTGCTCAAATCAAAAATTTCTTTAAAATATTATCACATTGGATTAAGAGAATCTTTATGAAAATTAAAGAAATTTTTTAAGTTTTAAAATAAAAAAGGAATTAAAGAGTTGTTCTCTGCAATCAGTCTTAGACAATTCCTTAAAATTTTTATTTTCATTACAAAAATATTTGAAAAATCATTATTTAAATACTACATAAATGCTGAAAAAATATTTTCAAAGATTTACTACAACTGACTTACAATTATATATACTTAAATAAAAATTTATAATAGCACTAAAACAAGCAATTAAATAATAGGAATATTTTATTTATTCATTTACAATATTATGTTAATTATAAAATAATTTATCTAACATTTTTTGACCAATTAGACCATTATTAAAGTCAAAAATTATTAAGTATTAATAACAAAATTTCTAACACCACGAAGAGAATTTCAAACTTGCCCCTTTCCACTTAATGCCCCTTTTGATGCCACACTTTGGGTCTGTGGAGTGTTGTTGTTGTCTCTTATGAGTAATGATCATTTGGTTGAATTTTGACACTGATAATGGTTTTTGGTAAACGACTCATTAGCTTGGCTCTTAGTAGCAGCCACTGACCACCGACCACTTGCCACTTGCGATCGGAAGTGCGTTGATTTATGAAGTTTTAGTTTGGATCTCGAGCGTAAGTTCAGTTTCAGGTTTGATGTGTTGTTGCTGTTGTTCTTGTTACGGCGAAATGCTACAACAAAAACAACAGCAACAAGATCAAGAAGTTCGCTTACAACGCTGTTTACTCTGCCTCTTTTTTTATGCCGCGATAAGATCAGCAGGCAGTTGCAAGATCAACGTTCCACTGTGCCTCGGTGAGTTTAATGCCGCACACGTTGTGCGGCTGATTACGATGACGATGTTCAGTTGTATTTTCTGTATATTTTTTTCACTTTTTCTTACTTCAACTATCTCTTCTTCCAGTGGGGCAGACGCCGGCAGTTGACAAATGACCGCTACAAGTGTTTGTGACAAGCCGCAAGCGTTTTTATTTTATTTTATTTCATTTATTTCTATTTGCGCCTCTCTCAACAAACTGCAGAAAAGGAAGAAGATGAATCGGCTGAAAAAAAGAGAAACAATTAAACTTTGAACAAGTTTGCAGCTGACCTAGGCCAAGGGATTTGAGCTTAACTTTGAACCTGAATTCGTATGCTAATCTTGCGTCAATCACAACATGATCAGAGATGCAACTTACCTTCCTCCTCCTCCTCCCTCTCCCCACCCCTCTCTGGTATGCAAAGTGCGGCAAACAATGGCAATTTGAATTGCAGAATTGTTGCGACGCTGACACTGAACAACATGAGGCACGAGAAGAGGCAAGGATCAGATCAGATCACTCTGTGCCACTTAATAAATTCTGTTGCAGATTTTTGCATGCACCAAATTTCAAATATCCAACTGATATGTTAAGCGGCTGTCAGCGTTTGACTTTGACGTCATCTTACATGAAAATGAAATGCAAAAGATCAAAACAAAACAGAAGACCAAACGAAAAGCAAGCACATTCCTCACGCTGAAAGTATTTAAAAAAAAATATATAAACACGTCTCTCTCTCTCTCTATCCCACTCTCTCGCTCTCTATCTCGCTTTATCTGTATCTGTATATATGCAAAATCCAATATGTCCATATAGTATTTCTGCCTAGACAACGAAATGGGCACAAAGTTGTAAAACGCTTCGAATGTTCGCTCATTGGCGCTGTCAAGAGTCGACATGCCCCATTCCCCCATGCCCCATTCCCATTCCCTTTCCCTTGCCCATGCCATGGCACGACGATAAGTGATATGACATGCCAGGTGCCAGTTCCTCAGCCCTGTCAACTTATGGGGCTTTGCGCCTCTATGGCCATGACGACAAGCGACATCGATGCGCTACTTATGTAGTTATATAGTTAGTACCAATTCCGTTCCCAGTCCCAATCCGATTTGGAATCCCATTCCCAGTACTCGAAACACAACCACAGTGTTGAAATCCATGTTGAGCCCTCAACGGGTTGTTGAGACGTCGTTGACTTCTTCTAATCTTTAGCTGGAATTATACATAAAATACCAGGGCTACATTGTCTATAAAAATCATGAATAAACAAATTTTATAATTTGAATAAATTGTGAAATTATATAGAGATACATGTACGTAAATAAAAACTTTCTTATCATAATTTGAATGACGCTAACCTTTAATTTCAATAATTTCAGTGTATTTCTTTATATTGAAATTGTGAAATATTTTGCCACTAAATCCCACGAGCAACACAACCTGCCGGCAATCCCCAGATACTTTAGCTACAAGCACGCATCTCACAGATACTCAGATACTTTTCCCTCATGATTCTTGTTGCCGGCTGCGACTGCGGCAGCTGTAAATGTATGTGTGTGTGTGTGTCGCATGTGTAAACAAATTGCAACATCTTATGACAGCAGAATTTGACAATTGTAAATGGTCGGCGGCAGCGAACAAGTGCTGCTTGCCACGCCCCTCCCCGCCCACTCCGCCCGCCCCGTCAGCGAACCCAGACGACGCTGTCTGTGGCAAGCTCACACAGCTGAGTAGTCGCATAGAAATGAAATGTCCGCCAACCGGCCGGCAACAGCAGTTCGTATTGATTTGCCACAGAACGGGGCAAGGTCAGGTACTCGTACAGTAGATTAACAATAAGTGCAACCTGACGCCTGCGTCTGCACTTCATGCATCAAAACTCGCTGCTGAATGTTGCATGAACCTCAACATTTTTGCGGACCTGTGGCAGTCTTCAAACTTTGACCGACAGTTTGGACTCGGGCTGTCCAAACTCAGTCTAATGGCATGCGAGAGATATTAGTTTCGCAATCAAATTTGATAGCTGAAAAGCTGACTGACAGCGCTGCTAACTGACCCAAAATGGGTCAGAACTTGGGCTCGAGGATTACTTACGACAAAGGCAACAATATCCCTCCTCCCTCTCTCTGCCACATAAGTGATGGAGCTGATGTCGTTGTCTGGTTACTGTCTGCTCGCTGTTTACGTGGTCATTAGTTTAAACCCCGTTCAGGATGGCCAAAATGGCACCCAGTGGTTCCGACTGCAAGAAAAGAGCGCAAAAGTGCTTTTGATGTCACACACATGTGTGTGTGCGAGTGTGTGTGTGTGGGTGTAAGAGTATGTGTGCCTGTCTGTGTGCATTTTGGCAAGCCACAGCCAAATTCACTTTAATTAAATGAGTGGTAATTAATTTCAACTTTAATCAGAAATTCCATTTAGATTTCCGTCTGATTGATGTGACCCGACATCTCTTCCGACAACGTCACGTCAACCACAAAAAATAAAATTTTGTGTCGCGCATCCTCAAAAAAAAAGTGAAAGAGAGAGGGAGTGCGAGTGGGAGAGAACTAATTGCTTTATTGAAAATTTAAAATAGATACAATACCACAACCTCTATTAGTCACTGGAAAACGGGAAACTAATCTAAAAGCGAATTGAAATTGTTTATGATCATTGACATTTTAGAAAACACTATAAAAATGTATTTAAATTTTTGTAAAAACATTCAAATGAATGAGAATGCTGAATAGAGAAATTTATCTCAATATTTTGTACTTTCAATTTAATTTAGATCAAGTGAAAAATTAAAATAAATCTAACGAATTTAATTAGTATAAATAAGCATTCTTCATGTGTTCACTACTTTCATGACGCATCTTTTTAGGCACTTGCAGCCGAAGAAGCCACATGTAGATGCAGCGACAGATACAGATACAGATACAAATACACATTTAAAGATAAATAAGAATTGCCGCAGCAACTTTGTCGAGCCAATTGCCGTTTAGCAATGGGCCATGACCCATATAATCTCAGTGGTGCGCTGCGAAAAGTGGCGGCCAAGGGGACCCAAAAAAAATAGAACATTTGTCGGTTTTCCCAAAGTGTCGACAGCCGAAGTCCTCAGTTGGGCCGTCTATCACATTGACTGACTGCCACACATTTCATGGACAGTCTCTATATGTGTGTGTGTGTGTGTGTGGCATTGTCTCAAACTCAGTGTGGCTGAAAACAGGGCGGGCCAATTGACTTGGCCATAATAACACGCCACGGTAAATGGCTTTTAAAAGTCTACTTTGCCACAACCCGCCCCCTCATTACGAACGACGCGTTTCGAACGCCCTCGCGCAAGTCCAAAGATGACAAAAGTCAATCGTGCTCGGTAGGGAGGAGGTGGACAAAGAGGAGGGGGGAGTGGGCAGCGCAGCACGTGGAATGGGAAATTGTCATTATCTTTGGTCGAGCGTGGTAGTGGGAGGAAGACAGCGAAGACATCGCAGAGACCTCAACCGACAGCTGTCTAGAGTGATACTTCACCTAATACACCCCCTCACACCCCCACACCCACCCCTTTTACCTAGTTATTGTTGATTTTCGTTCTTCTTTTCTTTGACTAACAACAATAAAAATCTTTTCGCTGAAACTCAAATTGCAGTTTGACACGTCATATTTATGAAATGCGCAACGTTGAAATAAAAGTAAAAAATAAACAAGAAAATTAACTCGCCTGCTTTATAGAAAATCAACTTAACGGTGCCTTGTTTACTTGAGTGTTTGTCGATTGCATAGAAACGCCTTCTGGAGATAAAATATGAAAATTTAGCTAAGCAAAATTTTCTCTGTAGCTCAAAAGTTGGAAAATCTTTAAAGAGTATTTTTATATCTTATAAACATTGTTTATTATCAGAGCAATTGATATGGACATTGCCTTAAAGTGGCATTTAAATTTAACATTTGGCAACGATTTCTACACCAAGTTTATTGGATTTTATGATGCCTTCTTTGAAATTAAAGGCGAGAATCACAAGTGATGTAAAGTGATTAAAAATTCAAATCATATTTAGTAATATATTGGTAATTGTGTTTTTAAATATAAATCGTGCCCAATCACGAAATATAGAACAAAGTATTAGTTTTTATAATTTAATCTGTTATATAATTAAATAATTGTCCCACAAGAACATACTAGTATTTTACATATATTTAATAAAAAAAAATATTATTTGAGACTCCTTTCTTGTATTTACCCTCGGACTCAATAAATAATGCCAATTTCTCGTTCTTTTTACTTTACAGGTACTGTGAATGCCAATGGCGAGACGAAACGACAACGGACCTCATATACCCGCTATCAGACGCTGGAGCTGGAAAAGGAATTCCACTTTAACCGCTACCTGACGCGCCGACGACGCATTGAGATCGCGCACGCGCTTTGTTTGACGGAGCGACAGATCAAGATCTGGTTCCAGAATCGGCGCATGAAGTGGAAGAAGGAGCACAAGATGGCGTCGATGAACATTGTGCCGTACCATATGGGCCCATATGGTCACCCTTATCACCAGTTCGATATCCATCCGTCACAGTTCGCGCATCTGAGCGCATAGGACGCGTGGCACTTTTCGGGTACTGGTTAGAGACTCAATCAGTTGTATCAGGAACCATATCAGGCGGCGGCAGCGGCGAGCGTGGCCGGCGGCGGCTATCAGTCACAGGGCTCTCAGGATGCCACCTCGGCGGCGGCCTCTGCTGCCCTCCTCGGCGGTGGCAGCGGCGGTGGCAGCGGCGGCAATGGAGCTGGCGTCAACGGTCCCAACTCGTTGTTCAGCTCCGCTGTCAGCAATGCAAATGCCGAGTGCATTAAATATCCGCAAGAGTTCTGATCTCAGGTTATCATCAGGCAGCAGCAGCAGCAACAACAACTACTGCCCGATCAGCAGCTGGACTCGGACTGTGAGCCCAAGACCAAAGTAGAGTCTGAACAGCGATCGGGAGAGAGAGAGCAGCCAGAGCTGGAGCTGGAACTAGGGCTGCAGCTGGAGCTGGAACTGGAGTACAAAGCGGATATTGTAGGCTGCAATTTGTTCTGCTGCTGAGTCGGTGACACTGCCTTGCTCCGCAATCCGCTATCCGCATCCGCCATCCGCTATCCGCCGCCGCCGTCGATCAACCAACATCAAAGATGATGCTTCTTGTTTGCAACTGATTCGTGTTAAGCTGAGAAACGAGCCGTTGCTGGAGCTCGGCTCGTTGGGTTTATGATACTGGAGGTGGAACAGACACGTCAAGTTCTTCAACCAGACACACACACCACACACACACCGCACACACACTCATAAAAACATCACACAAATCAAGGATCTGGAGTTGACATATACATATGACATATACTTCAGCGCAATCGAAGTTGTTGCCGTTGGACGTCCAGTATGATAAACCTCTTTCTCTAAGCAGTATTCGAAAAGCTATTAGATCTAAGCATAGCATAAATTTTAGTCCTAAGCAGCACAGACGATGAACAAAACAAAACCATAATCTAAAATAATATTTGCAATAATTTCAAAGTGATTTCTATTAAAATTAGTTCTCGTTTTATATACATATGTATACTTAATTCTAACTTTAATGTACCCCCGGAACATTCGTATCCTCTGAAATGTGTACTTAAAAAGCAACCCATCATATGTCTCTATAACTATCCACATAAGGCTTTGTTTAGTTTGTATATAGCATAGCGTCCCCCATTCAAATGACGCCTTATTATGTTTGTGTTTCTCATTTTTATTATGAAACTTTGAACCGTAATGTTCTGTTTGATTTGTGTTGTTGAAAGTGCTTTAGCAGCTTTTGAAAATGCTTTACTAATTTTATCGAAAGCAATTAAATACTGTTTAATCTATAGTTGTATTATTTACACCCACTGATAAACAAATTCGGAAGACAAACAGGGAATTTGGCAAGCGAATTGCGAATATTTAGCATAATTTTAGTAGCTACAAAAAGCCAGCTGTATCCCCCTTCAAATCCCATTTTTCAATCTCTGTCGGTTATTATTTCAGGCCGTATTAAAGCTCTCATCTCTGTAAATCGATATACAAAATCCTATAAATATTGTCTCCTAGCATAAGTGGAATTATTGAGTAATGCGCAAATTGTTAAACCCTAAAGCTATAAAAAAAAATATACCTAAATGTAATGTAATTATTTATGCTGTACTTTTCGCTAAGCTAAGGTTAGTGCATTCTAGAACCTATCGGTAGTCTATGTGAACCTAGCTCGTAAGCCTAAATTATATGTATCGAATTAGCAAGACAAATTTTAGTGAAAAGTAATTTAAAAAAATATGATAAAAACCAATTTAATAAAAACCAGCGCAAGAAAACGACAAGAGAAATACTTGAACAACAAATACTTAGCACAAATTAATTAATTGTTTTTGTATGTTTGGTTTATGTATATGTTTACAATTTGTCCAAACAACTTGATTTTTCAAAGTTTGTACTTTTGGATTGTGTGACAGCACAGTGAGCGCAAAAGTTTAACTGCATTCCATGTAAAAATAAATTACATAACTAATTTTTAATGAAATCCGTATTAATGTAATAATAATATGGGTTCAATTGCATATGCAATGTTTATGAAATGAATCTTTCAACTATTCAACCACAAAAACATACAAATATAAATAAATCAAAACAAACAAAACATATGTAAACATGTATGAATATGGCATAAAATAATAAAAACTATTTTAAAATGTATTATCATGGTTTCAACTTCAGCTTTTTCAGTATAAAACCAGTCCGTAGCTGTGATCCTGTAACATTCTATATTATGAGAACTGTTCCAGAACCGGAGACAAACACATGCCCGGGTAGCTCAGTCGGTAGAGCATTGGACTTTTAATCCAAGGGTCCAGGGTTCAAGTCCCTGCTCGGGCGACATAATTTCTTTTTATATTTTATTTAAAAGCAAGTTTTCTTTTTTGCTTTTTTTTTTAAATATTATTAGCAGTCATTGTAAAAAATAAGCAATTGTTAAAGTAGAGTAATATTTTACGGCTGTTCTATAAATAAAGAAAGCAGGGCATAAAGCAGAGCGTAAAGCAGTGAACAAGCAGTAAACAGCTTGTCGGCTAAGCAGTGCTACAAAACATATACACATAAGTTCGACATTTAGATCCAAGCACTTCGACTGGAAGGTTGGCAGCTTCTGTAATCACGCTTCTGTGAGGTCTGATTGTGGGATGACCTGAGGCTGGGGATCACTGTGTAATGGACCAGCCATGTTGACGGAACGTCCGCACTAAGCTTGCCATCGATATGGGTGCCGCGGAGGAGTCCACGGCATTCAGGTTGGCTAAGGAGGGATGAACCGGGCCAGGGGTGAAAACCAGCAGCCAAGAGTTCCCGTGGTAGGCAGTAGTGGGATAGCGTACCGGAGTGGACTGCCATTATCAGCCTTGCCAATTGTTGGACCGCAATCTTTTTTGCATTTATTTACTCTGAAAGTGATAAATAGATTTCTAGAGGAAGCATAATCAGGAAGACCAATTTTTGTTGTTGTTATCATCTGGCAACTGTTGGTACACAATTTGTCGTTTTAATTTATCTAATATTGTGACAATAGGTTTCTTGAGAAACGTATTCAAGAAGACATAGTTTTGTTTGTTTATGTATACATTTATTTAATAGTGCATATTTTCTTTTTTACAGGAGCATTTATAATTATAAACAATGGAGATCTCGTTATCTCGAATGATGAGTAGTAATGTGCAGCTATTATTTTATTCGAATTCTTATTATTATAAACAATTAAATTTTACTTTTAATGGATATTAATTTTAACATTAATTAATAGAGGAGTATTAGTACCGTTAGTATAGAGTGTTATTTCCGGTTCTTGCACAGTTATGAGAACTTCGACACAAGAATCTCCACGTAGTTCACATCTGAATGAACGAAATGGAGAGCAATCACGGTTTCGTCGGTTCGGAAAATACATTTTAATACATTTACCACCAACTTTCGTACAAGTAGATCTCAAAGAACGTTTACTTATATGATGGGCTGCATAATCGCACAACACAGAAGTACCACAAATCCGCCATAACATTATTATTGTTATTATTAGTAGTCGCACAGCTGTGCGAACTCTCATCTTGTTTCCAATATTGTGACCGCAGAACTGTTTCTCGCTCGGAGGTTGCAAGAGCTGTAATATGAAATGCGACTCAGAACTATTTATCTTTTAGCATTCTTTGCAAGCATTTCTGAACTGTTTAAAAAAAATTTGCAATTAGTATACTTGCCTAGGAAATTCTGCCGAAATTTCGAAAATTCCCCAGGGTATGCTACCGAAAATTCCCCCGGCTAAGATTTTTAAAAAAAAAAAACATTCATTATTATTAGTAACATTTATTTTGTGCAGCAGTGGATTTAGGTTAAACAATCATTAAAGTCAAGTGAAAAGAAAGCAAACATATTTAAAAACAATTTTTAAATTTCTAAACTAACAATCAGATTAATATTTCATGTGTTAATAAGTCGTACTAAACTTAGAAGTCGATTAATAAAGAAATTTTATCGTTTCAATAAAGAAACAGTGACTTATTGTTGACTCAGTATAAATGTAATTTAATGTAATGTAATGTAAACTACTTCAGTTTACTTTGAATCTTGGAGAATAACACACCTAAGTGCTTTTATATAGAAATAATAATAATACGAAAAAATATAAATTGTTATATTGTTTAATTGTTGAAGGACTTTAACTAATTTTCTTAAATGTGGAGCATAAGCACTCTAATAATGCTGAGCATTATTATGCCAGCGATAACAGCGGATATTCCCGGGTGTGACTACTTTGATACAGTCGATCTTCAGGGTAGTCAGCGCTTTGAAAACGGATCTTACTTATATAAAGACATTTTAATACCTAACGATAAAGTTGGAATTTACGATTATCGGATAACGCTTTATGGGTCTGTGAAACAAGTTGCCAGCTACCCGAGAGGATGTCTCTGTCAGGTGAAATCCTGTGTGCTTTTCTGCTGTGAACCGGGAATGACGACACGAAACTATGCGGTGAATATAACTCTTAATAACGGTAAAGAGATGCAGGTAAACGTGGGAAATGAGTTCGCAGTGCAAGTTAAGTTTGAGTTATCGTGCGACCTACTTGAGGATAATGGCAGTGATGAACAGGCTCAAGATCAATGGAAATTATTTGAGGTTTGATGGAGATTGACCATTATCTTTTTTACCATATAAATAATAGATATATGTTTTCAAAAGAATGGAACACTCCTCAATCTGACCGAAAGCAGCGAAGTTCAAAAGAATAATTATTGCCTGAAACCACAAAAGGTTTCGGATGAATATTACAAGCTGGTGCCCCAAAATGTTCAACAAGAAATACAAACCAAAACCAATCGTAAGAGAGTTATCTCCTAATATATTTCGATTAATCTAGCAAACAAAAATAATAATTAATTAAAATTTAACTTATTTAAACTAAAACACAATTAATAGGAGAAGTTTTCTTTCAGTTGACGTAGCTAGTGGCATTAAAGTTGTCTCCGTATTTTGTATGCTTATTACCATTGCTGTGTATCTATACTTGCCCCAGTTTCATACAATCTACAGCAAGTGCTGCGTATGCTACTTTATTTGCCTAACCATAAGCTTCCTACTACTGTGGGCCGAATCTCTGTTTCGAGAGGAAATGCCATCAGAATGGGCTTGCTTTTTGATTGGTAAGTTTTGTCTTATAATTCGTTGAATCATTCCAGATAGTTAGTCTTCAACCAGGTTACTGTGGATATTACACCGTAATGGGCGTATTCCTCTGGCTGTTAGTTATCAACTATCATTTGTGGAAAACATTCAAGAACTTTGGCATTATGTACAAGACCAGTATGCAGAGATACCACATTATCGTCTGGAGCGCTGCTGCGCTGTTGCTTGCGATCACAGGATCAGTTGAATATGCATTCCGTGTCATGGATTATGACGAAGAGAGTTCTTGGCAACCCGGTGTCGGTGTTTACTACTGTTGGATCAATAGTAAGCTCGCTAGTTGAAAATAAAAACGATCTATAAAAACATATAATTAAACGATTTTGAACAGCACAAAGTTTGTCCGCAATGATCTACTATTATGGACCAATATTGGTTGGAATACTTATCAACCTCACGCTCTCTGTAATAACAGCAAGGCACATCTATGTGGAGAACAGGGAGAACGGCAGAGAGTGGAACAGTTCTGAGAGTCAAAAGAATTTAACAAATCAAGCACAGTATATTATTGACAACGTTTATCAAATGATAGTATTCATATCATATTCTATTTTCAGATTCGGCATGTTCTTTCGGTTGTTTGCTATTGCAGGCGTGATTTGGCTGCTTGAAATATTTTCCTATTGGCTTGAAATCAATATTGAAACGATTACACTTCTTTTTGATATAATTACATCGGGTCAGGGCATATTATTATTTTTTGTTACAATCTGGAAGAAGGACGTCTTAAAGTCGCTCTATGAACGGTAACATAATAATAACCTCAAACCATGTTAATTCTTACTCTTCTTTCTTTTAGAATGGAAACAAAGGGCAGTAAACCAACTGAACAATTTCTAACATCAGCAGCTCAACTTTAACGATAGACACAAAATGAATCATTGATCAACTGGTAGCCTGATTACTCACATAGTTTATCATTTGAGCTTTATCACTCATAATAGGAAGAATAAACTATATTAAAGGTTACAATCGAATCGACTGTTAATACTGTATGGGGTCAACATCGCCTTCTTCAATCCTTAACGTTTCAGGTTTTTAAAATTGGCTTTAAGCAAAACGTAATTAAAGCAAATCCAAAAAAACTCAAAAGAAAGAGTTAATAATACTCTTTTTGTGAAATACTCTTAATTTAGAAAAGAAATCCTGAACAAAATGAATATTTATTTTGTGATGCAGAGTAAAAGTATGCCATGATTTATGCTGTGTTTATGTAACGTAGAGTATGCAATGATTTTCAGCATTTGAGGCAACGCTCAAAAGTATGCAAGAATTTATATTAAGAATACTGTTGGGTGTTGGGTAAACATTGCTCATTTAGGTGAACATGTTCACTTGCTCTTTTTATTCAGAAGAGTCAGCTCACTCAGATTGCTCAGCAGCTCAGTTATTCACTGAGCTATTCACTAAGCCCCTCACTCAACTAATCAAATATATCATACATACGTTACATTTCAATTGAATTCTTATTGTTGCTCTTAGATAATGATGATACAAAGATAGGATGCAGTCGTATATATGGCTTTGGCTAAAATATGCAAGATTTCAAACAAATTGAAGGATACTTTGATAATTTTTAAGCTATTGCGACTTGTCTAAAGTTAGAATATTGCAACAACAAATTTAGAATGAAAATTAAACATAAATCTACATTGATTAAAATCGTGAATAATTTCTACGAAATGAAATCAATTTCATCATTTATAGTGAAATCTGGTAAAAACCGCAAAGTCGAAACAATAATAAATTGCGGAGTCAGTCTGTCAGATTACTTTAGTTTACATTCGAACTCAGAGAAAAGTACTCCTAAACACTCGCACTTAAAAGAATAATTTGAAAACAAAAGGATATTGTTATAAAGTGTATTTGATATCGGATAAGATATATATTTATGAAAATGTCGAAAACAACTTACAGTTTAATAATACTGAGCATTATTATGCCAGCGATAAAAGCGGATATTCCCGGGTGTGACTTCTTTGATACAGTCGATCTTCAGGGTAGTGATCGCTTTGAAAACGGATCTTATTTATACAAAGATATTTTAATTCCGAGTGACAAAATTGGAATTTTCGATTACCGGATAACTGTCTACGGTGCTGTGATTCAGGCTGCCAGCTACCCGAGAGGATGTCTCTGTCAGGTGAAGTCCTGTCTGCTTTTCTGCTGTGAACCAGACAATATGAGCTTCAACAACGACTTAAATGTAACGCTTAGTAATGATACAGAGGTGCAGTTAAATTTATCATCTTTGCTAAAAGAATTTGCAGTGCAAGTTAAGTTTGATATATCATGTAACCTACTTGCGAAAAATGGCACAGAAGAACAGACTTACGGCGAATGGAAACTATTTGAGGTTCGATCTAACTTGATTATTTAATTAGCTTAAATAATAATAACAACTATTTTGAAAAGAACGGAACCCTGCTGAATCTGACCGAAAGCAGCTCGCAAAATAAGAAAGATTACTGCCTGATCCCGAAAATGGTTTCGCAAGACGATTATGAGCTTGTGCCCCACAACTTTCTGCCAACCCAAATGGAACCCGGAACTAAAAAATCTCGTAAGAGTCTTACCTCTTTAATTCATTTAATTGATTTTAATTAGGGGTGTCACAGAATTACAAAACTTTTCTTGAATTTGTATGACACACCATGTTATAATATGAGCATTTTACTTCTAGTTGATCAAGATAGTGCTATTAGAATTATCTCAGTATGTTGCATGCTTATTGCCATTGCTGTGTATCTATACTTGCCCCAGTTTCATACGATCTACGGCAAGTGCTGTCTTTGGTATTTTATTTGCCTAACCATTAGCTTCCTATTACTGTGTGCTGAATCTCAATATCGAGCCGAGCAGCATTCAATAAAGGCATGCTATGCGATGGGTAAGTTTATTCTCATAATTCAATGGATCCACCCAATATTTTAAAATTTAAATCATCAAACCAGGTTACTTTGGATACTACGCAGTTATGACAGTATTTCTGTGGCTCTTGGTAATTAACTATCATTTGTGGAAAACATTCAAAAGTTATGGTATTATGGGCAAGACCAGTATGCTACGATACCACATCTTTGTCTGGAGTACGGCTGCGGTATTGCTTACAATCACAACATCAGTGGAATACACATTACAAGTCAATAATATATCTGAAGAGTGGCAACCTGGTATCAGTATTTACAGCTGCTGGATCAATAGTAAATTCGATAATATATGATTAAGCCATGAACAAATCTAATGAAGCGACTTTAAACAGCTGTAGGTTTTTCTGCAATGATCTACTATTATGGACCAATATTGGTTGGAATACTTATCAACCTCACGCTCTCTGTAATAACAGCAAGGCACATCTATGTGGAGAACAGGGAGAACGGCAGAGATTGGAACAGTTCTGAGAGTCAAAAGAATTTTAAAAATCGGGCAGAGTATATTATTGACAACGTTTATCAAATGGTAGTATTCATATCATATTCTATTTTCAGATTCGGCATGTTCTTTCGGTTGTTTGCTATTGCAGGCGTGATTTGGCTGCTTGAAATATTTTCCTATTGGCTTCAAATCAAGATTGAAACGATTACACTTCTTTTTGATATAATTACATCGGGTCAGGGCATATTATTATTTTTTGTTACAATCTGGAAGAAGGATGTGTTAAAGTCTCTCTATGAACGGTAATATAATAATAAACACAAAGTATGTACATTATAACTTTTCTTTTACGTAGACTGGAAGCAAGAGGCAATTAACCAAGTGAACAATTTCTATCGTCAACAAGTCAATTGTAAAGGAACAAACATATCGTGATATAGTATGTCTACATTTGAAAAATTATGGACCTTATTACTGGTAGTGCAAACCCAATCTTTTTTCATTTTATTGATAATAATAACTCATTGATCTTAAAATCTATATCTACACCGATTAAATATATATTAAACTAATTAGTATATGCAAAACATGTTTATCTTCTTATTAAATAAAGAATTTTTGATTATTTATTAACATATTTTTTACATTATTACATCCAATTTTTTTAAATTCAAATAAGATACATGAATTTATGATTATCTTTTAACCCTTATCAGCATTTTAATTTGTTATTTATTGACAATGTTTACCAAACACATACATTACAAAAATTTAAGTTACAAGAATTAGTGTGCATCAATTATTACCGCACGGTGAGGCAATTGCAATATTTCAAAAGATAATAAGCTTATGTCTACAGTTTGACACTCAGTCACCACATGCCCGGGTAGCTCAGTCGGTAGAGCATTGGACTTTTAATCCAAGGGTCCAGGGTTCAAGTCCCTGCTCGGGCGACATAATTTCCTTTTATATTTTATTTAAAAGCAAGTTTTCTTTTTTGCTTTTTTTTTTAAATATTATTAGCAGTCATTGTAAAAAATAAGCAATTGTTAAAGTAGAGTAATATTTTACGGCTGTTCTATAAATAAAGAAAGCAGGGCATAAAGCAGAGCGTAAAGCAGTGAACAAGCAGTAAACAGCTTGTCGGCTAAGCAGTGCTACAAAACATATACACATAAGTTCGACATTTAGATCCAAGCACTTCGACTGGAAGGTTGGCAGCTTCTGTAATCACGCTTCTGTGAGGTCTGATTGTGGGATGACCTGAGGCTGGGGATCACTGTGTAATGGACCAGCCATGTTGACGGAACGTCCGCACTAAGCTTGCCATCGATATGGGTGCCGCGGAGGAGTCCACGGCATTCAGGTTGGCTAAGGAGGGATGAACCGGGCCAGGGGTGAAAACCAGCAGCCAAGAGTTCCCGTGGTAGGCAGTAGTGGGATAGCGTACCGGAGTGGACTGCCATTATCAGCCTTGCCAATTGTTGGACCGCAATCTTTTTGCAACGGAAAACTCATTATTTAAATAATACATAGCTTTTTTACAATGTATTCGGAATAAACAGTATGTTTTAATCATACAAACAAATACTTATTTTATATGTATTCTTTTTATTATTAGCAATGATGTTGCTAGATTTGAACATTAATGAAAAGCGTAGTTAATCTAGTACCGTTAGGTAGTATTTTTGGTTCATTCACAATTATTTCAACTGCTACACAAGCATTTCCGCGTTGTTCACATCTGTAGGGAGTATTGTCTATTGTATCGCGGCTGAATCTCGGCCAACTGGCTTTTCGTAGTCTCGCTGAAGAATTTAATTTAACACATCTACCATTGACTTGAGTACACTTGGCTCTAAAGGAACGTTTACTTATATGATGGGTGGCATAATCGTATAACACAGAAGTATCACACATCCGGGATAACATAAATGTTATTATTAGCAGACCGACAGCGGTACGACCTCTCATCTTGTTTACAATATTACGACTGTTTAAGTTTGCCCAGAGAGTGTTGGCAAATTCTCGATTTTTACTCGCTGCTTGACGGCTGTGAGCCATAATGCTAGCATTAAATTTACATACTGGTCTATTATATTGAATGCATAAGTGTACGAGAGTAATTAATGGACCGTTGTAGTAACGAAAGTGTAATCAGTATATGGGCATTTCCACAGAAACTCACATCTTGTGAAATTTTCTTCCAAAAATGTATTCAAGTTATTTATTTAAGCAATATGCGCTAGAAGAATAGGGTGAACATATAGATTCTACATTGGAATAAATTCACTTTTTCTATATTCTTGACCATTTTCTTAAAATTTATTTCCAAAATGGACCATTTGTATTCTACCGTTTACACTAAGTAAGAGAGTAAAATTTTATCATAAAGTATTTTAATGCATAGAAATAAATTGAAAGTTTAATTTAGAACAAGTTTTTCGAGCTATTCGGATATAATTTAAAAAAGGAGAGACAGAACCAATAGAAATACATATATTGTGGAACAAAATGTCGCGTGCAACAGTGATTCAAATCAAACTAAAAAAACTACTTAATATTTTTAAATCAAACAAAAAAGCATTTTAAAGACAAATCAATGCATTACATTTTTAAATTAATTGAATGAAAATATTCGGTCACGTTTTGCCGAAATCAGTGCTAGAACTGGTCGCCGAAAAAACTACTTCTGTTTGAGTCGCGTGCGAATGTCTTTGTTTTTTGAAATTATCTTGATAACGAAGAATTGACCAAAATCAAGATTTGCACCAATAATAGTGCTAAGTAAGACCTATGAGATTCCCCTTTTGTCACAACAAAATAATATTTTGGCATATGTTTCATTTCACTTTAAATGCGTACGAATGTCGCATTCGACATGGGAGAATTACCCTTAAAATCAAACAGAAAATATAATATTATTTGATGAGAACAAATGATACATAATACATTACCAATAGACAAATCAAGTTATCAAGAATCATGGTATGTAAAATAAGAACAATATAAAAATTAGCATAATCTGATATCCGTAAAATAAACTGAGCTATTTTAAGACAGGTAGACCAATTTTTATTACCATTATCAACTTTAATAAATAACTTACTGACAGTAAGTTACTGTTGCTATGGCAACTACAAACTTTGTTGTAGTACGCGTATTAAGCTTTAACATATAGAATTGTGCTTAAAGCTTTTAAGAACAAACTTCAAGAGAAAGCTTTTGCTCTACTTAGTCATAAAAAGGTATTTTGGCGAGCGCAGACCAAGTGCCCGGGTAGCTCAGTCGGTAGAGCATTGGACTTTTAATCCAAGGGTCCAGGGTTCAAGTCCCTGCTCGGGCGAAACGATTTTTTTATTTTTCAATTTTACGAATTTATAAATTAGTTGTTATTTTGCTATTAAAGTCTCAAATGGAGTGGGTTAAGAAATGTATTTTTAACTTTAAAACAGCTCTGGAATTTGGTTATGGTTTGGTTATGGAATATGGTTCTGTAATCGTTTTAACCACACTTGCAACTGAACACCAAAATAAAAGCCAAAAAGAAATCGTACAGCAACCTAACGTCTAATTGAACCCTCATGAAATTAGCACCTTTTATTTGCTCTTTCATTTACGCTTTCGTTGTGGATATACCCAAATTGTGTGAAACATACTCGTACATTGCTATCTGTATCTGGGCAGCACGACGCTATCTGTAGCTGTATCTGTATCTGTGCTCTGTATATATTAAGATACATGTGCATGTGTGTGTGATTGTGTATCTACCATGTGAGCAAGGTTTTGTTCATGGATACGCCTAAGAATTTTGACACACTTTGTTACCCTGCAATAAAGACGGACGCTAAAATTCAACGAATACATTCAAACAAAGCGAGATAGCAGAAGATTGGGACTGCTCTGAGTATGTTAACATTGAAGTGGATGCTACTAGCTGTTAGCTGTTAGATGTTGGCCATTGCCCATTGGCTGCCAAGTGAACTAGAAAACGAATGCGTTTAATTAGCATTCATTACGACAAATCATCAAATTGCCTCAACGAAAGGACGGATAAAGCCAAGAAACGGACTAGTTATTGTACAATAAGATCGTGTTAATCTACTAAATAAACGCAAAAATGTATCTGATAATGATAATGAAACAGTTCCATGACGTTGCCACAAACTGAAAAAGAGAAATCGTTGACTTGAATTTTCTTTTAAATTATGAAGTTAGCAGCAGGCCTTTAAAAATTGCTGTAATACATACAAGAACATAAATTTTTCAGGTAGAATTACAAAATAAAAGTAAACTGCAGGATATATGGGTCATAAATTAAAAATATTCTTTAAACAATGGATAAAATACACGTCGATTGTGCTGTTTTTTTTTAAGTCTCTGTCTTCCTAGAAATTGAACCTAGAATTGCCAAGTCTTTGCCATGTTTGTCTAATGACACTTTCAAGGTTGGGAGTTAGATGACCAAGGTTGCATTATCAGGCTAATTAAATTAATATTTTCCCTCAGAGTACTCGTAAAATATATTGGCTGTATTATCAATGAAAAGACTACATGCCTTTCAGAATCAAGTAATTATCAATGAACCAAATTTGAACTTAATGAGCGCATTAACGCTCTCAAGTTAAGAGCCTCGTGATGCGGGACACTCAACACCTTTCGAGGCAAGCGGTATGAATGGCTGAGAGGTGTCTTCTTGTGGAAAGCGGCAGCCTGATTAATGAGGCTTTAAATATCCCACTTTGATTTCATTTTGAAAGACGCCGAGCGTGCAACAAAGAAGTTTCATTGACTCCAGTTTGGCGAGCGTGCAACGAAGGATACTCGCCCAAGGATACGCGGGCTCGTAAATAGCTCGCTCCTGTTGGCTCAGTGCTGAACGCGATTCCTTGCTGAGCACGCAACACCAAAATGTATTGGGCAACTCAATTTGTGGAAACACAATCCACAAGGTCTACACTCGTCCAAAATTGCTCTGGGTGCTCTCCCAGGCTCACACACATGGCGCACATACTATATTCACACATAGATATGTATCGATGTGCATGCATACAGAAAGAGGCATGTCCTGGAAAATGAATGAATTCAAATACACTTTTAAAAATTAGTTACTAATTCATCGTTTCATCATTCATATTTGAATATAAATTGAATACAACACAAAAATATAAACAATTGAAAATTCAAGAAATATATACTTAAATAGTTTTCGAACAAATATCCAGTTAAATAGATGCAGAAATTCAAAAGGTTGCTAAAGTTTCTCTTAGTGTATTTACGCTCTCGCTCTCCTACTCGCACTCGCTCTCTGGCGCTAGGTGCTAGGTGGTTGTTGTACACACACGCATACGCACACACATATTCACACATCACCTCTCAGTCGCACACACACATTGACAGCAACATGGCTGTTATCAAAAAGCACCGTTTGCCTGCGCGACTATCGTTGTTGTTGTTGTTGCTGCTCAATTTCGTGTTACCCAGCAGGAAATTCAACCGTGAAAAAAACAACAGAATCTACACATGCCGTTCGCTATTTGATTTTTGTTTTTTTAATAAAAGGTTGGTAAATTAAAGCGAAGCATAATTACAACTTAAAGAAAAATAATATATACAACTTATTTGGTTTAAGTATTAGGGCATATTTTAAAAGAACTAATGAAATCACTTACAAATTGTGAAACCAAGAAAATTTTTCATTACTTTAACAAATTCATAAACCTGCCACTGAGGTAAAATTCAATAGTTTCTACTCCTAATAAATGCATTTTGTGAAAGTACATTTTAACAAAAAATCTTTTTCTAACCTATGAAATATGATAGACATTTTTTTGGTATAAATTGTAAGCTAATAGCGCTGCACAATTCGTTTTCATACCTAAAAAACGGCTACAGCAGCTTCGAGATTATTCTGTGAACTAACATTATGAGAGTTTCTTCTGTAAATCACACTCTCCGCACACAACAACACTTCCAGCTGGGTAACGCTGGCTTGGAGGGTCGCATTCGAACTGGGTTTTAGCTGCGGCCATGCCGGGCTAACTGACTTTAGTTTGAAATTTGACGCCGAGCGCAGCAGTTCGTCGAAAACGAGAGCGCGGCCATTGCCAAAGACAACGACATCGACATCGACAACGATACTGACAACGACAACGTCGCTGCCTCCGTCTCCGTCAACGTCAACGCCGCCGTCGTTGTCCATTGATATCCTGCAGCCTGCGGCTGCCCTGGATGCTGACTGCGAGTTAAAGCCCCCTCACAATACAACTTTAAATGTGTGCAAAGTGTTAACCTTTTGATATTGAAGAGCATTTTATTCAAGCCAAAAATGCAGCAAATATTACTTAACGAGTTAATCGACTGATGTTGTTTTCGCTCAGGTAAAATGGTTTATTGCCGCAGGTGAGTTTTTAGTACGCACTTTAATAAATAGCTCAGCAGCAGCTAAACTCAAAATGGGAGCCAAATTTGTTCGTTTTGAGCCAATTCGATGCTGGCCATTGTTTGTACGCATGTGCCAGAATAGGGGCAATTTTAGCAAGAATCCCGTATGTCTGTCCTCGATTTTACTCGTCGTTTGGGTGTGTGTGTGTGTGCGTGGTGTGCGCGCCCGGAAATGTGCAAGCAGCCAAAAGCGAACGCCAACGCCAAAGCTAGCGCCAGCGCCGCTTTTCATCCACTTTTCATTTGCGCAGAAAAAGCAGCCGCAGCTCAGCAGCTTTACCCGCTTCACCACCACCCAACCACCTCTCAGTTCACAGCTCTCAGCTCTCCAACTCTCAGCACCGAGTCGCACTATCATCATCATCATCAGCAGCAGCAGCAACAACAACAACAACAATAAGGACTTCCACTTGAGCAACAACCCCCAACCCAAGTTTGGGTTGCTTTTCGCGCTATAAAACACTTGTCCCGCCATTTAATGCATGGGTAAAGTAGTATACCGATGTATTGCTGGCAATAGTCAAAAACGGCGGCAGCTGGCGGCACCACACACACACACACACACACACACATAGAGCACCACCAAGTGCGAAGCTTGCACGGAGTCAGAGTCAGAGTCAAGGCAGCGTAAGAGCAGAGCAGAGATGACAATGACCCAACCCGAAATTGCAACCCTGCGCTGGCAACGGCTGCATTTAATGTGTGTATGCGTGTCCCTGTCTGTGAGTGTGTGTGTGTGTGTGTGTGTGCGTAAGGTGCATATGTATTGGGTGCACAATATGGCGCGACGGACGAGTGAAACCCACATTTGGCTAAGGTCAAAGCGGGCCATGACGGAACTCATAGAAGAGTCGCAATTTAATGCAGCTGCCAAAGGGCTCTAACTCTCTGACTCTGCCTAGTTTTGAGAGTAAGTGTGAGTGTGTCTCTGTGTGTGTGTCTGTGGCAATCTGTGTTCGTGTTTGTGTGCATCTACACCAATTACTCGGCACTTGGTTAAACTGCGCCTTTTGTTTCCATTTCCCATTTCCCACTTCTCTCACAGCTCCCAGTTCCCATCCAGCTTAATGTGTGGAAAATTATCCGATTTCTGGCAAAACTCGCAACTGTCCACTCGGTCGGACACGGCAACTTAGTTGTGCAGTCTTCAACTTAGTTATGCAAATAATATAAAAATTCGAACCAAAACTGAAACTCGCCTCTGGCCCAATCGCTTTTTATGGTTATTTTATGCATTTGTTCACCGAATTATTGAAATCTTCTTTGGTCTTGCCTTTTTATATATGAGCATTTTATGACAAATTTCGTATCGAGGTTGAGCAGCAGTTGCCGGCTAAAGACGCCCCCTCCCCCTCCGTCTTCTCTGCCCCCCTCGCAACCGTCTCGTTTTGACCTGAATTTGGTTTGTTTGTTCACATAGTTTTAAGTCTGTTATCTTTGTTCGCCTATTCAAATATTAACATACACCACAAAGTGCATGCAATTCCTATGGATATGCCCCGAATTCCTCGTGTTTATTAAAAAATATCTGCAAATACACAAACATATTTGCATATCTAGTACTTACACTACATGTGCCCTTTTTTTATTAGATTGCCACATGCAAAGCATGTGAGAAATGAGAAATTTCTGAAATTCTCTCTGAGTCATACGATAAGTACTACGAAGTTTGGACAGCAACAGACGAATAATCAAGGCAATATTCTGATTAATTTTCAATTTAATATGATTTATATTTTAGAAAGATATTTCAAATAATATATGATAATTATCACATTAGAATGAAGCAAATAATAGATAAAGAGAAATCATTCTACGACAAAACAAGTTATAAAATTTTTGCTGATTTTGCGAAAACAAATTTCGTATGCTGAATATTTCATTTTTTTGGTAAGAGTTAACGGTATCTATGTATAAAGGCAGCCCAGTTTTGTATTCTTGCTGACGGAATTATCGTTTTGTCGTAAAAAGTGTAACGCATTAAAGAAGGCCTCACCAAATCTTTATATTCTTGATTAGGATGACTAGTTAAGTCAAAACAGACAAACAAAAAACCTTTCTGTTGTTTGAGATATCTCAACCAAACTGACAGTATCTGCATATGGGATGATCATATACATCCTGACCAAATTTGATTGGAATCGGATCACTATATCATATAGCTACCATAGGAACGACCAGTCAAAAATCAAGTCTTGGTATGAAAAACTTTTTTTCCATAGTAAGTACGGGGTCTCCGACAGTCGAGTATGCTCGACTGTAGCACCGTCCACTAGTTTTGAATAGAAAAGACAGTTTTAATTGGAATTTTCATGTAATCATTAATAGCTATGGTATTTGTTTCCCTCTTCAAACTTTAAATTTGTATCAATAATAAGTTTTGTTTCACTTTCATTTAATGTTCTAAAATGGACTATGAAATGGACATCGATAGTGTTGCAATTTTGTTAGATGTACTGAAAGGCTTACACCATTTAATGTGGATCGTATGATTTATTGAAAGTAATTATACTATATAGTTTGGCAAACAATTTAAGTCTTCAAAGAATTGTTCAGAGAACGCAATAAGAATAAGCAACTAATTAAATTATTCGTTCTGTCACTTGTAAAGTAGGGAGTATAAATACTTTCTGATAGAAACTTTCTAGAAGTTGAAACCCCTTATGTACATATATGTACATTTTCATTCAAATCAATGAAGTGAGAGCTGCAACCCCAGCGATAGGGTGAGTCAAGGAAACCCCCTCGCTGCACTTTTGAATAGAGTATCGCTGACTGCAGTGGCATATTTATTTGAATTTCATGCAAATTTCTTAGCTGTTTATGCAATTGCAGCTGCTCGGAAGCTTGTGGAGAGCCTCAACTGGAGGTTTCAGCCCTCAGTAGCGGGTTTAGCAATTACGCGCGATCATTTTCACTTAGTCCAAGAGATAAAAGAAGCAACAATAAAGTAAAAGCATGAAGATAAAATATATAAAACGAAGGCGCGTATTTTGTAAACAACAAACAGGAACAAGAGCAAAGACACCGACAACGGCAACAAAACAACAACCGGTATGATGTTATACATACAAATACAGATGCAGATACACATACAGATATAGATGTAGTATATAGAGTACAGATACAGATACAAAATGCCGCAACTTGCAGGTTCATATTAAATAAGCGCTTAAGGTGAGGCCGTTCCGTTTATGAAATTCTTTCTTTTATTTCTCTTCAACTTCTACCTGCACCCATTCTTTTCTTTGAGTTCTCGCGAACAACAACAGCAAAGAGAGCAATATAAATAAGGCTGAAATATTTCGCGTTCTGAAACTGAAACCGAAAATCGAAGTCGTAAAAGCAACAACCTTGGCCTCAAGTTTTCAACATCGATTCAATCGAGAGATGCAAACAAACGAATGTGGTAGAAAGACCGTATTCACTGCTAAGCACAGTGAGGCAAAGCTACGGAAATGTGCATTAGTTATTAGTGAAGAGACTCACTGAGACATCAGTTGGATGAATGCTTCCCAATCCCAATCCCGATCCCCTCCCCGTTGCCCATTTCAGCTTGTGATTTATGTGCGAAGTTGTCTTCTCATTCTCGTAAAATTCGCCAGTCATTGCCCCGTTTGTTTCCCACTTTTTATTTTATGTGATTTTGCGAGGGGTCGCGTATTTTTCGACTTACCTTTTGTGTACTCGGCGGAACTTCCGTTTCGAGCGATTTCAGGGTTTACAGTAAATGCATTGAGCTGGTATCAAAAATAACTGTGACTCCATAAAGAGAACCATTTATACTCTTATCGCACAACTATCATTCAATTATAATACTCAAAACTTGTGTGAGTTTGTTGTACTACTG